>CM035418.1:33104510-33122010 GCA_020310875.1 Ceratopteris richardii | reverse complement strand
ATGTGTGGCTCGCCCAATCTCAATCTCGAGCTGGTGTGATGATACTCTGAGCTGCCCAATGGCCACTCTCTCAGCTGGTGCCATATATGTATCCATGTATCGTGGTCTCTGAATGAAACCATCCGCTGTCACAGTCAGGAAGTGCTCTCTGTAGTGTTGCCTCTTTGTGGGAAGAGGCTCCCGTGGTGCTATCCATGTCTCCCTGACGTGTATCTGTAGTAGGTCCTGACGGATGATCCTATTCCTCTCCGAACGAGAGAGGGTAATGTGGGGGGAAGAGAGGTCATACTGAAAAGGGGGGAGATCCGTAATGCTCATGCCATGGTCTGCTAACCATCGGTAAGTCTGTGCATACCATACTCTCTCATGCCCTGTCTCTGCCAAATGTCTAGAGCTCTCAAATTAGATTAGATTAGATTAACGTCTTCTGAAGGCCAAACTTGGCCTATGAGACAAAACCATGTACAACTGTAGTAACCCATATGTAGAAATAAAATGGAAAAATACTCACTACACAAAACTTTGTAGGCTGAGAAAGGCTGTAAACAACCGAAGGATAGTGTATGGGTGATGAGGGGGTAGCGGGGATAAAGTAGTGGTGCGTGGGGAAGCGTGGCTCTGACTCTCTAGATAATGGCGGCCTAATAGAGGGGGACACATGGGGGAGTGAATATGTATATCTTAACTACTGATGATGGCTGGAGGTGGGTGGAGTATGTGGTACATCAGCGGCGGTCTGAGTGCCTCCTTAAGGAAGGCTGCCCAAGTGGTGGTGGTGCACCTGTGCTCCATGTGGTCATGGGTTACCCTGATGCATGAGATATTCTCTTGGTAGAGTCTTGGTTGTCGGTATCCAACCATATGTGGTCGGCGTCGCACTCTGTGTGCCGCTGCCTACTGGATCGTGAGCCCTATGCCTTTGGGAGGCAGCCCTGTCTCATGTGACCCATCTCGCTGGAAGAACTGAGTAATGGTCTGCTGGGTACTCATCCGTGTCTGATGTGTGGGCTGTAGCATCTTCTCTCGTCTCTCATATACTGCCATTAGGAAGCACCCTAGCCTTCGCTGGTCTCCAGTGGTCATGCACAGCTGTAGTGACTCCTCTATATGGAACTATGCTCGTAGGTCTGAGTATGCTGGGCATCTGGTAACCAAGTGCTCCTCACTCTCTATCTCTGTATGGCATACTGGGCACCACTTCTCCTCTCGAGGGACTCCCTGGTTCGACCCCTCTCGATCTGGAGCTGATGTGATGAAACTTGAAGCTGCCCAATGATGACTTGAAGGTGGTGTGGTAGGTATGTCTTGCATGTAGCACGGAGTCTCAATGAAGCCCTGGTCTGAGATCTGTAGAAAATACTCACGGTAGTGGAGCATTTTTGGTGGCAATGTATCCCTCGGGCTGACCCATGTCCTCTGTATGTATGTATGCCATATCTCCTGACGAATGATCCTATTCCTCTCCTGATGGGAGAGTGAATAGGTGGGGCCTGTAAGTCGTACTGCACTGGTGGTAGTCTGTCTATGTCAAATCCATGATGGGCCAACCAATCCTGTGTCTGCACATGCCATGAGGAAGTGTCTCCTTCCAGTGCCATGTCACGTGATGCCTGGAAAGCTCGATAAGCGATGCGCTCTGTGTCCATGCTCCAGATCGTGAGTAATAGGCATACTGTCTGGAAGAGTGCCTCTACTAGCATCGGATGAGTCTCACAATCATGAGAATCTGCGGCCTCTCCAATGTTGTCCATGCTGAAGCAGCTAATCCCGGCCCCCATATGGCTGCTCCAAAGTGTTGAAAAGCCACCCCTTTGTGGGGGGCTCTTTTAAAATAGGCCTGGTGGCACTGCCTCTCCATCAAAGCTAGTGTTGGGTACCCTCGCGTGATGCAATCACGGGCTGCTTGAGACATGGAGAAAACCCCAGAGGCTGCTGTGACTGTCATTCCCAAGCAGACATATGATCCGACTACCTCGATGTGTGTGTGTGAGAGAGAGAGAGAGAGAGAGAGAGAGAGAGAGAGAGAGAGAGAGAGAGAGAGAGAGAGAGAGAGAGAGAGAGAGAGAGAGAGAGAGAGAGAGAGAGAGAGAGAGAGAGAGAGAGAGAGAGAGAGAGAGAGAGAGAGAGAGAAAGAAAGTCATATTAACGTCTTCTGGAGGCCAAACTTGGTCTATGAGACAAAAACCATGTACAAGTGTAGTAACCCTGTGTAGAAGATAAAATGAAATAAAAAAGTATATCGCTACACAAAGCTATATAGGGCTGGAAAAGGCTGGGGAGACGTGGCTCTGACTCTGCAGATAGTGGCCACCTAATACATGAGGGATCCCAAAATGTGAGTAAAACGCCCTAGCTACTAGTGATGGGTGGAGGTGGGTGTAGTATGTGGTACATCGGTGGTGGTCTGAGTGCCTCCAGAAGGAAGACAACCCAGGGGGTGGTGGTACGCCTATGCTCCATCATGTGGTCGTAGGCAATCCTGATGCGTGAGATATCCTCCTGATATAGTCGTGGTCGACGATATCCGCCCATGCGTGGTTGGCGCCGTGCTCTCTGTGCTTCTGCCTGGTGGAGCGTGAGCCCTATAGATGGACCTCTCTGATGTAGCTCAACTCGCTGAAAGAATTGGGTAATGGTATACTCACCCGTGGCTGATGTATGGGCTGTAGTGACCGCTCTCTCCTCTCGTATGCTGCTGTGAGAAAGCGTCCCAAGCGTCTCTGGTCTCCCATAGTCATGCACGGCTGGAATGACTCCTGATCTGTAACTGTGCTCGTAGGTCTAAGTATGTTGGACATCTGATAACAAAATGCTCCTCACTCTCTACCTCTGTCTGGCATACTGGGCACCACCTCTCCTCACGGGGGACTCCCCTGGACCGACCCCTCTCAATCTCGAGCTTATGTGATGAAACCCGGAGCTGCCCAATGACGACTCGAAGGTGGTGGGGAAGGTAGATCTGCATGTATCTCGGAATCTCGATGAAGCCCGTGCCCGATATATGTAGAAAATGCTCGCGGTAGTAGAGCATTTTCTGTGGCAATGTACCCCTAGGGCTCACCCATGTCCTCTGTATGTATGTATGCCATATCTCCTGACGAACGATCCTATTCCTCTCTTGATGAGAGAGCGAGTAGGTGGGTGCATGAAAGTCGTACTGTAGTGGTGGTAGCCTGTCTATGTCAAAGCCATGGTGGGCAAGCCAATCTCGTGTCTGTGCATACCATGAGGAGGTGTCGCCTGCTAATGCCATATCACGTGATGCCTCGAAAGCACGATAAGCAATGCGCTCTGTATCCATGCTCCGAAGTCTGTGTAATAGGCATACTGTCTGGAATAGTGCCTCAACTAGCATCGGTGGTGCAGCGAGCTCTGTTCTAATGATATCATGTGGTACGGAAGGTTTGCTGCGGATGAGTCTGGCAATCATGAGGATCTGTGGCCTCTCTAATGCTGTCCATACTGATGTAGCTAATCCTGGTCCCCATATGGCTGCCCTATACATGAGCGCTGGCGTAACCAAAGTGTCAAAGAGCCACCCCTTTGTGCTGGGCTCCTGAAAATATGCCTGGTGGCACTGTCTCTCCATCAAAGCTAGTGCTGCGTACCCACGTGTGATGCGGTCACGGGCTGCCTGAGCCATAGAGAAGACCCCTGATGCTGCTGTAAATGTCACCCCCAAGTAAACATATGATCCGACCACCTCGATCGGTCCACCTGCTTCTGTGAACAAACTATGTCTGCGTACCTGTGCTGATGTATGAAAGAGCAAGACCTTGGTTTTACCAAGGTTCACAGATAACCCTCTGTGTCTGCAAAAGTCATCTAGGCCGTGTAGATGATGCTGTAGACCTTCTGCAGACTCTGAAACCAATACAATATCATCAGCGTATAAAAGAATATGGATAGTGGACCCGTGTACCTCAATGCCATCTCCCCCCTGCTGCTGTATGAAGTCCACTATCTCTTCAATGTAAAGACCAAAGAGGGTGGGTGAGAGAGGGCAACCTTGCTTCACCCCGATAGTGCTAGCAAGTGGATCAGATAAGCCCCCTGGACATCTGACTCTACCAGATATTCTCTCGTATAAGGCGTAGATCCCCCATATCATCTCCTCCGGAGCTCCGATGTCAACTAGTCGTCTGAAGAGTCGATCCCTGGGAATAGTGTCAAATGCTTTGCGGAAGTCCACAAAGCAACAATATAATCTTCTCTTCCTCACCCTGGCTTGGTCGATCAGGCATCTCAGAGTGAAGATGTGGTCAATGGTAGAGTAATCTCGTCTGAAACCTGCCTGTCCTTGAGCCCTGATGCCCTTCCTCTCAGCGAGAGTACTCAACTCTGTCTCTAGTACCGCCCCATATAACTTGGCCAATATAGGGCCAATCATGATCGTCCGGTATGTAGCTGGATCCATAGTATCACCTGACTTATGAATGGGCACTATGGTGTGCTCAGTCCATGAGAGAGAGAGAGAGAGAGAGAGAGAGAGAGAGAGAGAGAGAGAGAGAGAGAGAGAGAGAGAGAGAGAGAGAGAGAGAGAGAGAGAGAGAGAGAGAGAGAGAGAGAGAGAGAGAGAGAGAGAGAGAGAGAGAGAGAGAGAGAGAGAGAGAGAGAGAGAGAGAGAGAGAGAGAGAGAGAGAGAGGGAGAGGGAGGGGGAGGGGGAGGGGGAGGGGGGGAGGGGGAGTGTGTGTGTGTGTGTGAGAGAGAGAGAGAGAGAGAGAGAGAGAGAGAGAGAGAGAGAGAGAGAGAGAGAGAGAGAGAGAGAGAGAGAGAGAGAGAGAGAGAGAGAGAGAGAGAGAGAGAGAGAGAGAGAGAGAGAGAGAGAGGGGAGGGGGAGGGGGAGGGGGAGAGAGAGAAAAAGAGAGAGAAAAAGAAAGTCATATTAACGTCTACTTGAGGCCAAACTTGGCCTATGAGACAAAACCATGTACAAGTGTAGTAACTGTGTGTAGAAATGAAATGAAAAAAGTGCTTACTACATAAAGCTATATCGGGCTGGAAAAGGCTGGGAAGAGGTGGCCCTGACTCTGCAGATAATGGCCACCTAATACATGGCAGGCCCATAATGTGAGTGAGCAAAATACCCTAGCTACTGGTGATGGGTGGAGGTGGGTGTAGTATGTGGTACATGGGTGCTGGTCTGAGTGCCTCCCGAAGGAAGACAACAGAGAGAAAGAAAGAAAGAGAGAAAGTGTTTTTACGTCTATTAGGAGGCCGAACTCGGCCTATGAGACAAATCGATGTACATGGGTGTATCTTCTGTCTATCAGAGAAGATAAAAGTGCTGAAAAAGAAACTGGTAAAGCTGATACATATCTCCGTGATATGCATGTGGAGATACCCATGAGAGTGGGGGGGTGTATGGAGTGCGTTATCTATGATAGTCTATATGCAAAGGGGTAGTACAACAAGCATGGAAAGAGAGAGAGAGAGGGGAGAGGGGGGAGGGGCGAGGGGGGAGGGGGAGGGGGCGGGGGTGGGGGGAGGGGGAGGGGGGAGGGGGCGGGGGGAGGGGGCAGGGGATTTACTGAATGAGAGGAAAACACATTCATTTTCCATTCAGTGTTTTGCTTTCATCTTATTTTTTTCATGCCTTTGTTTTAGAGTCTTCATTTTCAAGGTCATTTTCAAAAGGCTTTTTTTTTACCATTATTATGTTTTGTTGGAGAGCTTTTATTTTGGTTTTATGTACTACATCTTTTCTTTTTTTATTTTTGTTTGTTTGCTTACTTCAAACTCTCCTCCCACTTCTTTTCCCAATCTCTCTCATTCAATCTTCCTTCTCTCATTTCTCCTTACATTTCCCATTTTTTCTCCTTTTTCCTTGTTGGTTCCCACTGCTAAACTCATTTTCCTTTACTTGCCAGCCTAGAGCCTCTCCTTATTGCAACCATTATACTTTGGTGGGGGGAGGGGTTTTATCTTTTGTAGGATGTTTCTAATTTTGTGGATCATGTTATGCTTTATTTAATTCAGTTATGTAGGGTCGAATTCCAAGTGTTTTTATATTGTTTTCAGTGTGGTTCTTCCCTATGAAAGAAAGCTTATGGATTCATTTTATACTAGATATTACTGTTTCAATTTAAGGTGCATTATTTGTTAAGTAAGAAAAAATAACTTTCCATGGACCTGGATTTAATGAATGAGAGGAAAACACATTCATTTTCCATTCAGTGTTTTGCTTTCTTCTTATTTTTTTCATGCCTTTGTTTTGGAGTCTTCATTTTTCAAGGTCATTTTCAAAAGACTTTTGTTTTATTATTATGTTTTGTTGGAGAGTGTTTATTTTGGTTTTATTTACTATATCTTTTCTTTTTGTATTTTTGTTTGTTTGCTTACTTCAAACTTTCTCCCCACATCTTTTCCCAATCTCTCTCATTTACTCTTCCTTCTCTTATTTCTCCTGTTTCCTATTTTTTCTCCTTTTTCCTTGTTGGTTCCCACTGCTAAACTCATTTTCCTTTACTTGCCAGCCTAGAACCTCTCCTTATTGCAACCATTATACTTTGGGTCCAAACTTGTGTGTTGATTGCATGTGTATGAATTGGATTTCAGCCGATGGACTGCATGCTTTTCTAGTTAAAGGAAAACATTTGTGGCAATGAGTTGGGCATCTACAAAGTGGTTCATGCACAATATGTTTTTGGATCACATCTTGTATCTCCTATGTGAGTAGCGTCTAGGCTTCCCCTTTTTTTTTGGGGCTATAAAACAGGTGACTCTCTCTTCCTGGATTTTTTGCAGATTTTCTCATTTAATAGAGGAGCAAAATGGTGTGTCAAGAAGCTGAATCACTAATGTTTGTTTACTTAAAATGTACTTGAAAACTCTGTGGATCTTTGACCCCTTTTAATGTCTCCAAGTTTTTATAAGGGGCTGGTACAAATGGATGCACTTGGTTTGGGAACTTAAACTGTTTTCATAGAGCTTTTATCAATCGCAGTGAGGGATTAGTCGGTTCTTATGTGATAAGCATGGTGTTTCAAAAAAATAATATCTTTTCTGATTTAGGCACGATACGCACTGCCACAATAAGCTCTGTATGATCGTGATGTTCCAGGTTCAATATGGACAATGAAATATACTTATTCTACACAAATTGTTGACATGGAGATGAACTATTCACATCTATATACAGCAAACCCACTATTTGTAAACAAGATTGTTGTGAGTATCTTTTCTCTTAAGGATCTTGAAATTTCTGTTTAATGTCCATGTATTTACATCTGTTGCGTCTTTAAAAAACTTAAGGAGCAGGGCTTTAACTTATTTTGTTGCAATTTTCTAATGACTAGAATAAAGATAATCTTGGAGTGTTTTATTTTCACTGATTCTTGTCATGTCATTTAATACAATCTCCGTAATATTAGCTTTTTAAAGATATTGTGAGTCCTAATTTTAGGCTTAGCAAGGTTTCAGGCATTTTATTCCTAGTTATTTTGGTGAGAGAATTTTATCATAGGGTATTTGTCAATTTCATTCTACTTACAGTAATGGTTTGTCTTTGGTTCTTAAAGTGGAGATTCGAAACAAAAGGCTTAGAATATGCTAAGATGAACATTATTTGATTGCTTTATTTTTTTCCCCAGTATATTCCGTTCAACCAGATAGATTGCTCTTAGTTGTTAAGAATTCCTGGCTTCTGGTAAACCAGACTTATTTGCATGGCTCAATTTTGTTGTTTAGTCTCTGTGCTTGCTGAAATGATTCTTCAAGAAAATTCTTGAAAAGTTTAGGTGTTTCTCACGTTGTAGTAAGCCCATGTATGTGTTTTCTTCTTTTGAAATGTCCAAACTGATTTTCAGCAAACAATAGTAGAAACAGGAAGTGAATTGTATTAGATATCTGTAACTGAGAGTTTCAGCCTGTCTTCTTTCTCTCTCTTTCAGGTGCAACTTGCAAGGCTCTATTATGCTGGACTTTGCCTATTAGGTTCGACGATGATAGAAGCTTAGGTCATTGGCTTAAGAAGCTAGTATTTATTATTGTGTAAGGGTTTGAAGTGTGTGTAGAGTGTATAAGCATGTCAAAATCGAAGGAGACTAGGTCATGATTGCACTTTAGGGATGTCGAACAAAGGGTCAAACACAGATCTTATCTATTTATTCATTGAAACAATGGCTTGATTTTGAGTCTTGATAGTGGCATCTAGATGAAAAGAAAGTGCATGTGTAGCAGTACATATATTCTCCAGGGGTATAGAGACAAGTAACTTTCACCTTCATGCCACCAAACTTTCACGTAAGTCCACAAGCGATGCCTTTAAGATATTCAACTCCAACCTCTTGGATGTAGTGTTGACGTTGAATTCTTGGAAAATTTAGTGAGGACATTGTTCAAATATCACATCCCTTGAGCTAAGTAAAACGACTATAATATCATTCAGCACGTAGTGTATAGGTTATATTTCACATTGATATATTTGCAAAGAGTATGGAGCTAGGCGCTGCTAGAGAGATCTGTCCAAGTAATGGAGTGCAGGTACCAATTTTCAATATCTATGATCATTTTGCTTTGCCATATATCCTCCCGAGAATACTTAGTAACTCGTATGTTTCAACTTAAGCTGCACTCGGTGTGGTAATTTAGGTTATGTGGAATACTATGGGACCGTGCCACCAACAAGTTTATGTACATCCATATGTAGTCTCCTTTATTAGGTTTTCACAGCATTAATATTGGTTTTCATATCATTCTTAGTGGAACGTGTATAATAATTAAAAGCATGCTCGTGGTGTGTGTGTGTGTGTGTTGTGGGGTGTGTGTGTGAGCATGTATTCATTCCTAGCTCTATACGCAACTATTGGGCATTGATGACGTTAGTGAGGGATGTCATAGTATTGAGTCGATACTGTGCATAATGGAGTTGACATGCTATGTAGTTTTGTGGTTGACTACCATGAGCTTATAGTTGCACTTTCTTTTGAGGGTGAATTCGGGGTTTACCTGGATTCATTTTGGTAGATATGATTGTTGTATTAGCGGACATGCAGTTTTCGCTTGTTGATTCTTCGTCCGAGTTGCGACTGGGTGATAGGTGTGTATACGCTATCAACTCTGCATTTTTTGTGATTTTTCCTATCTTTTGTTTGCATTTGGTACTAGACTTCATTATGGCTGAGTTTGCCCATCACTTCCGGAAGTGATCAAAACTCAGAGCTTCTTGTGAGTTCATGCTCGTGGTGTGTGTGTGTTGCGGTGTACGTGTGTGAGCGTGTATTCATTCTTAGCTCTACGCCCACTATTGGGCACTAATGACATTAGTGGGGATGTCATAGTATTGAGTCAATACTGTGCATAATGGAGCTGGCATGCTATATAGTCTTGTGGTTGACTACCATGAGCTTATAGTTGCACTTTCATTTGAGGGTGAATTTGGGGTTTACCTGGATTCATTTTGGTATATATAATAATTAAAAGAAAAATCTTTATAAAAAGTGGCTTTTCTACAAGCTAACTAACTGGTCTAGAACATAATATCATGAAGAGCTTGTTGTTTCCAAACTTATGCCTTGTCCTCTTTGGCATATAGAGATTTAGATCAGGAAGGCGTCGGTGATATTTTTAATCTTTGTTATAATGTTTTAAAGAGATTCTTTCTCAAGGAACAAAATTTTGGCTTTTCGCAATGGCTTTCCTTTATCGATCATTTCAAATCATTATCTTTGTCAAGATCACATGGTTTTATATTTTACTATTAGCATTTCTACTTTTATAGATTTTCACACATAATTTTTTTATGTTTGTTTGTTTGTTTGTTTCTTAAAAAAAAAAAAAGACTTTTTGATTTATTATTTTTTGAGAAGAGTTTTTCCCTTCACTTTTGAAGGCGATAGAAACTCAACTAGTTGGTTTTTGTTTTAAGTGGCATTGGGGACAGTGATGCGTCAGGGTCATGGTGACATCCTCTCTCTAATGGAGCTTGGAGAGTCTTGAGGATGGGGGATTGGGATGACACTTAAAATATTGTTGATTTTTTCTACATATTTCAAATGGAAACCATGTATAATGATTGTGCTAGCATTTTAGAACAATAATGAAAAAGAAATCATTTTAAAGAAGTCTTTTAAGTGGAAACATGTAGTAGATGTTTAAACACTTAGCATTGTCAATAAACAATGATGGAGCACTTATAAATTTAAAGCTTAAGAGTTAGATCTCATTATCTAAGAAACATCAATCACATTATATATGACATAGAAGTAGCAATTTTCACATGAGTCATATCATCATAGAAAAAAGTTTAGGGGACCAAGGCATAACTATGTTATCATAATGTCATAAAAAAAGTACGAGTCCATTTTAGAATGATCAATGATCACTCATCACATCATCCTATTACATATCATTATCATGACAAAATGTGCATCATATTATGAATCAAAACTAAAAATAACAACCTAGAATCTAAAGCATATGCCATTGATCACCTAAGGAGAATCCAAGTGAGGAGTTTTGTGATGCACAAGTGGAGGTAGTAGCCCATGGTGCAACTTGAATGTCCACTTGCTCAATGTAATCACTATTTTGTGTTTCTTCTTTATATTCTTCATCTTGCACTTTTTGCATCATTTTCTAAAAGGATATGATGCTATGCTTTGTATCCTACAAAGCACAATCACGACGTCACTCATACGATGCACATTAAGTTTGGTCCTCATTTTAGAGTTTACATGTCATACTCTCTATAGTTGCAAGGAAACTATTCGTGCAAGCTTGGCCAAATATGCGTATAAGCAAATCTTACAACTCTAGACCATCAAAGCCAAAGCCTTCCCACCATAAAGCAATGTCAACATGTAACCTATCCTCTTGTGCATCTTCACATGCATATGAATTTGCATAGTCTTCTATTTCAATTGTTGAACATTTAATAAGTTGCATGGTTGGACTATTTGAGACAAACCAATCCAATATGATCCTTAGACATTACTTTTAGCTTGTATAGGTTCATTTTTTGTCTTTGGTAGGTTTGGACAAAAACGGTAAAAAATGATAAAAAATATTTTCTTAACATCTTATGCAACACTTCACCATATGACATCTTGAACTCCTTCAAAATTGGAACCCTAATTCTGGCCCTATGGACACGACCAGACCGCTTGGAGGAACTACTAGATGCACATGACTTCATTTGTATCACAGAGACACATGAGAGCCTAGATAGAGGTCTACCACTAGATAGGGTACTTGAAACTTCACGCGGTTCTGGTGGTGTGGTGATCCTATTCAGACTTGGCATATGGACACAAATTCAGATTTTGAGGAGAGATGAGGAAGCATGATATATGTGGGTTCGCATCGAGTTGACTAAGGAGAGATGGATATATATAGCCATATGCTATTTTCTGCCACGGAGTTCATCATATGCAAGGCATGTTGGAGATCATCACGATAGAGATACTAATTCACCATATACTTGGGTATCAAAGGACAATTCACTACTCTACATTATGTGAGGTCTTCATCTTAGGGGACTTCAATGCACGTATGCATTCTTGTCAATGTGAGCTATATGATATGAGCATGATATCATTCACAGCTTAGATCCATATGAGCTTGGGACTAGCATGTTATCATTTGATACACGCCAAGATACGACTGGATATGGGAGACACCTTCTTGAGTTCGGTAGTTACTAGTCACCACCAGCTTGTTATTTATAATGCGATGCATCGGTGGCCAAGATATGACGCGTTCACTTGTTTTCCACATGTGGTGGACAGATAATTGTGGATTATATTCTTGGACCTCTCTGTGGAGTTTCTCTTATCCCTTCTCGTCATTGGGCGACGCCCACGAGGGGCAGATCACACATACCTTAGCTTTACTCTACTCTCGTCTTTATCATTAGATCCCCCACCATCTCGGTATCTACATACCACCATACATTTTACACACGAGCTTTCACATGTATATGCACACCATCTTCGTGCAGAGCTACTCTCACTCGATCCACATGATCCCCTTGATACACTCACCTCATAGATCACATCTATCTTGCATGATTTGGCTATAGAGAGCTTTCCCCACCATACACATACCTTTCCTCCACGCATTGGGACCATGAACCATAATAGCTGGTATGATGAGGAGTGTCACAAGCTACGATGATGCCTTAGAGTTGCTGAAGCTCTGGGAGAGATTACACAGAGAGGCATAATGCTGTATGGAGTTGCTTACTCGTTGTAAATGGAGGGAGTGGGAGGAGCACCAATATTGGGATATATACCACTTACTCATGAGTAGGGACTCTTCATTTGTATGGCATCATTTACGCGAGGGGAGACATCCCACCCCCATCCAAGATCTGATGAGATGGTATTGCTATTCAGAGAATTTATATCAGATACCAGAGCAGCCACCGATACCTACACCTCAGTGCTCACGCTTGACTATTTCCACTTTCTTCACACAGAAAAAGGTGAAAAGAGCTATCTCATGTCTACAACATTGGAGAGCAAGAGTCCAGTTCGACACTTACAGGCTGAGCATCTTATATATGGCGGAGAGATATTGGCACCACTCATTACACACCTCTTCAAATGAACATTGGTTGAGGGGTTCCCGGTCTCGTGGACAGAGCACACTATTGTGCCTATTCACAATGATGGATTCTAGCACTTGCCGGACTATCATGATTGGCCCCATATTGGCCAAACTCTATGGAGTGATACTTGAGGTGGAGTTTTGAGCAAGCTGGCTTCCGAGCACCAGAGCAGGCTGGCTTTTGACATGCCTTTTCCACCATTGACCATATTTTTACTCTGAGATGTCTGAATGATGAGGCACGGGTGAGGAAGAGGAGACTACATTGCTGCTTTGTGGACTTCCGCAAACCATTCGATACAGTACCTAGAGAGAGACTCTTCAGAAGACTACTTGATCTTGGGGTTACAAATGACCCGTTATGGGGGATCTATGCTTTATACGAGCAGGTTTTGGTAGGGTCAGATGTCGAGAAGGGCTTTTCGATCCCCTTGTTAGCATTTTAGGAGTAAAACAAGGGTGCCCATTATTCCCTACCTTATTTGGGATATACATTGATGAGATTGTAGATTTTATACAGCAGCATGGCAGTTCAGGAGTGGAGTTGGGGGGAGCCACTATACATATTTTGTTATATGTGGATGGCATTGTCTTGAATTCAGAGTCAACCGAGGGATTACAGAGTCACCTACATGCATTAGATGATTTTTGCTCATAGAGAGAACTTTCGTTAAACCTTGGTAAAACGAAGGTACTTATTTTTGGTACATCGCATAGTTAGTAAGGTACGATCCGTACGATTAGTACGGTACGTATTAGTACGGTACTACGTACGTACCCTAAGATTTGGGGCTTCCCGTACGGAATTCGTACGTTCATAAGGTACGAGTTTTTTTTTTTGGGCTAAAAAATTATATATTTCCTCTTTAACATGATAAACATCATGTTTATGAGTAAAATGCATCAAAATGTTTATGAGATTGGAAGCTCTTTGCATGTGAAAATTAGGGAAATGTGAATCCATTGAAGCCTGGTCAGGTTTTGAAAGTTGAAAAAAAAAAATGGTACGAAATCGTACGGTACGTACGGATACGTACGGAACGAAAGGTACGTACGGATATATCCGTACGAGTACGAATACCAACTATGGTACATCGGCACATATATGTAGATGGAGTGAGTGTATTCATAGTTTTTGGATGACACATTGAGATCACTGGGTCATATGTTTATCTTGGGGTGACTTTTTCAGCCATGTCAGGTACATTCTCTATGGCCGGCAAGCCCGCGATCGGGTCACTCTTGGATACGCAGCATTAGCATTGATCGAGAGAAAGTGTCATCAGGCACACTTTCAGGAGACTTGTTTGAAGGGTTGGCTATTTGATACACTAGTCACACCCTCACTGATGTATGGATCATCCATTTGGGGGCCAGGATTGGCAGACCATATATGGACATTGGTGGAGACTCTAGAGTTCCCATGTACTCATGATTTCTAGACTCATACATAGCAAGTCATTAGTACACGTGACATCATTAGAGTAGAGCTTGCTACACCCCCGATGCGAGTAGAGGCTTTGTTCCATGAAGTATGTTTGCGCCATAGATTCCAAGTTGTGGATAGTGACCCCATCACATACAGGGCATTTCAGGCATCACAAAATCTTGCCCTAGCAAGAGATACTTGATGTTGGTATGCCCAGACTAGAGATTGGATAGGCAACTATGGATTTGACATGGATCGACTCACTACCACAACTACAATATGATACACATCCCCACCTATTCACTCTCTTTGCATGAGAGAAATAGGATCATATGATAGGAGCTATGGCACAAGTATATATAGAGGACGTGGATCCTACCTTGGGAGACACCACCAATGAAAAAGCTCCACTATCGTGAACTTAGGTTTTAAACTAGGGGTTCATTGGGACGCCTCATTACATGCAGAATCCAGATTTATATGCCACATCATATACGAGTGGTTATTGGGCAGCTTAGGGTATCATGGCACGGACTGGAGATCGAGAGAGGTTGGGCTAGCAGGATACCCAAGGAGGATCGCATATGCCCGATTTGCGAGAGACAGGTGGAGAATGAGGAGCATTTTGTTATACGAAGGCCTGCATATGCTGAGCTTAGGGTATAGTTTCAGATAGAGGGATCATTATAATAGTGTATGTGGAGAGTGGATCAATCTTGTCTTGGACAGTTCCTCATTGTTGCATACGAGAGGAGCGAGACTCTGATACAACCTACATAGGCAGTGGGTGAGGCTATACAACAAGGGATCACTCATTTCTTTCAGAGGATTGAGCCACGACCGATTCCTCGTGGCCAAGGGCTCACTCGCAAGGAGGCAGAGACTCAGAGAGCTAGGAGACATCCGCGTGTCCCTGGATATAGGAGACCCGGGCTGTACCAGCATGAGATATCGAGGATCCGGCTACTTTATGAGCAGAAGATGGAGTGGAGATGACTATCCACATCCTTGCATGTCATTCCTGCACCCATGTATCACATCCTCCATCCACTCCCCCCATACTACACTCATAGGTCTATTCATCCTGGTTGCTTCCATTACGACCGACACACGATATCATTGTAGCCATCTCTTGTACTATGTGGTCATTCTTTGCAGTGCGAGAACCATGTCACTTTTTGCAGATTGTTAGGTTTTCATTTCAGTTCACTTTAGATGTTTCTAATCTACTTTTTTTTGGGTACTTGGTGTATCACCGATGTATATGGGTTTGTCTCATAGGCCAATTTTGGTTTTTAGAAGACGTTAATATAACTTTCTTTCTTTCTCCCCTTATGCGCTATTGAACTCTATCAAGTTTTTGTGGTCTCTCTCTCTCTCTCGCTGGTTTTCTGGTCTTCTCTACACTATTGGAAAGTCTCATATCTATCCTCTTCCAAGGTCTCCTTGACACTCGGATCAAGTCTCATTGTCCTTGCTGTGTGTATGGTTTGAAGAAGTTTATCCATGCTCCTCCTCAAGTAGGTCTAGCAACATTGTAATGGGAATACTCCTTGGCTGCACCATGGTAGTGCAAAGGTTTTGTGAAGGGTCTTATCAACCCTAGGAATGCCAAAAGCCAAGTTTTTCTATTTTCTCCCCAAGTTGGAGGAGGTGCATTTTTTGAAGACTTCACCATTAGTTAAATCCATGTGTTTTACATTTAAATTGGGGTTCACCTTTGTAGATATGTGAATTGGGTTTATCTTTGTGGATACGAGTTGCTCTTTCCATTTGTAAAAGCCTATCAAGATTTCCCTTCCTTGGTCATTTATCTACTCTTTCCTAGCCCTCTGTTGTATCTAGATTTAGGAGAACTAGATCCTTGCCTTTGTACTCGTCCAAGTTAGGTTGAGAGTTACAGAAAATTGGTTGTGACTAGAGTCTTGTGAAGACTAGTAGAGTATTTGGCAGTACCCTCTTGTGCTGACATATTATTACGATGAAACATGTATGGAGAGGCTTAGGTATACTCAGTAATGCGACTAAATTAGTTTAGGCAGGAGAGTAGTTGATTGAAGGTCATGGAATCACAGCTGAAAACTTCTTTGAAGCTGCAGTTTGACATTCTACCTACATATGCATGTGCATATATATATATCTAGATGCAAATATATGTACACACTCACATGTGCATGCGCAAACTCATGCATCCACCCATCCAGGTGTGGGGTGCATGTGTAATCGTGCATGCACATGCACACACAAGCGCGCGCACGCACGCACGCACACACACACACACACACACACACACACACACACACACACACACACACACACACACACACACACACACGCACATCATGGACAACTTTCTAGATGGGTGTATCGGCATCTAAAATTGATTGAGTTTAGGTTTACACCCTTACATGTTTTCTTTTATATAAAAGGATGCTAAACAATAAAAGAGATCGAGTGACTCAAAGTAATGCAACTCAAACATGTATGTGCATGAAAATAAGATCGTAAGTGGTACCAAAGTTCATGAAAGTAGGCCTCCATCAAAATACAAGTAACTTCTAGTTACTTTCTGTCAAGGTAGACTAGCTGCTTTTTGTTTTATTAATGTGTTTCACAAAGATCCTTAAACGTGTTTTCTGGTTTTTTCCGTCCCCCCAGGTGACAAACAGGCTATCAAGTGAGGGTGCTGTAATTTATGGGTTTTCGAGTCCTCCAAAACTGGATAGACAGATAAATTGGACAGAGATTTATGATTTTTCTCTCCAGAGGCAGGAGTACGAGGTTATTAAGCAGCCAAACACATTGCCTCGTTTAGTACTTTATGAATAGCATTCAGACTCATGAGAATCCTTCTATGAGAATGTTCTCTGGATATTGACACGAATGTTTAATTGAACATGATAACCATAGTCTTGATAAACAGACAATTTCATTTGAGGTGGATTTCATTCCATAGTTTCTTCATCATTTGTGTAAGTTTTAACTATGCAGGAGTGGGGCTTCTGGCTTAATAAAGGTTCTCAAGTAGATCTTCAGTATAACATATATGACCCAAGCTCCACAGTGCTTCTTTTGATGATAAAAGGTATCGATGCTATATGACTGCAGATGAAGTGAATTATCAGCACAGCAATGCATCATAAAACTAGATGGTTTTGCCCCCTAAGTTGCTTATTTACATTGTACGTGTTTATGTTCAAGGGAAACAAGCCTTACAGAAATGGGAATCTGGCCAAACATCCAATGATGTGGCTGTATTTTTGAAGACTATTGAAGGTAGCTTTGCATAATATTTTCAATAACTGAAAGTCTGTGATAAATTGTCTTTAGAGCACTGAGGTGTATTTCCATGTATGAAAGGCAGAGGATCACTTCAGTATTCCATAGAGACAGATGAGAGATATTTCTTTATTTTTCAAAACAATGAACAGCAGAATGTGAAGGTATCAGGATGAATAAGAGCTTAATGCTTTTTGTGTTGGTTTTCTTTTGTGGGGACCAACTATATAATTCTTTCT
>CM035418.1:32679510-33079510 GCA_020310875.1 Ceratopteris richardii | reverse complement strand
CCCACTCTAGGTGGTCTCATGACAAATATGGCCTATGACCCACCTTGTGACAATCCTCTCAAAACCTAGTGCCTATGGATGTAGAGGCGGGTAATCATATTACCTTAGTAATCTTCAACCAATCCCTCAACTCGATTCCTCGTCACATACAATGCCCTATGAGAGAGAAAAATCTGACATGCCACACAGTGGCATGAAAACTGTATGAGTCTAGAAGGACCCACACTCTTGACCTAAGATCAGATCTCATGCACATGAGACTGTACAGGTCAACTCTACGTCTATCCACCTACTTAGGATCTCAAAATAGATCTCCAAAGAGTAGCCATTATGTCCATGAGATACCAATCACTCATGTGACTCTTGATCACACCCTATGGCATAAGGTAGACGACTATATCCCTTCGTTCCGTAGTAAGCCATCATCATGGAAGGGGGCAATATATATCCGTAGGGGCATCAAGTTTACCTTGATCCTCTATTAGCCATTAGCCATCAAGTGGAAATGCCTTCCATGAAGGCTCCATACCTTGGCAGGCATGGTCTTTGTCAATGGTCTCCTTGACTATCTATTTGCAATCCGACCTTGTTAGGCAAACTCCTCCCCAAGGATTTCTTGGGATTGCCAAGGACATGCCGTGATTAATCCATTTCATATCAGTAGTCACACTGAGTGGGTCTGCAGAGAAGCTCAAAGAAGTACTCATTCAGTCATCATCACTTCCTTTGAGGAGTTATAGGATCCAATAGATCCTTGAGGATTTGGATCAATGCCCATGATCCTTAGAATCCCTTGAATATGTGCCCAAGGTCTCACCCTAATATTTCCCAATCAAAAGGGAAGTGAGTATACTCATGCCCCTTGCATATGTGCATTTGATTTTGCTCTTTTTGTTTTTTGTTTTTTGTTTGTTTGTTTGTTTGTTTGTTTGTTTTTTTAAAATTTTCGACCATGAGACCATGATTTTGTTTTTGTTTTCATTCATGATGTGGATGCACCTAACCAGAGGTGTTAGTACGTAAGTACTAAGGGGGTGGACTTTGTTTAATTTATGTGAGACACAACATATGCCATTCTTTGTACCTTGTGCTAGGACACCCCAAAGGATGAATGGATAGCCAGAGTGGTGGATATTGCTATGGCGGGATGGTCAATCATTCACAATCGGATAGTGGACATCTTTTTGGGTGAGCCATTTTCTCCATGATATCATCTCATGACTATGTTTGATTATTGACTCCATATTGTTGATGAAGGATGTCTAGGATAGCAAGCATGCTTCTAATCCACATGTTGTGAATCAAGGAGTTCATCAATGTTTTTTACATTGAAACGGCATATGACAAATGTTAATACAGCAAGACGTGAGCTTTCTAATGGGTTGATGCCATAGACCACAAATGGAGTGCATTAGAGGCTTTAGGACATTATGACTTTATCCGGAGCACATGATGAATATTAGTTGGATATCCCTACACATACCTTGACCTTGGATACTTTATGCTAAGGTGGACTTAGAGATACATCTCGAGTGGGTGTTACCTTTAGGGTAACCGTAGCCCTCAACTTCATGAGGTATACTCTCCTTTGTTCCATTTAGTTCTTGATTGTTACAACTTACTCATCTTTCTCTAAATGGGAACTTCCATTAGGATTGCCGCTTTGGGATTTGACTTTGAGTCTAAGAGAGGGTCATGGCATCCTGAGTACCCTCATACCCATGCTATGCATGAAGGTGGCCTAACACCATATGGTCTTTCATGCTATCTAGCACCATGATTTCGAGGGTGTATGACAGTACCTTTGGGTATCGATAGATTTTGAGACAATTATGGTTAACATGTGTATGAAGCTACCTGCTTGTTATTGTGGGGCATTCTAGATCACAAAGAAGGCAATAGGTGGGTCTTTTAGGTGTACATACCTCAATGGATCGTTGTGCATCTTGCACACTGGCCTCTTGATAGAGTGGCTTGGATGGGATGATATTCGCATCTTGTATTGCACATTGGCCTTTAGACATAGTGATCTACACAAGATTATATTGATATCCAAGAGGTAAACTTCGAGATAAGAAGACATCACCTGCTATGTTCCACTAGATTAAGATTTTTGAGGGGTCGGGTCCTTGGTTTCAAAAATGAAGAAATTGCTAAGGGGAAGTGTTATGTCCCAAAACCCAAAGGAGATGAAGATGGGCACATGTGGTTGTGTTTGGCCAAATGTGAAGTGTTCCTAGTGTGAACTGAGTCACCTCCTCAAGTGGATCTACAAATAGGTTGGATTCATTTCTAATGCATTTCTCATGTGCCATGGATGCTTGGCCCTTGATGGAGTCATCGGACACCAGTTTGGTGTGGGTGCAGATCGTGATAATATGTGACACCAACCCTTGTGTTGATGGCCTTCGACTTAGTTGCAGGATCCTAGGCTTAGGGGTGATCGCATTTGGCTCTAAGGTTGGGAGGTGAGTCTGATGTCCACTGCTTTATGCTCATGAGTATGGAGTGTGTTTTGTCTCGTTAGCAGGGAGGAGTCAGGACCATGCCGAGGGGCAAAGACTTCATATTTATCATTTATCGGTTTACTCTTTAGTCTGTCGGAGTATGTGATGATTGATGCATGATTCTGTAAACGACTGGATGAGAGGTGGTTTGATGAGGATCCACAATTTTGTGTTCTCAAGTTCATTTTCAAAGTTTTAAGTTTTTATGCTATGTTGAACACGAAATATTTTATTATTTGATGGAGAAGTCTTCAGAGTTTCTCAAAAATCGATTCAAATTCTTGTATTTGCACTAC
Organism: Ceratopteris richardii; assembly: GCA_020310875.1. NCBI lineage: Eukaryota > Viridiplantae > Streptophyta > Polypodiopsida > Polypodiales > Pteridaceae > Ceratopteris > Ceratopteris richardii. Next base: position 33,076,707 of record CM035418.1, on the reverse strand, counting down.
GGGATTGAAATTCTTAACATCGTTCTGTGTATTTGTGGGTGATTTTAGATTTTGTTCAACCCGTATATGGTATGATGTGTCATATGGCTATGGGTATTTGGAAAAACCCATAAGAGTTTTTTCAAATGGTGCGCAACTTGTTTGTAACTTGGTGTTCACAATCCCATCGCATTGGTAATGCATTACTAACACACTGCTAATCTCATTGCATCCTTTTGCTAACCACACCACAATCAATTTCGTCTTCTGTGTTCTGTTGCAAGGCAGTTGCTCCTGTTTCTATCTATAAGAGTTATATAATCTTAATCAGGAAAAAATTACAAATCTAGTATGTGATATTCAAATGGGTGGTGTTGTTTGTTGGTTTCCATTCATTTTCAAGCTTTGACATTTCTTGCAGGTAACCTTGAGAACCAAGGAGATATTAGTGATATCCAGCTCCTTTAGATTTATGGTCATGTTCCCTGAGGATTTGACACCTTGTAGTTTGCGTAATTTTTTCTCTTTCTCACCATTGTTATTCTGTAACATTAATAACCTTCTTTCCTTGTTGTCCTCTGTGTGGAACACTTTGAGAGGGAAAACACAAATTGCACAGTATTTGCTGAAATCAGGTCTCTGAGGGTATTATCAAGAGCAAGGAGATATTTGTACAGTGTAATGCAAGGTACTGTGCAGTGTTTAGTAATTTCTACTATCAGAGCTGTTGATGAGCATGTGGTTCATTTCTCATGGTGTATCGACAATGATTGGTTATAGTTGCCCAAAAGTGTCTCCATGATCATTTGATGCAATGATTGGTTATACATTATCAGTTGCTCCATAAAGTATGCATGCTTGAGATAGACCGCTTCCTTGGACCTAGCAGATAGAATATGCATTCTAGAACAGCCAGAGCCCAGAATCCACACACCATTGTCCTCTAACATGTCAGTCTTAAATAGAATGCTCTCTCTATGGATTAGGTAACATAGATGGGTTAGTTGATGCAAGGTTACTGTACAGGGTGAGAAAATTAAATTTCTTTTAGATTTCAATCAAGTCTTGAAATATTTACTTGACACCCACATCAGGAAAATATTTGGCAGCTAGAGATGAAATAAGATGTAACTGGGAAGTGTCCTTGGCACTAAGGTTAGACCATGGGAATCCTTCAATCCTCTCATTTATCAATGCCTTCACACATATAAGATCAATGGTTTTGCCTGAATATTATCAATTTTGAGCAATGGTGATTTCATCGTAGTACCGATTTCATTAATGACCCCTCGGGTAGAGAGTATAGACTCTCAGGGGCGAAGTACAAAAGTATCATTGCTATTACAAAGCAATATTACAAAATTGATGGAGCTTAAAACAAACTGACTCGTCATGTTTATCCTTAGCTGCAATGTTTACACGTTTTTTTTTCACAAAATTTGTTGCAAACGTGCTTCAAGAAGTTCATTTCTTGAAAATCTTTTCAAGCCTGCTTTCTCAAGTGCATTGATAACTGCATCAATTGCTGGATTGGGCAATGCTTGTAACATAGTCACTAAAATGGCATAGGATGATAATAAGCTTCTCATTAACACTTCCGACCGTATATCATCTGTGACAAGTAAACCAATTGAAGCCAATTGTGATATACAACTCTTGAAAGTGTTTAGGTGTGCAGAGATAGACTGGTCTTCAAACATTTGTAGCTCAAAAAACTTGATCATGAGAGCTAACTTAGATTCTTAAGACCTAGCTTGAAAGAGTATTTCTAACTTAATCCAAGCTCTTGCTGCAAATGTGAGGTCAGAGATATGGTGTATATAGTATATACTCATTTGATAAGCTCAATCCAATTATAGAAAGAGATCTCTCATTTTTGCTTGCTAGTTGGGATCTGTTAATTTTGACCACTTCTGTGCAGTGTTCTGGAGGAGGTTGAATCTTGTAGACTCAATCCTATTTACTTCCCACGTTTATAGCATCCCATAGGTTTTGGTTCATGAGTAGGTATTTCAACTTGGTTTGCTATGTATGAAAACCAAAACCCTTGAATTTTTTTGTGGCTACAACCTCTCTGCCTGACATCTTTTTAATACTTTAAGCCCCTCCGAAATATATATTCTCTTAAATATATGTATAAAAGATTTTCCTTTGAACTGTTGAATCCTAACTTCAAGTATGCTCTAATAATCTCGTCTAAACTTGAAGTTGAGTGCCACGACTTTAATGCTTTAATGGTTAATTTGTAGAACATATAGTTATCTCCTTACATATAGCTCTAACGTGATATAACTCTCACAAAACATAATTATCTGCTCAAATATGCTTATAATTGAAAACTCAGTTATTCTCTCTTTATAATCTGTGTATACCCTGTGTGTAATCTCTGAATGTATAATACTCTGAACCAACAGAGATACTGCGTGTTAGAAAGTATAGACTCTCATAGACAAAATGCATATATATAGGATACAATAACAAAAAATAAAGCTATAAACTACATAAGATTTACGAAAAACAAAAAGCAAATCGGTAATAAATAACTCTAATAATATACGTATAATAAAATATACTAAAAATAACAAAAATAGAAACTTACAAACATATAAAACGTAAAAACAAAAAAACATATACCTCCTAGTGAAGGTTCACACTCACACAAAAATAGATATATACACAAATTGAGGTTCCGTGTGGATCACTCTCATCTCAAGTTTGGATTACTGCTCGAGTATGTCCTGTTTCATGCTTCCGAAATTCTGTAGGTTAGTTTTTCTCCTGCCAAATAGTCCTATTTGCTCAACACAAAATGTCATTGTGGCTTACGTGCACATTATTTTTGAAGGGATTTCTTCATGAACATGCATCTCACTCCACAAAGTCTCTTCAACAAGATGGGTTTTGGAGTGTTACTGTGACATTTGAGCAGCAGTGGTTTGCCTACCTTATCTTTTGGGGTGAGCAACACTTTGTTCTGGGATATAATGCACAAATAAATACTTAATCTCAATATTTTCTATCAATAAATTGTTAACCAAGCTTTTTGATTTGCAGGTGCAATGGCTATTGTAATGTTGATTTTGTTATTGCTATGTAGGCCATCTTCTGAAGTGGATGGTCTGGATGATGTTACAACGGCCAATAATTCAACAACAACAGTTTCACTTTTACACCATGAATCAGATCATGAAAAATTCAATGAAGCTGGGCGGTCGAATGCTTTTCCTATGATCGTCTCTGATGATGATGATGTGGATGCCAGTGATGCTTCAGAAAATTCTTTATGCATTATATGTTTTGATCGACAAAGGAATTCTTTCTATGATCCTTGTGGACATTGTGTGGCATGCCATGCCTGTAGTAAAAAGTAAGTATTTCTTTATTTAGATTTCCTTGAGCATGTTTGGGGTGAGCCCTTGTCAAGTTTAGAGTATCTTCATAATTTCCTTTAAAAATGAAGATTTGGTGGTGTAGGGCAAAGTAGAATGACGATAATCATATGATTCATTCAGCAAATTTGTGTTCACCACATATGAAAGTAAAAGAAGTTAAATGTTGATACCATAGTACAAAGTGTGGGAAGTGAGATAGGCCCAATATACAGTTTACAGGATCTTTCCAACACTTAGAACCTTGCACACATACACATCTTGAACCAAATAAGATAGATGAATGACAATAGAAATACACAAGAGAGATATTAACGAGTAGCAAGGAAAATTGCATAAAAGTGTGAATATAGAAAAGATATAGGTAGAAAATTTGAGAGAAGTGCTCCTAAGAGCTATAGAAATATGATTGAGTACTAGATTATGGAAGTATACTTGACTATATATAGAAAATACAGTGAATGTGCTGAGTATTAGGGTAAAAATCTGCGGCAATACCAAAATATGAATCTACTGATGTAGGTAGCTACAATAGCTTCTCTTTTTGAGGTGGTAGGTTGGAAAACTTGGTACCACAGCAAGACTTGAAGATGCAACAGAAATATGCAGCAACTTACAATCAGTAGGTACACACACACAAGGAGTGTGTAAAGAAGAAGAGGGCAGCAGCTTATCCTTTCCAAAACAACTAGGGAACCTCCGACCAATAGCACCTTCCGTGTCCTTGAGAGCACATCGATAAGTGTAATTGATAATAGATGAGCACCCAAGTGTTCTATTATATAGCGTTTGAAGCCCCAAGCTGATTTAGTGTCAACCTTTATGGAAAAGCTCTTTTAATTGCTTTACATTTTTCAAAAATCTGGATTTTATCTTTTTGATTCGGTGCAGCAGCTTTATGAGATCTAAATTCAGGGGATTTAACCCACACCCTTAGATTAAGTGCTTTTTACCAATTAAATCAGAGCCATCCAAAATAAAAAGCACTTTTAAGTGAAAACCATGTGTAGACTTGTAAATTAGGGTTTGAGTTTTGAAGAGATTTTAGATCTCAAATGGAGACGTGTTAGCTCTTTTGAAGCTCTATTAAATATGCAATAATAGTTTCTGACCATCTTTGACCAAATCATTTATGAGAAATGGTTTTTAGGGATTACTGAAATTTAGAGATTAGTGCACAATTTGACATTGTTTCCAACAATCCCCCCTCAATGTCAGTTTTAAATAACTTTTGATGTTTTTTCCTTGATAATGCATGAGTAAAAATATCTAGCTATGCTTCATCAGAAGCAACTTCCACAAAAGTTTTGGGGGTGAAGCTATATATACAACAATACATATTCTTAACATAGGGTTCTCACATGTTTTGAAGAACCAACCCGCATTCGAGGCTTACTTTCAGAGGAAACCCAATGTGAGCTATTTCAAAGTCTTTGGTAGTGATGCCTATGTGCGAGGCCTTGATGATTATAGACCTAAGCTATACATTTTCATCGGTTATAGTGGCCGTATGAAGGCATACAAATTGTATGACCTTAAGGGTCACTCAATTACAGTTACCAGAGACTTCACTTTTGATGAATACCCTAAGTGTTCATTGCTTTTAGATTCTTCTCAAGATCTTAATCCTTCCATTTTCTCTTCAGAGGGGGATCATTCCACTACCAGACAGTCACACTATGTGGAGCACGCTCTCTTTGTACATGGATTTCCAGATCATGGTACAGTTTTGGAGCATTAGGACTCGGAGATTCAGTCTGAGCTTACACCTCAAATGGCTACATCTCCCATCGGACCATCGAAGGTTTTCATTTCCCTTTGGCTTGGGTTGGGCTTTACTCTAGGATCAGTGGCTCATCATTTTCCATTCATCTCTTCGAGAGTCCACTTACCTCATTTAAAGCGGCATTCGGAGCATACATTGTTCCATTCATGGAGTCAACATCTTTCCATTCTCCACAAGATACTCTTGGATCTAACTGGATACATCATTGAGTTGGATGCTTTTCTGAGCCATCTTCTCAATTCAGAGAGGTCTTTCATGGTCCTACCGACACATATGAGGACTTTGTACATTCCATGGAGAACTACAACATACAAATTTACTACCATGTGACTATAATTTCATGCTTCATGTTTTACATTTCGTTATTGCACGACCTACTTCTTGGCAATAAACATCTCATGATGGATATTGTCAAAGCTTTGGAGGTTCCACATACCACGTGGAGTCATCCTATCTATCTCGCATGGAGGTGATTTCGTCTAGTGAGCTCTTGTTTTGTTCCTATACCTCATTGGTGGTGTACCTATGGAGCATCCACTTAATCCATTTGGTGGACATCTTATAGAGTACCTGGTGATCACACATGGTCGATCCCACTTGGAGGCTATGGATTTCCACATGGAGACTTTTTTTTTTTGGTGCTCACGTTGCTGCTGCTACACTCATGGTGGACATTTCTCTCATCCCTAGCAGCCTCCATACTCTACAAAATGGAGCTATAGAGCGGGTGTTGAAATTATGAAAGTACATCTTCATTTTGTATCTAAAAGACACTCCATTTCCATTTCATTTCCCTTTTATATTGTATCTCATTGTATTTGGGTACCTTGCCATTTGCTTCTACCTTTGTATTCATTCTCCTTCAATGGAAATTACCCACATATGAAGTTCTTTGGAGAGCCCCCTCCAGCTCTATATGAAGGTCTCTCGCCCACTTTGTACTTGGTTAGAAGCTTGAGGACCTATTCCATGCTCTTGGCAAGCTCACTCTAATCCATGTGAGTTTTCCCATTTCATGGTCCACTCACTTTTGAGTCTCACACTCTTTCATTTTGTGAGTGCACTCTTCTTTTCATTTTGCTTGTGCGCGTGTACTCTTTACATGGCAAACCGATGACGGCACTCTTCTTTTCATTTTGCTTCCATGCTCTTGGCAAGCTCACTCTAATCTATGTGACTTTTCCCATTTCATGGTCCACTCACTTTTGAGTCTCACACTCTTTCATTTTGCGAGTGCACTCTTCCTTTCATTTTGCTTGTGTGCGTGTACTCTCTACATGGCATACCGATGACGGCACCTAGTTGCACCGACCGAGAGAGAGAGAGAGAGAGAGAGAGAGAGAGAGAGAGAGAGAGAGAGAGAGAGAGAGAGAGAGAGAGAGAGAGAGAGAGAGAGAGAGAGAGAGAGAGAGAGAGAGAGAGAGAGATGATTTTGTTACCACAGGATTGTTAAGGAGAAGAATGCAGTTTGCCCTCTTTGCAGGGAACAGATACGGTTTGTGAGAAAGGTTTATGTGTCTTAATGCAGAAAATGCATCGTTTCCGATGTATATGATTTGTTTTTTATATTTTCTCCTGCAATTGTATATTAAATGATGTATAAAAACACTGTGAAAGGTTTTTTTAAAATCGAAGTGAAATCTCTCGCTCGTAACTTTTTTGCCGAAGGATGAAGGGAATTGAAACCCCTGTTGATATATGAAGAGAACGGGAAAAGGGCATAGCAATATGACTAACAGTGAACATATCTGTGATCAAACCATGGGGGAAGAACTTGGAAATTAGACATCATTAGTTGGAGAGAAGTCTTGGTCAGCAGGAAATAACAATTTCAGGAATGAAGAGTGAAATCTCAAATCCAGTCAAATCCAGATAAACTATTTGATTTATTTTATCTTGGATTAATTTTACCATCGTCATGATCTCTTGCTGTGCGGTGGCATCCTCTCGGTGAGACATCTCTCAGACATCAAAGAACCTTCAGTATTTTCCGAGCTGCGTGAGTGGAACGATAAATTGCATTTATCTTCACTGATTTCTTCACTGATTTCCTAGCTCTCCCGTGATCGCGGAAATGGTTGTTCAACCACTTAAAATAAGAGAGCATGATTCGACGTACATGAAATGAGATGGCACCCTTAGGTACCAAGCTGATCAGCCGTTCAAACAATGTAGACATTCATCAGAGCATGCTTCGACTACTGATCTATATATAATTTGGATCGCCTCTTAGAAAAATAATTTTTAATGTGTTTAATATATCCTCTTTACAAAAATCCTATATTTGTATATAAAAGAATAGCGTGAGTGGACCTGGACCAATGGTCTAGAAATTGATGTGTGTTTCCATGGACTGCACGAGGAAGGCGTGCAGCAATAATGGACTATCTTTATTCCAACGGAAAACGAGAGATTCATGTTACAAGCATGTGGTTGAAGTAATTTAGCTTAGAGAAAGATTGGATTTGTGGCATGGTATTCTCATTTGCTTTTGCTGGGATTGGCCTACTAATTGGTGGACAATAATGAAGAACGCTCGATTGAGTTTCATTAGTATATTTAAACCATCGATGTAAGATCATCAGACTACTTGTGTATGATATAGTAATTCATATGTGGTGTGTTGAGTAAATGGTCATCTGACTACTTGTGTATGATATAGTAATTCATATGTGGTGTGTTAAGTAAATGGTCATCCTTGGCCATTGATCAAAGAGTGAATCTCAAGCCATTAATTGTTCCATGTTCCATAAACATAAATATGCCCTATCATTTGGAGGAAAAGTAAGAAATGAATGCTTTCTATGATGTGGCGATTCTTTATTCTTCTCTTTTTATTTTCACTTTTATCATAAATAAATAAAAATAGGCACCCATGGACTTTTCAATACTTGCAAAAAAGTAGGGTAAGCAATGTTATAAATGTTCAAGAAGAAGGCATGAAAAACCCTTTTAGATGCTCAATTTGAGGAGTGTTATATATGCTAAAACCCTTTTAGATGCCAAGGGAAATGGTTCATGGATCGAGTTAGATCATAATTTACGTGAGCACAAATTTTTCCTATGGATAGTGAACAAGGAGGAGTTCATGTTCAATCAAGGAGGTATGCTTACTCAAGGCACTCCATCAAAGATCTTGGAAACACTACAACATGCCACTAAAAGCTCAAAGGACCTATCTTGTGACGAATTCAAGGAAGCTCAAGAGAGAACCAGTCCTTCACCACCTTTCAAGATTAAGGATTATGAAGAATTCAAGGTTGATCATGTCTTAGATTCAAAAATCTCTCGAGGAGGATTGGAGTACTTTAGTCAATGGAAAGAGTATGACGTCAATGATCATACTAGGGAGCCTACAAAAAAAGGATAAAACATCCTCTAAAATCTGTGCCTTGGAAGTTGAGTTCCACAACCTCTCCATTATGCTCAGACATATGCATTGATAGCTTTGTCTATCAAACGTGCCATTATTCCTCACATTTGCTCTTGTAGAATAGCTAAGGATGCTTGGGATATACTTACCACATTGTACGAGGATAGGAATGAGGCTCATATTGCTTACCTCCAAAAACAGTTGGAGAGTGAGCACATGAATGAAGATGATTCTATGGACACTTTTTTTACAAAGATCAAGGATTTGAAGGAACAGTTGATTTTTTTATTGATGAAGTCCTTCCTGACAGTTCACTTGTGCAGACTGTTCTGAATGGTCTTCCCGACTCATATTAGAGTTTTGCTTCTACTGTTCATTTGATGATGAAAGACAATCCAAATGCCTTAACATTTGAAGAGTTAGTTTCTGTTTTGTTGTAGGAAGATCAGTCTAGGTAGAACATGTCTATTATGCGTGTTGCAGATCAAGCTTTCCTAGCCAGTTAGAAGGGCAAAGGAAAGTGGAGCTTTTCTAGTAGTAAGCAAAAATCTACTAATTCTGCACAATCGAAGAAGGAAGACAAAGATGAGAAGAAATCAAGAAAGCAAAAATTGTTTTTGTAAATATTGTAAAGCAAATGATCATGTCATTAAGAGCTGTCCAAAACTGGTTGCTAAAAAGCCAAAGAAGAAAGATGTAGAGGCCACTACACAGAAAACAGAGTCTGCTAATCTTGTGTAGGATGAAGAATGGGCGTTTACTACTATTTGTAGTTTTGACCCATCTTTTCATGAGTAGTGCATGTCTGTAGTAGACTCAGATGTTTGGTGCTTTGATAGTGGGGCGATCAAACATATTACCTCGTAGTGCAATTTCTTCTCTTCACTCGAGCCTACCCCTACAGGGAATACTCTCACATGCACCAACTCCTCTTATCCTGTCATGGGAGTTGGTAAGATCATTCTAACTAATCCTGATGGTAGTTCTTTCACTTTGTCAGATGCTTTATTTGTGTCAGGTATCAAGAAGAATTTGTTATCAGTTTTGGCTTTAGCCAAGATTGGCTTGGTTGTGAAATTTGTTGATGATAGATGTACAATTCATGATATGTCAGATGGCGATGTGATTATTGCTTCTGGCATTTTATCTCGTGGGCTGTATAAGCTCATAGATTATGAAAAATTTGTGAATGATTTAGCATGTGTAGTACATGATTCTCAGGCTATGTCAGATGTAAAGCTTTGGCATGCACGCTTTGGACATCTGAGTTTTGCTAGTTTTCTAAGCCTAAAGAAATCTGAAATGGTATCCTCTTTGCCCAAACTTGAGGCACCTGGTAAACATGTATGTGAAGGTTGTATTTTGGGCAAAATGTAGCGTTTCGCATTTCCAAAAGACGGTTCAGTTCGAGCTACACAAAAATTACAGCTTGTTCATAGTGATGTATATAGTCCTATGCAGACACCCTCTTTTGGAAATTATCTTTACTTCGTGACTTTCATTGATGATTTTTCCAAGCATGCATGGGTATATCTATTGAAAGTAAAATCCAAAGTGTTCATGTGCTTCAAACAGTTTTTGGTTTTGGATGAAAATCTGTCATCATGTAAAATGGATACCCCCTGTTCTGATAGAGGGGGGGAATATACGTCTTCTAACTTTAATGCATTCCTAGCTGAACATGGGATAAAACATCAGTGTACAGCACCCTATACACGAAATGGAGTTGTTGAATGGAAGAATAGGTCAGTCATGGAGATGGCGAGGTGTATGGTCAAGAGCCAGGATTTACCACATAGTTTCTGGTTTGAGGGTATTATGAGTGCAGCATATGTACTTAACGTGTGTCCCAAGAAAGCGCTGTAGCCTATCACTCCATATGAGGCTTGGCATGGTTGCAAGCCATCTGTTGCTTATCTGAATGTTTTTGGTTGTCTGGCATATGCATTAGTGCGGGAACAACATCATAGAAAATTGGATGATAAAGCAGTAAAATGTATTTTTGTTGGGTATAATTCTAAAAGCAAAGGCTATCGTTTGTATCATCCATAGGCAAAACCCATTCTTGTTAGCCGTGATGTTGTTTTTATTGAAGATGCTATTTAGGAATTAATTTCATGTACAAAGGAGACATATGTTAGCTCCAAAGACATGTATGATTCTTTGCTACCTCTTTTTACAGGTGGATAATCTAGTGCTGGTCCTAATGAGGCAACTTCTCAGCCTTTACAGGTTTCATGTGATGATGCAGATCATTCCATTTCTCATGCAGATTTACATGATGCACTTGTTGATGAGAGAGCTGATATTGAGCAGGCAAAGACTATGCCAAAATGGCTGGTGCAGACTTTGCGTGATAGCAAATTAGATGCACCTCTATCATATCATACTCATTTAGGCTCTCATAGTGCCTCTTTTGCATCAGATTACTATGATATGGCTGCATCTAGTCTCTGTGATGAGAACGAGCCTATTTCATTCGATGAAGCACAAAATTCAAAAAATTGGATGGGTGCTATGCAATTCTACAAGACTTCTTCAAGAGGTTATATATCTACTGAGATATCAAAAAATATATATTAATTTTTTTTGTGAATATGATGAGCCGAAAAAGACCCATTTAAATAAGAGTATGAGGCAAAATCTAGCTTAAAACATTGCAAAATACTAATAGATAAAAGGATCCAAATATATTTGTAACTATTAACTACTACATTACATAGCCAACTGTCACTCTAGTACAATGGTGAGTACCAAGTGGAGTTCCATCTTGTAATTGTCAATCCGCAGAGAGGGTAGGTCGATTTGAAGATCAAGAGCGAGTGAAGTGCATGAAGGTGATGGTGAGAAATGCAATTGCATACACACACATGCACACACACGAGGAAAGCGGTGATGGAGATCAATGGAAGGCAAGAAAAGAACTCATATTCATCATCAACTAATTACAATAGCTCTATTAGCTCAATAGTCACTAGTTCTAAAAGTTTAACAACAACCACAAAATGAGCTCTCTAGCTCTATTTATAGTTTTGCCTATTTTTGATCGATTTCACATGTAGTGATCAACATAGTTAAAAAATAGGTTCTACATATAATTTGAGGTACCTAATGGTTTCCAAAAATTATGCAAATCGGTATGAGCTACCTACTTAGACTCCTCAAGGTTGAGGACTCCTCAGCTTGCACAAAATGGAGTCGTACATGTAGTAATCGGGTGTATGTACATATATTATATTGTTTTACTGATAAAAATCATTGTTTGGGTTATGAGATGACCTATTTGCTTCCTCTGCGTCTGTGATGAGATCTTGTGCTTGATCCTTTGCCTTGAACACTCCCCTCATCCATGTTTCTATCGTCCTTGACGTGTGTAATGTAGTTATTGAGGAGGTATGTCACAAGGGTGTGTTCCGTGATTCGAATGCCCTTGATAAGGTCTCTTTCTAGCTTCTCCCAATCGATGGGTTGGGGTTCGTCTGGAGGTGGCATGTGATAATGCTTGAAGTACATCACTCCTTCGCATGCGAACAAATGGAGCAAATGAGTGGGTCTGCTAATAAATACTTCTGAGTGGTACTCCCAGAAGCCAGTAGTGAACATGTCTTCAAATGTTTGCTTGTAGCATGCGGGCATATATTTCAATTGACAGTGCCACACATAACATACTTTGAGCGAGGGTGTGGTGCTCATATCGTACACTGAATCTAAGTTTCCATGTTCGAATTTGGGGGTGTTCATCATTGGAGCCTTGACATGCTTGAATGTCTTGAAGACCATTTGCATCATATCAAAAATTTTCTCTGTCATTTGTGTGGTAACTATGATGTAGGTGGGGTAACCAATGGTGAATAGTAGCCATCGTATATCCTATGGTAGGTGTGTTATTCCGGGGAGGTGCTAGGTAAGGGTAGTTGAGCCAGTCTTGACATTGTCGGTTGGTCTGAACTTTTATTGTGAAGGCCTTCCAAGCACGTCTTCGAGGGACTGGTCCATAGCACAGGTTGTATTTTAAGTGGGTGGGCGCGCACATCCACATATGCATCATCTCTGGATATTTTTGTAGTAATTCCACCCTCCATGTAGGTTGATAGATATGACCCTTTTTAACTTCTCGGGGGACATCTTCTAGCTCAAACTGAGTGGCATGCATTGGCCGCTTCTTACTAATGCTCTCAATTTGTAAATTATATTCAGTAGACAAGAGGAAGTACGGTTTATATTGTAGCTCACTAGTGGTTATATGTCGATGTGGTGCAATAGCGGCAAAATATGGAGACTTTAAAATAACTTCTTCAATATTGGCGACCGCATGTAACTGAGCGCCAACTCTCGCCAAATGTGTTTTGCCGAGTTCTTCAACCATCTCCAACCATGCCGGGAGAGGTAACTCATATGTATCTTGACCTGCTTTTGAGGATTTGCCTCCAACCACGGGCAATGGTACGTACTCTTCTTCAAATGTGTCATCCGTTGGGATTTGGATGGTCTCATTGGGTTTTGGCAAGTGCGATGGAGATTCTAGTCTAGGAGGTTCCGCCATGCTAGATACTTGGGCTTGCAACTCCTGAACTTTCATTCGTAGCTCATTCAATTCTTCAAGGAGGGTCACTGGGATAACCTCCTGCACAATCATAGGTCCTAACGAATCCTTTAACATCAATTTCTTGTTTTTTTCCTTGAGTGTCTAGCACTCTTCTCGTAATCGATTGTAATCTTCTAGCACGTGTGCATGGTCTTCCAAGAGAATTTGCATGGACTCAAGAGGAACAGCTTGAAAGCGAGAGGGGCTGATAGGTGTCTCTAGATTATCTAGTGTGGCCTCAAAGTTTTTAGGGTTTTTCTATTGGAGTCATTGATTTTGTTCTTTAGCTGCATTGAGGTGACGTCGAAAGAGTACCATGTTGCGTGATAATTGAGCATTGCACATTAAGTATACGTCCAACTGAGACTCTGCTTCTTTCACATGTTCATATACTTGTGCCTCAAGGGTTCTTGATTTTGTATTGTCAGTGCATCTAGCTGTTTTTGCAAGTCCTGTGTCGTCTGTTGGAGGGCCGAATGTTGTCACCCTAACGAAGAATACTGTGTGTTAATCTGTTGAAGGCACTGTATCATCTGCCGGATGGCAGCATCAACAGTGGAAGATGATTACAATGCGAATATGGGAAATGATACATGTGTAGTGGGTTGTAATGCAATGGGTATGGGAGTTGGGGTAGGGGCAGTGGATGTTGTGGCGAGTGTGGCAAGATGTGTGTGGATGGGTGTCGTGTGGAGTGTGCTACGTGATGTGGATGATACATAAACATGTGCATCCGATGAGGTAGTGAGTGAAATCTCCATGTCACTAGAGGTGCTTTCGGTGATAGCAATGTGAAAGAGTGAAGTGGGTGCAATTGGAGGAGGTGGGGGTTGCAATGGTGTGGTGGGAGGTGAGTGGAGTGGTGTGATTGGTGGCCATAAGAAAGGAGCCTGTGAACTAAATGCTTGGGAAGATAGTACAAAGGGAAGAGGTGAGGTTCGCGAATATAGAAAATATGTGAAAGAGGGGTAGGATGAGGGTGGTGGTGTAGATGATGTAAAGGTGTACAATGGGTTGGAGGTGTACGAATGGAAATGTGGAGGTGGGGAAATGACTAGTGGCATGTGGACCGGTGAAGTGGAGACAGAGGTAATGGGAGAGTTAGTCATAATCGGGTTGGAGATCCAGGGCCAAATGGAAACAGGGGATGGAATGCAAACGTCGGGACTCTCTACAACATCAGGAGAGGGTTGGGTTGGTGCTGGGGAAGAAGGGGTGGTTTCACTAATGGTATATAAAGGGGTAATGTCTTCGCTCACAGTTAGGTCAATGGTTGAAGAACCCACAGGGGGTGGGGATGTCATAGGATCTATTGGTACACGAATATATGCGCCAGGCCATTTGAGGATTCTGACTCACCTAGGGTCAAACTCGGGAAGAGGTTTTAGCATCAAGTAATGCAAAGCTTTTGGTACACCTATTGATTGGAAAAACTCATTCATAGTTGAGATGAATGTGTCCTCAAATCCACCACTGGCCAATTGTTGCTGCAAAATGGCTCGACTCTATTCCTCAATCACCTTGCTCCTTGCCCAAACCTTATTCATTGTGTTACATAGCTGTCTGATGGCTATCATATATGCACCTACTTCTGCTATCTCCTCTTCATATGTGTTGGTTTCCCCTTGAGCTTTGGCTTATGTCTCTGATTGATGTTCTTCTCCCTCACTCTCTTCAGTGTCATCTGTGCCCTCCTCAATCACCGTGCGGTCATCATCTTCTACTTCAGAGTTAGCGTTCTCTCCTTCCGATGGTATGTTTGTATAAGTGGGTCATTCATATTCTTGAGCAATGAATTGTGTGTCCGAAAAGTAGAAGTCACTGGACAACACCTCTGGTATATCGAAGTCAAATGTGGTGTTGATATCTTCTATGCCCAGCTAGTCACCAGAAAAGTAAAAGAGGTAGATACAAAAGTGGTGATCACAACGGGAACCTAAACTATTGTGATGTCTGTGATAGGGATGGTGGTAGGAATAGTGGTTGGCACCTGTGAGACCTCACTCATTGTAGCGGTTCTATTCAAGCAGATTTTGAGTCGGGGAACTAGAGGTTGCGATTGAGTTTGAGGTCGTGGTGGGGAGGTCTCCGGTGTGGGCTATGATAAGGCGATTCTAGAACTTGTAAACAACTGTTGGAAGGGCTCTTTCAATGGTGATATCATAAGCTAAACACATATAAATAATTTGTGTGAGAGCATAACAACCATGGACAACCTTCTTCTTTTCCCAATGATGTCCTTCCAGTATGAGCTGGTCCTCGATGTAAGTTGCAATGTCAATCATTTGAGGGCCTATAGTAGCGAGGTATAATCCAAACCATAAGCACTTGTGGGGAATTGTAAAGCACTCCTGTGTTGGAAAAGAAGAATGCTGGAGACAAATCCTCAAAGGAGTAGTGAGTTGAGGAGTAATTGTTGAGATAGCAGGCCACTTGTCCACGTCACTTCTCTTCATAGCCTTGGGAATGAGGCGTTCTTTCTCTGTTGGCGTATGATTACCATGAATCTTAAGAGTTGTTCTTATTAAATCCAAGGACAAAGTGAATTTCTTGAATGGGGGGTCATTGACTAAGAAAGGTAGTATGAATATTGGATCCAATTCCTTACGGTCTTGTTCCTTGATAGATGCAACCAGATAATAGCATCGATAGAAGTCAGGTTTAGGAAGTGGTTCATTGAAATAGGTTACAAATCCTGATCTTTGCCAAATAGGCCTAAGTTCTTCACTGTTCTGGAGGTCTTCAAACCCTGGAGAAAAAAACTGATATCACCGCCACACATTGGCTCCATATGTAAGATTAGCCTCATAGATAAATTCTACTTCATCCAGTGGTCTGACGAGTCCTTGGAACCAATGCGCTTTACTTCTCACTCTCTCCGTTTTACCCCTGGGTGGGTCTTCAATTGGCATGGGCCTCGTGAAACCTTGGAATTCAAGCAGCACCATTGTTAATAGGTTCTCGAATGGAAGGGCTGAGAAATCAACCACTCGTCATCCGAGTGCCGCACTGGTGGAGCTTTTTGGTTGCATGACGAAGTCCTGTGAATGAACGTAAACTGGAGTGAAGAGGAAAACACATTTGTCATGGAAATTAATTAAGATCCCAAGGAGATGAGACCTCCATTCCTTTCCACCACCAACATGCTTCCGTGAAATGTGCGTGGTTAAAATGATGTGAGGTTGTGGAGTGAAAGTAAGTAGTGCATGATTTGATTGTGAGTGATTGTGTGTGAGGTGTGTGGCTTTACATTTGAAAACTTGTGAGCACTATCTACTAAGTTAGTGTAAGTTACAAGGATGGTAGTGAGATTGTTGACAAAGCTGGGGATGGATGGAGTGGTCAGTGGGTGTTGATCATTATGAGGTTCTCAGTAAGGATTGGCTTGGTTAGGTGCGGTCATGATTAGTGAAGTCTTGGGAATCCACTCCTGTACAACATGATGGGGTACAAAAGATGAAGTGGAGTATAAAATAAAGGGTTTGTAGGGTGCCTGGTTACTAGCAGAAAACGTTTTCCTTGGGTTCACTAAAGTTGATGTATAATTGATATAGTTCTTAGGTATCCAAATCTAGCAAGACTTGGATTGGGCTTTTACTAAGGGCTTTGGCACCCAAATCTGTCGAATGCACTGCGTTATTGTGAGTGAAATTGACCAGGGTGGTGAAGATTTATAAGGGTTGAATCATTGATAATGTAGCTTTTTGTACCCACCTTTGGCATGGGATTGCCTTAGAAGACTATCCGAGGGGCCACCCTAAAGTGCTGCTCCTTTGAGTACGTGGGTGATGTGGTTGTGCTAGTCGTCGAGGGTGAGATGTTGTATCAACACTCTGCTTTGGAAAAGAAGGGAGATCCAATGCTAACATGTCCAACCCATTAGGGCATGAGGCATTCTGTACCACAGATCTAGGTGGACACCCTGTTAGCAAGGGTGATTTGATGGAGGTTCTTGAATCCTCCCATGTGTCACTACCTGATTGGGGGGCTCTTGGTGGCCTGTCAAGCTTGCATGGAGTCTGTGAGAGTTCACACCTAACTTGAGGTTGAGCTTTACACCACCACACTTGTCTGGATCCCATCTGCTTACTTGGCTTTACCTCCTTGCAGGGTGGTGCCTCCCGTTTTGTTAGAGCTAGTTAACCCACTCAAAGTTGGAGTGCAGCCACACATAGCTGGAGGGTCTTCTATTAAGTCCAATACTTCGGGGCACTGACCTGCGAGTGGTAGCTCATGGCACTATCCTACAAGTTCCAACCTGACACACTTCTACAAAGATTTAAGTTCACCGAGTAATGGTATAACCATTCTTGACCTAGGATCATGGGTTCTATCAAGTCGTTGTCATGGCAAACCAAGAGTTTAACTATCATGGTGACGTCCTTGATTGAGATTGGTAACTCGACCTCACCTATGCAAGGGGTTTCTAATCCACCTAATCCTATGAGATAGGCCTCAATAGGCTTCACTTCATGTTCTTGTTCCAGACAATGAAAGAACCTAACTGCATTCATTGCTTCACCAGAATTAATTAAAGCCCATACGCATGGGGTCATGACCTAGAGTGATGTTAACAAATGGTCTCCTGTCAACAATACTAGGGATATCCTTGCCTTTGATTTCACACATGGTTGTTGGATATCATGGAGCATCCTCCGGTCTCTACCTAATCCTTTCCTTCTTAATCGCATGCACCTAATGCGTTCTAAAGCTTCTGCTTGGGCTTCTACTTTGATTCCTTCTTCCTCTTCCTTTCGCTTCTTGGCAAGAGTTAGTCGTTTAAGCATATCCTCAGTCAAGGGTTCTTGATATAGCTTAACTCTTCATCCATTGATATAATTAGGTATTACCTCTCCTTCTAGAATTGCTAGTTGAACAACACCACTAGTCGATATGCTATTGATAATCATTGGTCCATATCCTCATTTTTCTAACTTATGGGCATGTTATTTCAAGGTGTAAACTAACAACAAATCTCCTACTCGTAATCCCTTGTCTTTGATATGAACATCAAAGTAGGCTTTTTGTCTCTTTTTAGCGGCATGAATTCCTGCTGCTACACGCAATCTTGTCTCTCCTAGTTGTTCTAAGTCAAGTATTCTCGAGGAAATTTCATGAACTTCCCACTCATGCTCCTGAGCTATTTTGAGGATGGGTATCAAAAAATCCAATGGCAACAAAGCATTCTGACCAAATACCATATGGAATGGTGTGGCGTTGAGCACTGTTTTATATGCCACTGGATAGGCCCATAAGGCATGGTGTAATTGTTGATCCCAATCCGAATGCTTATTATTCACAATCTTGGTCAGTACGTTGCACACAATTTTGTTAGTGCTCTTAGCATGTCCATTGGCTTGTGGATGATACGGTGCAAATTTCTTGTTTATTACCATGAAGTCTTGTAATATATATTCAATAACCTCGTTCAAAAATGAGTACCCCTATCACTTACAAACTCTATAGGAAGCCCATATCTTGTGAAGACATTCACAAACAAGAATTATCGTGCATGCATCATTCTTCTTTGTGGCCTTGGCCTCTACCCATTTCGTGAGATAGTCTGTGGCAACTATGATATACTCGGTGGGTCGTAGGGGCATCTCATCTCTATGTATAGGATACTGAGCCCTTTGACATACGTCACATTGTTTTACATATGTGTGAGCGTCCATGTGGAGAGTGGGCCACCATAATCCTGAAAATAGTATGGCCTTAATAACACGATCAAGTCCAAATGGCCTCTTGTTGCACCTTGATGGGCAGCATCCAAGAGGTTGAGATATTCACTCTCGTGCACACATATCCTCAGATAACCATCTCTCCCTTGTTTAAACAAATTATCACCAATAAGCTTATAATCTTGAGCCTCCTCCTCAAGACTTCACTTACATGCCAGAGTCATGTCTTCAGGGAAAGTCTTAGTCCTCAAATAGTTAACTAAAGGTTCACTCCAATCTGGCATTAGGGCCACATGGTATAGAGTGGTGTGTTCTATCGATGGTCTATTACAACACTTTGGACATTCATCACAAAGTCGTCGAACATCTTTTTCCATTGAGGGCCAATACACACCTAACCTTTTCAAATTCAGTAATGTCCCCTTTCTCGAATGATGTTACTCTAGTGCACCTACATGTGCTAGTTGCAACCAATTGTCATACTCCTGTTCTTCTATTCAACAAGCAAGGATATTTTGATGGTTCTGCCTATAGATACTTCTAGCAAGGATTTGGTATCTCTGCACTTTCACCACCTCCTTCTCTTTGGTTCTCACCTGAGAATTCTTAGGTCCATATGTCAGTACTGGAACTAATGGCTTAGCCCATTCAGGAACAATCTTGACATTAAGCATCTGGTGACTCGTCTGCTACTCCAATAGCTGCGTCTCTTGAAGTTATCCTCGAAAGATGGTCCCCTCTTAAGTGTGTTCTACCCTTCTTGACTACGACTTCAAAGCCATATTCCATAAGTAGTAGAAACCAATGTATTAGTCAAATTGTGTTGCAGGGTTTGCTCATTAAATACAAGAGATCCTGATGGTTTGTAAAGAACTTAAAATTATTTTCCAATAAGTAGTGGTCAAATTTCTTAACTGCATAGACCATTCCTAGCCCCTCTCTCTCCATTGTGGTGTAATTTCTCTATGCGACATTCAATTGCCTACTGGCATATGCAATCAGTAAGTCAATATTCCCTTTGTCTATGGGTTGTGCTAACACACAGCCTATGGCATGATTAGAGGCATCTACGTGTACATGAAAGGATTTGTTCCAATCAGGCACGGCTAGAATAGGTGCAAGATAGAATTGTCATTTCATTTCATTAAAAGAGCTCTCCCATTCTTCTGTCCGCTCAAAGTTGGTTAGCAAGTTGTATAATGGTTTAGCAATGATTGCATACATTTGTATGAATCTTTGATAATATTTGCAATGGCCCATAAATGCCTGCACCTCTTTTATGTTCTTTGGCCTGGGTAGTTCATTGATCACTCATACCTTATCTTCATCTATGGAAATTCCATTTTTCAAAACTATGTGACCAAGTATCTTACCCTATCTTACCATAAAAATGCACTTCTCAGGATCTAAACAAACTTGATATTCCCTACACTTTTCAAAGATGCATTCAAGCTCAGGGATATGATGTGGTCTAAGCATTGAATGAGCACACAGATCATCTACGTACACTTCTAGGTTCTTTCTCAGAAATTCTTTGAACGTGTGGCACATCAACCTTTGGAAAGTTTTAGGTGCATTTGTCAACCCAAAAGGCATCACACAAAATGCAAAGATACCCATTCAGTGGAAAAAGCCATCTTATGTTGATCCTCGGGGGCAATGGCAACTTTGTTATAGCCTGAAAATGTGTCAAGAAAGCTATACAATTCCTTGCATGTGACTCTTTCCAACAGGTGTTCTGTAATAGGTAGAGGGTAACTATCCCTAATGGTGGTAGCATTGACTTTCTTCAAATTAATACACACTCTCAACTTACCATTCTTCTTAGGCACGACTACAATGGGTGATACCCATTTAGTATGTTCTATCTCGTAGATGAATCCGACTTCAATGAGTCTATCTATCTCTTCCTTGATCTTCAATGTGTAGTTATCATTGGACGTATAGGGTTTTTGCTTAGTGGGTTTAGCCTCGGGTTGTTATGGGTATCCTATGGGAATATATATCTAGATCTACCTCTTTCAGGTCCTTGTAACTCCAAGAAAACACATCCCTTGTTAGTAGGGCAATCAATCTTTCTTCCTCTTCGTCTGTCAGGTCATGCCATATGTACATACATCTTTCTTCTCCTCCCTCGATTGCTACTACTACTTTCTTCATAGTCTCCTTGTTATCATAGGCTTCTCCGGAGTTTTTGTCTCTCTCAGGAATTCTTATCATGATTTTTCATTCTTCCACTGTGTATTTATTAAAGTTTTTTTGGCACTTCCATTAACGATTCTTCTTCTTCTTCTTTCATAGTTTTATCCTTTCTCACCTTTTGATTTTTTTGACTAGGACTTGAGTTATCCTTTCCCTTCCTAGGGGTGGTGTGGTCTAGGGAAATAGCTTCTACCCGACCTAAAAATTCCTCTTCAGATGAACATTCGGGTCTATTAGAGTCTACTTCCCATTCTTCCTCTTTCACTGGCTTGCTCCTTTTTGAGATCTCACATTTGAGTTTATCCCCTTTTGTATCCTCCCCTACAAGGTTTACAGTGAAGATGGATATATCATAGCCGTCTTCATCGCAATGGGGGTCCATTGTTCTTCGTTAATTGCTATGTCCATCGTTGCAAGAATCTTTGCCCAGCCATAGGGTTCGAATTCCTCGTTTGGGAACACTACTGGTGCATATGCTTGGTCTTCAATAGGTCTAGAGGTTTGTCCTATTCTTGACGTTCTTGCTTTCACTCGCTCCCCTTTTGCTGCAACTTTATACATCCATAGGTGTGTATCCTCATGCAGCCATGATGGATCTGATGCTAAGGAGTGTACCAATTCCTTCTCATCTTCGTTTTTATGTATAGTATTCCATTGTAAAGGTGGTACATCCCTGTGTGAGTAATCTATGAGGTTCACTTTTGAGGTCACTCCTAGGTCTTGCAACTACAAAGAGTTGCTTCTCCAATCTTGTACCACTTGAAACTGTCGCATGAAAGGTCTACCTAGAAGCATTTCATATGCTTGATTCTTCCCAAAATCACATATCACAAAAGTGTGATCAAATTCTACTCCACAGGTGGACGAGGTAATTCCTTCCAATTGTTCTAAGGGTCTTTCTATATGCCTGTCAGCCATCTGCAACTTCATCCTAGTAGGTCTAAGGGCTGGTCTATCCCAACGCTTCCACAAAGAAGTGGTAGCAATAGCTACTCCTGCACTTGTGTCTAGGATAGCTTGGTAGTGTAACCTCTGCAAGTGATAGGCAGATAAGTGCTACCTTCCACTCCTTCACTCACATCTCCCACTTTGTCTACGGGTATTTTAGGTACCTTTCCTCGTGATCTTGGTCTAGAGGAAGTTGTAGCTATCTCTGGGAACTGATTTGCTACATGTTTCCATAGCTCTGGTTTGATTTTTAATAGCTCCTCCAAAGTCAAATGGCATTGAACTCTGGTGTTCCTAATGGATTCTATGTTTCTAGGAAGAACTAAGTCTTCTCCCCTAACTAGAATAGTGGGGGCTCTCACTTGGATTGATCTGTCTTCCCAAGGTCCCGTGAAGTGAGCTAACTCTTGCAAGGAGCTAGATTCAAAACTGGTGTGCTCACTAGACCAATTATCCACTTGATCTCCATACATAAATGGGATGTCGGTAGGGAATTGCTCTCCTAAGTCATCAATTTCTAGTATAGGTGATGGTGTTACCTGCTCCTACCTCCATCTTTCCTCTTGAATCTCTCTTAAGATGTCATGTGAATCCATGTATCCTGTTTGATGATTTTCTAATTCCGACCTATCCCTTTCAAATAGAGTTGTCTCTAAGGGGTTATCTAGTCTACTTTGGGTGCTAGAGCTAACTTTTGTTGTGTTTGATGCTAGTTGCCCTAACCTTTCCATTAAACCTTGAAAATGTAGCTCAGGTGTGGCCATAACTTCCCTATTGAGATACTGGGATGCCTCAAACACTGCCTCAGCTAATTCTACCATTTTCATGCATAGCTTGGTTCTCTCTATTTCCAAGTTGGCTTTGGGATAGTTTCTGTTGGATTCTCCTACATCTTGTCCTTCTTGTATCCTAGCCTGATAAGCTTTGAGCATCATGTCAAGGTTTTCTAGGGTGGGGTCTGCTAGTATTGATCATGGCTTTGGGGTTACCACATTTGGTTAAGCCTCTTGTGATGTCATTTCTAAAATCTTGGCTCTTGTTTCCCTCAAGCTTTCCTCTAACTCATTAATCGTTTTGCTCCATTTTCTCTTATTTTGTTCTCTCGACTCTTTACAGGTTCCCGTCTTTTTTCCTCTTGATTCTCCTACATCATTGGCTTCAGCTATTCTTTCGAGGGTCTCTGGTTGCATCTGCCTTTGTGCTTGGGCTCTAGTTACCACCTGGATAGGTATGTATTGGGGTATGGAGCCTTCGATGTGTTGCACGATTCCTATGACCTTGATGGGAGTCACTTTCGTGGGGGTATTAGTGGGGTTCTTAGGGCAATCTCTTATAAAGTGATCTTTCCCACATTTAGGACAAAATCCTTGAATATTGAAATACTGTGACTACACGACGGGTGCAACATGTAGGCAGTCAGCCACGTATGAAATGGTCTCCCTGACACTTAAAACATGGTCCTTTAGGTCCCTAGGGTCTTGGTTGTCTAGCATGTGACCGCGGGTTCGGGTTGGTGTACATGACCTGAGCATAATCTAGTTCCCAATTTTGCTCGTGCACAAAGATTCTCGTAATATGGATTTAGGATTTTTGATGACTTCGTATAGTATGTGGGTGGGCTGTCTACATGGGTAGAATCAAAACTGCTAGGGTCATTTTCTATGATCAAAGGGGTTGTAGGTACTAATGCCATACTTGAATTATCTTGTGGAGTGGCGTACTTCATAGAAACTACATTGGTAGGGGGTGGAGGTTATTGTCCTAGAATAGGTCGGGGTCTAGGATGTGCTTGATATGGAACTTGATAATGAAGGGCAGCACGATAGTATTGTTGTGGCAGGTACTACCCTTGGTATTTACCTAGCTGATATGTGGCTGAGGATAACTTTGTCTAATCACCTATTTATGATATGGGAAATCTTGAGCAGTGTGGTTAGTGTACCTACACTCTATGGTACAGTATAGTCCATTGGGGGGCTAATTTGATGTCAGGCTTACTGGAGACTCCCAATCCTTTGGCCACTTGTTTCGCTAAGTCCTTTATAGAATTGGAACGTCTAGATGAGGCCTCTATTATGTTATCCAAATCTTTATGAGCCTTAGATAGTTCTAGTTCTTCCCCTAGGTTATCCTCCATGACTACACAGATGCGCAAGCATTGATCCAAGGTCCTTGGTTCCTTCACGAATACATATGACCTAAGCTTAGCACTCAATACACCATCGATGAACAATGCTATCAGCTTAGCTTGAATGGGTAGTTCCAATGGGGGCCATCTCTCTTTGTAGCGTCTGAATCTCTGTCCATCCATCCTCACTGTTTCTTGAGGTGTTTGTTTGAATGTGTGTATCAACAATGACGTGTTGTGTCTGATTCCACTTTTGGAAAAATTCGTAATGAAGGCCTCCATCATATGGTGGATGTCTCTAAATGGGTCTTGGTGCAATGGTCGAAACCAATCCAACGCATCACCCTTTAGAGTGAGTCCAAAGGCATTGAATTTTGTGAACATGTCTTTGACTTGTTCAGCCTATAACATCTGTTTGAATTTAGCTACATGCTCATATGGATCTCTAGATCCATCAAAGCAATTCTTCATAGCCTCCACTAGTTGCATGGGCCTCAAAGTCCTAGGGTGGTCTCTAGGCCTTGGTAGGGGAAAGTTGTCCCTACCCCTTTGAGCTCTGTGGTCCCTAGTTTGTTCTCTTTCAGCTCTCCCACCTTCTATAGTGGTTCTTTCTCTCCCTGTGCAGTTTATGAAACTATTCTCTGGTCCTTCCTTGTTCTTCTCTCTATGTACTTGAGATGTGCCAATACCCAAATTCTCCTTAGATACATGTGATCTCATTAGTGTAAAAACTAGTTCTCCTCCCCATGTATATGCATGACGACCATGTTCTATGACTTTATACACCCTTTTTGAGGTGTCATCTTAAGTATACTATTTTCATTGGGACCTCTGGGTCCTTGAGCTCATAAATTGTTGTTGCTCCTACTGTTGTAGGGTGCTCTGGCTTATATCTTCAAAAAGCTTCATCAGTTTATTTATTCCAAAATAGTTCTATGCTCCTATTGTCCTGGGGCATACAATAAGGAGTCAACACTCTCGTTAGCACAGATTTGCCTCTAGGCATACTAGGTTCTTCGACTTGTTTCCCTCTTCCTTCCATTCCTAAGTCTGGAGTTTCTACCACCTCACCTGAAGTAGTTGAATGGCGATGCACCATGGTGTGCTCTCCTTCTTGAGAGCTCCACGACGATACCTCGGATGAGAAAACCGAGCTCCTAAGGCCACACACAGTACTCCGTACAAAGGTTGTAGAATACGCAGAAAAACACAATGCACAGGGAGCACGGAGACAGACTTCTTAGGTCTTACAAATGCGGTCAAACTTAAAGTTAGTGACTAACCATGCCACTATATGTTTTATTAAAGAACATATACAAAGAAGTGTTCGGTGGCCATTTGGCCTTTCACATGGACACTAACGGTAACAATCTCCCACTAAAGGCCAATATGGCCAAGGTAACTATGGGAGAAAAAATAAAGAATGATAAAGAATACTTGAGTGTAAGTATACAAACTATAGCTCCCACCTGATGGGCATGTTACATAGTATACAAGTGACTGTGTAAGATCATGAATCAAGTAACCCCCATCAAGTGACAACAGTGTCGAAAGCTATCCTGTGGTAGGGCGTTAGTCAAAGCATCTGCAACATTATCTCGAGTATGAATCTTCTCAAGAATAATGTGCTCTTTGGCTAAGTAATCTTTAATTAAGTGATACCTCACCTCAATGTGCTTGGTTTTTGCATGATAGACCGGATTCTTAGCCAAAGCAATGGCACTCTGACTGTCACTGAGAAAACAAGGTACATGCTGAGGTAAACCCATATCAGAAGCAAGATGAGAGAGCCAGAATGCTTCCTTGCATGCCTCACTTGCTGCAACATACTCTGCTTCTGTGGTGGAAGCAACTGTACATTCTTGAAGATGAGATCTCTAAGAGATAGCACCTCCAACAAAATGAAAAATGTACCTTGATGTAGACTTACGATCATCTACACAACCAGCATAGTCAGAATCTATGTAACCAATAATGGATGCTTTCCCTCTACCTAAGCATAGACACTTGTCCTTAGTGTCACTCAAGTATCTCAAAATCATCTTGACCGCTTCCCAATGTTTCTTGCCAAGATTAGATATATATTTGCTCACAACTCCCACTGCAAATGCAATGTTTGGTCTTGTAGCTACCATAGCATACATGAGACTACCAACAGCAGACTGATAGGGAATTTTGGTCATGAATTCCTTTTCCTCATTTGATTTGGGGCAATCATCCTTGCTCAATTTCACATATGTGGGTAAAGGTGTACTCAATGCCTTTCCACCTTACATATTGAACATGTGAATTACTTTGGATATGTGCTCACTTTGAGACAAGTATATGCATCATTTACTCCTATCACGAGTAATGTGCATGCCAAGAATATGTTTGGAATCCCCCAAATCCTTCATACCAAATGTATAACTCAACTTCTTTTTGAGAATTGACAAGTCATAAGAGGACTTCCCAGCAATCAACATATCATCGACATAAGTATCAAGCATACCAATCTGCCATCTGAGCATCTCTTTGTGTAGAGACAATGATCCTCATTGCTTTGAGAACAGCCTTGAGATTTCATAAAAGCATCAAACTTTTGGTACCATTGTCTAGGGGACTGTTTAAGTCCATATAAGCTCTTCTTGAGCTTACAAACTAGACTTTTCTTGCCAGGAACTACATAACCCTCTGGTTATTCCATATAGATCTCATCTGTAAGATCTCCATGCAAGAAAGAAGTTTTTACATCCATTTGGACCAGCTCTAAGTCCTCCATTGCAACGAATCCAAGCAACATGCACAGGGTAGTCATCTTGACCACTGGAGAGAAGATTTCCTCGAAATCAACACCGTGTTGTTGCTTAAAACCCTTTGCAACAAGTAATGCTTTATACTTTGGAGAAGCACTATCTAATGTAAATTTCAGCTTATATACCCATTTACATGGTAAAGCTTTCATGCCATTTGGCAAAGGTACTAAATCCCAAGTAGCGTTTTTGTGAATAGAATCCAACTCACTCTTCATGGCACGCTCCCATTTGACATGATCCTCTATCTGCATAGCCTTTTTGTAGCAAGAAGGCTCACCGACATCTGTTAGAATAACAAAAACCTTAACCTGGAACATATCTATCAGGTGGATGTGAGACACATGTAGAGCGTCTCAATGGTTGTTGAACATGAACATGTGCAGACTGATCAGATCGGACATTCTCTTGAACGTCCCTATATGCAGCATTTTTATGCATGCTAACTGGAGGACTAGTATCCTCAAACACCACTCTTATCACTTCAACCTCCTTAATGGGATCTTTATGCATCTTAGACTCATTGAAAATGACATCACTACTTCTAATCACTGATTGTGTTTCAGGATCCCATAAGCGATATCCAAATTGTCCTTCTCGACCATATCCAAGAAAAATGCATTTCTTTGACTTATGGTCTAACTTTTGTCTAATATTCTTGGGTATATGAACATATGCGTCACACCCAAAAACTCAAAGATGATCATAATATGGTGGCTTCCCTATCCATAACTCTTGTGCTACTTTCAGACCTTTGGCAATACTAGGTGAAAGGTTAATCACATGAATTGGAGTCAATACTGCTTCTGCCCAAAAACCTTGTGAGAGGTTTGCATGATGCAACATAGAAACTACTCTATCTTGAATAGTTCTATTCATCTTTTCAACTACACCATTTTGTATTGGGCCATAGGGAGCTATAAACTCTCTACGAATCCCTCTAGACTCACATAAAAGGTGAATTCATGTGAGGTATACTCACCCCCATTATCTAAATGTAAAGCCTTAAGCGTAGTTCCTTTTTCAGTCTCAACTAAAGCAAGACATTTTCTGAAAGTAGGGAATACCTCATCCTTTGATTTGATACGATATACCCAAACTTTCCTAGTAGTATCATCTATGAAAGTGACAAAGTAAAGAGAACCACCTAAGGACCTAGTAGGCATAGGACCACACACATCTGTATGAATGAGATCTAAGGGCTTAATTGAAGAGTAAATGTGTGTTCTATGCACATTTATGGTTTGCTTTCCATATTGACAATGCTCACAAAATGCAAAATCAGAGAAAAATGACACAGGTAAGTAGCTCGAACAAGAATGATTTTCCATTCCACTACGAGATATATGGCCCAAAAAACCATGCCAAATACAAGCCATAGGTTTTTCAGTAACAGCTAACAAGTATTCTTTCTGCGATACAAATAAAGGATAAAGTGAGCCAACTTTGCTTCCTTTTGCAATAACCATATTGCCCTTTGATATACAAAAGGATTGAGCATTGAAGATCACCTTTTAACCAAGGTCATCAAGTTGACCAACTGACATTAAACTGCATGATAATTGAGGTACATGACATACATTATGCATAGTAAATTTTGAACCATCAATGAAGTGCACAACCACATCTCCAATCCCCACAATGTCACACTGGTAAGAGTCACCAAGTCTTAGGGTACCAAGAGACTTTGCTCCATAATTAGAGAACCATTCTTTGTGTGGTGTCACATGGAAAGAAGCACTAGAATCTAGCAGCCATGTGTGGGAAAGAGAATCAGCCATAAGAGCCTCAGTTGGCACAGTACTATCAAGTATCAACTGTTGGAAAATAATGTCCCAATAGTTCATATTGCTCATACTTAATAGGATCTGTAGTTCTCCATAATAATCCATGTATAAGAACAACACATGGCGCGTTGGTTAGTCTATTAGCCTCCCAAAACTCCCACCAGGGTCCGATACCCAGCGGGCATAGCGCGAAGGAAATTTGTATCATATTTTTTATTTAACAAATGCTTTTGAAAAGCACACCGACGACGATGGTTTTTTTATTCCTTGATGAGTTTCAAAATCGCGTAGCAATCGTAGAGCTGTTTTATGATTTTGGAGGAGCTTTTCAAGGTGTAATCAATCCTATATAAGTAGAGCTTGGCTTATTGTTTATGCATCCATCACGTAGTTCAACAAAAAGCTTTGGAAGCTTGGTCCCTCAATAGAGGTGGTGCTTCTTGGCACATGGGGCAGTCATGGTTCTATCTTGGATCATGTTGAGGAAGAGCTATGGAGTTCTTCTTGAAGAAGAAGAGTGTGCTCACACTCTTGCTTATGGAGAGGATTTACCCCGTAGCAGCTTGGTGGTGTGGATCGGCCATCCACATGATGTATTTGAAGATTGTCTTCTACATGAAAATTTCGGTTTACTTCAAAGACATTTGATGGTGATTAACATAAGATTTACATCTTATGTTAAGAATTCAAGTACATATTCTCTTTACGCACATAGGTACTACTTGGAGTTTATGGAGGCAATGGCATCCATATCAAGAGGAGTCCTATTAGGCATAGGTACAAGAGAATCAGTACATGTATGCTTTATGCATATTTGGATGAGGTGTTCGAGAAGGTATGTTCATATGAGTTTGAGGATTTATGGTAGCAAACTTGTTAGCATTCTTTGCTACTTTTGTAAGTATGTGATCTTTCACACACGTATCTGACTTAGGGTCTTCCATAGCCTAAGTTCAGATGAGGGTTTGCTTATTATCAATTTTAGACTGATCCTTCCTCTTTCTATCACTCATATTCACTCTTCTACAACCTATTAGGTCACACATCTCGTATATATTCGGATTTATATACATACATCTGAATATGTTTGTTACATTTGTACATACACTCATCCATCTATTTTTGTTCACATAGAGTGGTTGAGATTTTGTCTCCCACATTTTAAATTGACATTTGTATATATGATAGTGTGAGTAAGCAGTGGCTTACGTAACATTTTACACATGTTTTCTAATCTTTCTCTATCTTTGTCTCATCATTTGTATGATTAAATTTGGTATGTTCATGTTTTGTCAATATTGGAAGATTGTTGGATTCTATGTTGTAGATCGAGGATCTATGGAACTATGGACCTATGGTATTAGTTATGGGCCTACTAAAATTCCAACACTTGGTATTAGAGCTTTAGGTTTTTGATATCAGAGTTCATTTAGGCCCTCAGATTCCCAGGTTCCCAGATTTCTAGGTTTACAACATATGATTTAAGAGCATCTTCTAATATTTGACATTTGACATACACACTTAATCTAGATGAGTAGAGATTTGAGAATTAGACAATTCAGTCACATATTTATTCATTACTGTGGGGTATGAAGTTGATGATCTGTTAGCAGCTGAACACTTCTGTAAAGTATGTACAAAAGTATTATTTGAAGACCAAGACTTGATGAAGAAAAGGTTACTTCAAATTCAAGGAAGAACAATGGTTTGGAGAATATGAAGGAATCAGATCAACATCAAATCATAGGTATTAATTTTTACTATCAGATTATCATTTGCAGGTCATATCTTAGAGGAGCAGTTATGAAGAGATTTGAAGGATTGAAGAAGTGCTTTTGTACACTTTCATTCTTTGAAAGTAAAAGCATTAGCTACATCAAAACAGTTTTGAGAGATCTCTTTCATGGCAAGAAAGCTCATCTAAGAAGACAAATGTGGAGAGCATCAATTTTGTTTTCGGCCAATCTTGTGTTGTAAGTTGGTTGGAAGTTTTTTGTTCACATTTTGTATCTAGAGAGGTAACTCTAGAAAGGTAATTCATCATTCAGCCAAAAGGTTGGTGAATTTAGTCATATCAGTCATATTTGAAGCAGACTTTTGATTCAAGGATATGAGGAGATGGTAAAACATGATTCTATGTTCACTTCCATTTATATTCCATGTTTGTTTTGTCTCTTACTCTTAGCACTAGAGGAAGAGAAAAAGTTTATTTGAAGAAGTCAAGAGTGTTTGCTACTTCAAGATAACAAAATGTATGGAAGAGAAGTTTGAAGATGTTGACATCATCAGATGGAAGAAAGATGCAGAAGAAGAAAGTCTAATATTTCCAAAGAAAAAGTAAGACTTTCTTTTCTCTCATATTTTCCATATACTTTTCCTATTTTATCCTCTACACCCAAAGACAAGTCTACGAGAACATCTTGTGTGAAGATAGTTTAAAGAAGAAGCAATTTCTTGTTTTGCATGATACTTGGTCATGATTTAGTAGATTTGACAAAGAATTGCATTGAGAGAAAGAAAAGAAGCAGAGTTTGAAGAAAAATTGTATATTTTGACTCATATGTATGATTTATATGTAAGTTGAAGCTTTCTGAGCAGGCAGCTTATATGTTCCCTCAAAGAATTCTTGGAGTGTCATTTCAGAGCTACTTGATATATGACAAGTTGCAGAGAAGTATTTTTTCTTCTTTATCTAACTCTTGAGGTAAAAGAGTTTTCTGTAGCAGATGTTGAAGACTTGGGTTGAGGTTTTGTGTTTGGAAAGGTTACCTCATATTCAATATTGTCAGAAAACTTTAGAAAATTCAGATTTTTGATGTACTAGTCAGTTGAAGAATCTACTTTTTATGATTGTCTTGATTTTTGGATACATGCTTGTATTCAAAAAGGTGTTCCATCAGATCCTATCACTTGATTGAGAAGTGGAGTTAGCCAAAAGAAAGTCAAGCAGGTACTATCACATTTCACCCAGGTAGAATATGAAGATATGAAGTATCAACTTGCAGCTTTTGGAGTTCTGAAGGTGAGAAGTTTGTCCACTTATGTTTCAAGTAGGAATTGCAGATTCTTGGAAGGATTTTTTTGAAGAAAAGTTTTACAACGAAGCATGGACACTTAGGGACATTCAGGTAGCAAGTCAAACATTCATTCATGAAGGTTTGATGAGAGCAGATTCTACACAGGTATTTTGTTGGAAAGATCATAGATCTTGTATGATCTTGTATGATCTTGAATGATCTTGAGTATTTATGAATCAGTTGTCTATCCTTTGTTTGTAAGGTTTTTAACATTGGAAGAAGCAAGTCAAAGATTCAGGTTCTATCATATTAGTGTTGTAGAGGAATAGAAGAAGATATTTGTTATGTTGCAGAAGGTTATGAATCCTAAAATGCTTTCAGCAAGGTTTTTATGATAGATTAGCTAATCTTATTCTAGATATTTTGGGAAGCTGAGGAATGACAGGGAAAGCTATTGGCATGTGTACAATGCTAATAAAAAGGGTTCAGAAATTTGTTTCAAATACAGGTATTGATCATTTAAGATCAGATTTATTGAAAGAAGGAAGACGTTCCATATTTCATAAAGTCTGATATATTTGAAGAATTCTAGATACTAGTGTTAAGTCATCCAAGGGGGTGATGAAACATGAAGACTTATTTTCAGCCATATGTAAAAGAATGCAGATTCATACGTATAGGTATTCCTATTTTAGGTATTTCTATATTTCCTTTGTCAGGTTCTCTTTATGTTCCAGCTTTGAAAGAAGAAGGAATAAGAAGAATGTCTAGAGAAAGTTCCTGTTAGGATGTTCCTGTTCAAGAGAAGGTTCCAGAGTTCTATTGAAGAGAAGCTTGATATTTCAGAGAGGTATGTTTTAGAGGTGCGCACATATATGTTTATACCAGATTCTGAAGAAAAGAGGTATGAAGGATTTACGGATGAAGACATGATGACATCATAGATTTTTTTATGAGACTCATAAGTTGAGTTGAGTTGACTTGACTTGAAGTACAGTCAGAGATGAACCAGCAGTGTTCATAATACACTAGGTTGTGAGTTGTCCATCAGAGGTTCCAAGATTCAGTTCCTGATTTTGTTTAGTGTATTTACATGACATATCAGAAGTACGTTGAGAAAGCTTTCGCAAGGTAAATGCAAATATGTGGATCCTAGTGTATGTTTTCAGGTTTGAGAAGACACGAGATAGTAGGTTCAAAGTCAGTACATGCTACATTTGTTATCAAGCAAAAGAAGAAAAGGTTTGAAGGACAAGAAAAGGTTTGAAGGTCAATTTGGGGAGTAAAAGTTTGAATCTTATGAATTTTGCATATCCAGTCCAGTTTGTACCATTGTGACACTGAAGGGGGAATTGTTGGAAAACAATGTCCCAATAGTTCATATTGCTCAGACTTAACAGGATCTGTAGCTGTCCATAATAGTCCATGTATAAGAACAGCGCATGGCATGTTGGTTAGTCTGTTAGCCTCCCAAAACTCCCACCAGGGTTTGATACCCAACGGGCGTAGCACAAAGGAAATTTTTATCATATTTTTTTATTCGACAAACGCTTTTGAAAAGCACACCGACGGCGATGATTTTTTTTTCCTTGATGAGTTTCAAAATCGCGTAGCGATTGTAGAGCCGTTTTACGCTTTTGGAGGAGCTTTTCAAGGTGTAATCAATCCTATATAAGTAGAGCTTGGCTTATTGTTTATGCATCCATCACCTAGTTCAACAACAAGCTTTGGAAGCTTGGTCCCTCAATAGAGGGGGTGCTTCTTAGCACATGGGGCAGTCATGGTGCTAACTTGGAGCATGTTGAGGAGCAGCTATGGAGTTATTCTTGAAGAAGAAGAGTGTGCTCACACTCTTGCTTATGGAGAGGATTTACCCCGCAGTAGCTTGGTGGTGTGGATCACCATCCACATGATGTATTTGAAGATTGTTTTCTACATGAAGGTTTTGATTTACTTCAAAGACATTGGATGGTGTTTAACATAAGATTTACATCTTATGTTAAGAATTCAAGTACATATTCTCTTTAAGCACATAGGTACTACTTGGAGTTTATGGAGGCAGTGGCATCCATATCAGGAGGAGTCCTATTCGGCATAGGTACAAGAGAATCAGTACATGTATGCTTTATGCATATTTGGATGAGGTGTTTGAGAAGGTATGTTCATATGAGTTTGAGGATTTATGGGAGCAAACTTGTTAGCATTCTTTGCTACTTTTGTAAGTATGTGATCTTTCACACACGTATCTGACTTAGGGTCTTCCATAGCCTACGTTCTGATGAGGGTTTGCTGATTATCAATTTTAGATTGATCCTTCCTCTTTCTGTCACTCATATTAACTCTTTTACAACCTATTAGGTCATACATCTCATATATATTCAGATTTCTGTCCATACATCTGAATATGTTTGTTACATTTGTACACACACTTATCCATCTATTTCTGTTCACATAGAGTGGTTGAGATTTTGTCTCCCACATTGTAAATTGACATTTGCATATATGATAGTGTGAGTAAGCAGTGTCTTACATAACATTTTACACATGTTGTCTAATTTTTCTCTATCTTTGTCTCATCATTTGTATGATTAGATGTGGTATGTTCATGTTTTGTCAATATTGGAAGATTGTTGGATTCTATGTTGTAGATCCTGGATCTATGGAACTATGGACCTGTGGTATTAGTTATGGGCCTACTAAAATTCCAACATCAACACATCAGCATCATCAGAAATATCACAGTCGAAGTAGATGGTGTAGGTAACTATTTAACATGCCCATCAACATTTTTTCCTTTACCTTTAGCATTCTTTAATGCATAAAAATCTTTCTTCATATGTCCTTTATTATGGCAATAATGGCGTTTGATATCCATTTTCCTTGACTTACTTCTACTCTTATTCCATTGACCATTCTTTTCCTTGTTCTTGCTCCTGCCACGTTGCTAATTCTTTCCTTGGTAAGAATCACAAACATTATATGCATCTCTACTCTGAGTGCCAACCATAGATTTCTACGAATCTCCTCACTCAAGAGTGCTTCACATATGTCATCATAGACGATTTTACCACGAGGTGCACTATTGCTAATAGATGTGCAAAATGTATCCCATGATGATGGCAGGGTGCATAATAACAATAGTGCTTTCATTTCATTTTTGAGCTTGTGACCGAGAGAATATAGCATCAAACTCATTTAGATGAGCAGCAACACTATCTATGTCCTTCATACAAAGGTCATATAATTTTCTCATCAGATACACTTTATTTGATGCCACCTCTTTTTCATATGTATTGCATAACTTCTTCCAAAACTCCTTTGCACTTTCATAGTCTAATATTGTAAAGTAAACATTATCTTCCAGCGAATGGTAGACCTAGAAATTTCATCTAACTCATCCCAATCATCTTCATCCATGTCAGCAGGCTTCTTTGAAATCCCATTTACTGACTTACATTGCCTCCTTTGAATCAGCACATCTTTAATCTGATTCTTCCATAGAGCAAAGTTTGTGCCATCAAATTTTTAGATCTCAAAATGATCTTTGCCCTGCAAGTTTTAACTCCTCCTCAAAACATTGGCACTAGACCCTGATCCACCAGATGTGCATGGGACCTCTAATGACATGATGGTAGAAAACTAAATAGAATGATAATAGAGCTAGAAGAGTCCAAACACCAACAAATAAGTGTATCAAGGAGTAAATCAACCACTGTATGGTTGACAAAACCAAAAATCTGGAAAAATTTTGCCAGAGTATCCTCTGCAAAATGAGCATATGACTAGTGTCAAAATATCATAAAACTGCAAGTACTGATATGTTTACCTGCATAGTGAATCACTAACTCCACTGCATATAATCAGTTACCCAATAGAAGCCAACTAGGCTTATCGAGAACATATGAACAACTATCATACATCTCCTATGGCGAGGCTGGGTAAGTCTTCCACCTGCATTACCGAAGAGACCCTAACATCTGGGTGTCTCCCAGTTAAGAAAACCTCACCACCACCCTCTTTATCAAACGTAAAAGGCTTTATGAAAAAAACATAACCGCTATATCAATGACCACATGGACGTACATAAGTAGTATCCACAAAAGTGTACATGGTATGTATGTGCTCAATATATGCAGTAAAATGACACTAAAAGGCTGAGTGCATAGCCCAAAAACTAGCCAACAACATCTGCAAGTGTCTGTCAACTCTGATCTTTTAGGCTAAAAAACCTACATAAATTTGCAATGGTTGCTCCCACCAAAACTGAAAACCTTTTGAGAAACCTGTAGTTTTACGAGAATGGATGAAAACACAGCCCCAAAGGTTGATATTTTATTGTCAGAGAAGTCAAAGAACACTGTGCTTGATGTTCTTGGACCTGTATGAAGAGAACTATGTGCAAAAGCGCTCCAAAATGTCTCCAAAATACACCCCAAAAATTCTTCAAAAATAGGCTTTGAAAGCAAACAATGAAGCTTTAAGGGACCAAAACATGTTCAATGTAATGTTAACCTTAGTCTTTCCCCTTCTTCAGACACCACAAGAGTGTAGCTTAGTGGCAAGAGATTCCCATGGTTAAGCGAGCTCTGGGGGGAACAATACTGGGATGGGTGATCTCCTGGGAAGTACCTGGAACCTCTATCTTCCTTGATCATTGAGGTCCTCCCTTGCGCGCAGCCAAGGGTGACTTCGGTGACTCGGATGACAAGGTATGCCAAGTTCTATGCCTTGGCCACCACCTTAGTCGTAAGCCTTGGAGAAACCCGGGGGGGAGGGGGGGCTCACTTCTCTCGCACAAAAGGAACAAAGCTTTTGTGTCAAACTGCTCTGATACCAATGAAGTAGTTCCATGGCGATGCACCATGGTGCGCTCTCCTTCTCAAGATCTCCACGACGATATCCTCGGATGAGAAAACCAAGCTCCTAAGGCCACACACACTACTTTGCACAGAGGTTGCAGAATATGCAAAAAAAACACAATACACAAGGAGCACGGAGACAAACTTCTTAGGTCTTACAAATGTGGTCGAACTTACAGTCAGTGACTCACCAAGCCATTATATGTTTTATTAAAGAACATATACAAAGAAGTGTCTGGTGGCCATTTGGCCTTTGACATGGACACTAGCAGTAACATCACCAAGTTCTTTGGTTGAGTCAGGCTTTCTTGAGACTATGTACATGGTTCCTTCTTTTTCTATATAAGCCTCGTTTTCAAACTTTCTGCTGGATGTTCCAATCCAATAGGTTGGTCAGGGTTGTGCAATTGGATTACTAGTCTATGAAGGCCATCTTCATATACTCGTGCACCCAATCTATTGGTGTGGATGTACTCCAACTAAGTCTTGTAGGGTCCTTCTATCCTCTCTAGGTGGGCTATATTAAACAAAACCCGTGGTCTCCCTGTGTGGAAAGACATATCTGAGTCGCTCATGTCTGAACTAACCTCCTATGGACAACTACCTAATTGTTGAGCCCACAATCATGCTATAGTTCTCATGCTAGCCTCAGAAGATCAAACACTCCACTTGTCAGCTTTCCCTAGGTATTTCCCATATCTAAGGTTCATTAATCCTTATTTTCACCTTTTCGCACTCACCCTTTTGATTAGGTCAATCACTTATTTCTTTTAATTTTCCTTTAGAGTTTCTTGTCTTTTCCAAATTTCGTTTTGATATGTTCAATTTTGGTTCATTTTAGCGATGCATAATTACGTCACAAAGTTCTTTTGGGCTAGATCCCTATACCCACTTGCTCTGTCTCTCTCTCTCTTGTCAACCACTTTCACTTTTTATGCTAGATCAAGTCCTTGCTACTATAGGAGTCCTAAGGCACTCCGTTTATCACAAAGTTTATTCACTCACAAGAATCACCAAATTAGAATTGAAGTTCCAGTCACTGTGTTATCTTGGAGTCTTGAAGAGGCTGTTCCGTTTTCCCATGAATCCTTGGTACAATCTGCTTCTCCCCTTGCCCTATGACAAGCACACAAGAGTTCAGAATTAATGGCCAAAAATACCCCAAAATATTTGAAAATTTTTTGAAAGAAAACCCTAATTTTAGCATTATCACTGACAGTTGTGATGGTCAAACACAATTGTGATGGTGTGTCATCATCACGATGGTGTGAAGACCCACGATGATCAGCCCATGATGGTTAGAGATCATGATGGTCAATGCTACGATGATCAGTCAGAGTCGCGATGATTAGATTGCGATGGTCAGCTCGCGACGATCAAGAGGTGATGGTCAGACTGTGATGATGAGTCACAGTCGTGATGGTCAAACCACAATGATCAAGTGGCGACGGTCAAACTATGATGATCAGTCACAATCACAATGGTCAGAATGCGATGGTCATCTGGCGATGATTAGGAGGCAATGGTCAGATTGCGATAATGAGTCACAGTCACGATGGTCAAAGATCAAGTGGCAACTTTCAAACTACAATGATCAGTGATAGTTGCGATGGTCAGACTGCGATAATCAGATCAGGACCACGACGGTCACAAGGATTGCAATTGTCAAGCACCGTCATGATGATATGATACGATCAGGATGGCATAAGCCAATCATCACGATAGTCAGTGACCATCACGATGGTCAGACACAGTCGCAATGATGAGTCACCATCGCGATGGTCAGCTAAATATGTGATTTCAAAAATTTGAATGTAGATCTGTGCAAGAGCTTACCTGAGCTCCTCTTTCATGCAAAAATTTCACCCAAATATTCACCTTTGTTTGACACTCAAGATGGTCAGCTTCTACGATAGTTTCTGATAGAAAAAAGGAGTTTTTACCTGTGTTTCTTGTAGATTCGTGATGTCCAGAGGCTACCCTACAATGTTAGTGCACCAGAAAACACAAACAAGCACCTGTAAAATCTCTCTCACTCTTGCACACATGCAAATGAGGGAAAGTGAAGAGAAGGAGGGAATATGGCAGATTTTTGGTATTTTTTGGAGTTTGAAATGATGATGGGGAATGAAACTAGAGGAAAAGTGGAGTAAAAGTGTGCAAAAACTATCTACTAACAACAAAACAACAAGAAAATTTTACCTTCCAATGAATTTCTCCAACACACTTACCATCACATGCTTAACCTAGAGCTCATCCCTGGCAACGATGCCAAACTTGGTGTCACTCTAGTACAATGGTGAGTACCAACATGAGGAGTTCCACCACGTAATTGTCAATCCGTGGAGAGGGTAGGTCAATATGAAGATCAAGATCAAGTGAAGTGTGCAAAGGTGATGGTGAGAAATGCAATTGCATACACACACACACACGAGGAAAGCGGCGATGGAGATCAATGGAAGGCAAGAAAAGAACTCATATTCATCATCAACTAATTACAATAGCTCTACTAGCTCAATAGTCACTAGTTCTAAAAGTTCAACAACAACCACAAAATGAGCTCTCTAGCTCTATTTATAGTTTTTGCCTAGTTTTGATCGGTTTCGCATCTAGTGAATGGCATAGTTAAAAAAGAGGTTCTACATCTAATTTGAGGTACCTAAAGGCTTGCAGAAATTATGAAAATTGGTATGAGCTACCTACTTAGATCCTCAAGCTCAAAGACTCCTCGACTTGCACAAAATGGAGTCGTATGTGCAGTAATCGGATGTATGTACATATATTACATTGTTTTAGTGATAAAAATCATTGTTTGGGTTATGAGATGACCTATGTGTTTCCTCTGCATCTGTGACGAGATCTTGTAATTGGTCGTTTGCCTTGAACACAAACTTTAGATTGTGAACAAATTGTAGGTTATGTGCAACTCTAATTGAACCATCTTTGGAGAAGGAAGAACCTTGCATTTTACCCAAAATATAGCCCTCACAAACATGCTTAGAAGGTGCCTCAATTTTGGGTAAAGGGACACCATTTCAAATTTTTGCAAATGAAGCAAAATAGAAAAATTTAGATAACAAAACATGCATGGGAAAGTTTTGCATCTAAAATTGTGTGAGAGTCTTTGACTGCACATGCAGAATCATTAAGATATTTTCCATAATTTATGGGCTTACATAGCCCATGACATAGCATTCTAGATGCAATGATTTTGTCACCATCACAGAGACCATGAATTGTACATCCATCATCAACAAATTTCACTATTAAGCCAATTTTGGCTAATGTTGACACTGATAATAGATTCATTTCGATCCTTTGTACATATAAAACATTTCTTAAAGTGAATGTACTGCCATTCATAGTAGGAAGAGTAACATTTGCATCTCCCATAAGAGGATAAGATGCATTTTTAGCAATAATGACAATATGTGAAGTGAAGAAACTGTCATGTGAGGTAATATGTTTGATTGCACCATTGTCGAAACACCAAACATCTAAGTCTAGTGCAGACATATATTATTCATGAGAAGATGGATCATAACTACAATGAGTGATAAATGCCCATTCTTTGTTCTAAACAAGATTAGCATACCCAATTTTAGGAGTAGAGGCCTGTGCAATGAACATCCTTGCCTCTTTCTTCTTCGCTTCTTTAGTAGCTAGTTTAGAACAACTCTAAATGACATGATCGTTTGCCTTACAACACTTGCAAAACTAATTTGACTTTTTTTCTTTCATGAAATCTTTATCTTCCTTCTTTGAGTATATTACATTAGCATATTTATGCTTACTAATAGACAAACTTGATTTACCTTTGCCTATTTGAATAGCTAAGAAAGTTCGATCTATAAAATGCATAATTGACCTTTTTATGTAGATTGATCTTCTTGTGACAAAAGAAAACTAAATCCTCAAAATTTAAGCCATTTGAATTGCCTCTCATCACTAAACAAAGATTAGCAACAAAACTTTGCTAAGAATCTGGAAGACCATTGAGAACAATCTGCAAAACTGTACTATTTCACAAGATTTCAGCCACAACAATCAACTACTCTTTCAAATCCTTGATCTTTATCAGAAAAATTTCCATTAAATCTCTTCATTCATATGCTCAAACTCCAAATATTTTCAAAGGTAAGCAACATGAGCCTCATTTCTTGCATGTTAGAGTGTGGCAAGAGTTTTAAAGGGAGCACTAGATTGTGCCCTATGACTAAACTAGACAAGGTTTCAGAAATACACTTTTAATTACAAGATCATCCATAGAGGGGAAATAATACAAGAATATACAACTATTACAAGATGCCCCACAGCCTGAGACTGATAGATATGGATAAATAAATTGGGTGGAATACAAGGGATCCCACAACCTGAGACCATAGGTTATGATATCTTAATTACAAGAACTCCCTTGAGTGAGATGAACTAGAAACAAGAAATAATTGGATAGGATCTCGCACTATGAGATTACAACACGATAGGATGTCCAAGATTATAGACTAAATAAGACTAGAACAAAGAACAAGGCTAGAACTTAAACTCAAACTTGGAAAGTACTTACTTGAAGATCATGACTCCTTAAGCTCTGAAGATTGGCATTGGCAAGACTGAGGATGTATGTGGCCAAGCCCTCCTTATATAGGTGTTCAAGGGCAATTATCAAAGTCAATTATCAAGGGTAGTTACAAATTGATGATGTCATTGATGATATTAGTAATTTGAAATAGGACCTCTAGATGTCATAATCTAGCAAGTAGTCAATTGCTCTTAGGGTGTTGGCACATTTTGGATGGAACATAAGCATTAGTTTTTCCAAATTTTGAACCAATCATGAGATATAGAAAGCCACATGGAATATGGGGTTCAAGATGGTTTACTTTTTCCATGACAAGAATATCCCAAGCATCCTTGGTTTTGTTGCATGAGCGAATGTGATAGATAATGGCATGTTTGACAAACAAAGCCATCAATGTGTGTGCCTTTGCATCTATGATCCCAACAAAGGTATTATATGGTAGGTGCAATAGGTATTAGAGAAAAACCAAGAACATGTTTCAACATCACATAACAAATTTTTTTTGAAGTGGTAATGATCCTGAGTATGCTCACCAATATTTGTGTGATTCTGATACAACTTGGATGGGTGTTGATGATACATTTTAGAAAGCAGTTATCGGCTTTGATACCAATTGTTGTACTTAGAAGGCAAGGAAAGCACATAGACACCATAAGGAAGAAGAAGAATCTTGGAGAATAAAATTGAATGTAATATAAAGTGAACTACAAAAGATAAGTAGCCCATTAGTGCCATGGGTGTATATACAAGCAGGAGGAAAAAACTCCTAAAGACAGAGAAAACAGCTCTAGTGATCCTAAGTGTGTTCACCCAATTTTGTGGGTAGGAAATTTCAAGTTCTTTTTTCTATTATAGATTAAGAGAACTCTGATTTTTTCTATGTAAAGAGTCATGAATGTGAAGATATGTGATTGTCCATGCATTCATAGATTGTGCAATGTCATTTTGTTGTTGATTCCAAGTTTTCTAATCTTTGCATGAAATTTTTTCTATGTGATTTTCAAGATCATTATGTCTTTGGT
This sequence comes from Ceratopteris richardii, assembly GCA_020310875.1. NCBI lineage: Eukaryota > Viridiplantae > Streptophyta > Polypodiopsida > Polypodiales > Pteridaceae > Ceratopteris > Ceratopteris richardii. The sequence continues at coordinate 33,034,580 of CM035418.1, read as the reverse complement.
AAGAAGTTCAAGTGATGCTTTTTCATGTTGGTGATTTTTTATGTTATCGAGCATGCACATTTTTATGTCAAAAGATGAGAGGCTTGAGGATAATAAATATAATCTTTTGGAATATATGATGAATGCTTATTTATACTTTGGCCATATTGAATAAATCCATTAAAAGTATCAAACTAAAATGCAATCAATGAACAAATCATGATGCATTATACATTTAAATTATCAAGCATAATCATGTTCTATTAACCATAATCTATGATGAACTTATCAAGATTCATGCCACTTTTATAACAATTCTTACAGATCTTGGAACATGCTAGTGTATAGAGTGCAGGCGTAGAAGAAAAGTGAAATGGACACATGTGAATATGTAACTCCAAAGAGTGAGTGTACATTGAAATGGGAAAACTCACATATGCATCAGAGTGAGTTTTATGAAGAGCATGAAGATCTCACAAGATACAAAGTGTGTGTGCAAGAAATGAATCCCAGTCAAGTGAAGCCCTCCTTTTATGAATTTGAGATAGGTTTCCACAAAGTACATCAAATGTGGGATAATTCAAAAGGAAAATATGAGATACATCACATGTGGGATAATGCTCTAAAACAAGAAGAAACACACAAAGTGGCTACATAGAAATAATCATATGAGAGAATCTAAAGAAGGAATAGATCCCCCATAGAAGGATGATATGTTTATGAACCTGCTCTTCTTAACTTTCTTGTACTTATTTCTTATTAACCAAGTTTTAGACTAATCAATTAGAACATAGTTTAGATGATTCACATGTAATCTCAACCCTCCACTTCAGGGGTTTCGTGCAACTTTATTATTGAGTTGTATCTCAGCTCCTTCCAAATTTATGTTCCTCCCTATGAGTTTCATTCTACTCTTCATTATAGAGGATCCATGGCCTCTCTTCTCTCTTAGATCTCTATAGTACATGCCACAACTAGGAGAGAATTTTTATGTGATATAGGATCCATGAACTCTCTTTTGTTACTTCTTTCCTTGATCCTTTAAAGGACATGCCACCAATTATTCTCCTTCTTGCAATCCTTTATCTTATATATGCATGTCATAGTAGGCTTTTTGTCGTTTCTTCTCTATATGCATTTTATTATTAGCTTGAAATGTTGATGCACCCAATCTTTCTAAATCAACTCCTATCCACAATTTGATGACCTTTTCACTCTTGTTTTTTTCAAATTTTAATGTAGGATTATAAGTTTTCGTAGGTAGAACAACTTTTTGAACATAGATCAAGTTAAACATTGTATGGATTTAGATGAGCAGCCCTCTATGCCCAAAGAGCATGATGTAATTTCTTTCCCATGTATGATCTTCTATTGCTCACTATATTGTTTGATGCATTACACAATGCTATGTTTGTACTTTTTTCTAATCTATTTGCCTATGGATTATAAGGTTTTTACCATGATCTCACTTAGTAAATGATATACTTCATTTACAAAGTGAGTTCCTCATTTAGTCAGTGACTCAATTGGTAAGCCATATATAAGACGATATGTTCAAATAAAGCTTTTTTGTTGTCTACTTTTTGCATTTGTTTGATCCCATTGTCTTACCTCTAATATTTTGTCACTATAATATGTTTAACATCTGATTGAAGAAAATAGTTGGAGGTCTTGTATTTTTCCAATATGAATTAATTCTTAGTATAATTTTTTTTTTATTTTGAATGTCTTATTTTTATGTGTACTATGAGTTTTAAGCTCGTAATTGATTATATTATAGCCTCAATAGATGCTACTATGAAGAAAATATTTTCTCTTTCAAGGAAACTTTCTAGAAATTCATGATTTTTAATAGGTGGTGAGAAGTTGTGATTGTTTCTAGAACTTAAAAATAATAAGTAGTTGAATAAAGCTAAAAAATATGAATAGTTTCTTGCCGATTGTTCAGAAAGTTACAAATTTCTAAAGATGTGAAATCTCAAATTGTTCCATGCAACAATAACATGAATTTCCAGTCATGATTTTTCCATCATGAAGTTTACAGTCATGGTTTCTTCCAATTGTGTGGGTAGGAAATTTTAGGTTTTTTTTCCTTTATGGATCAAGAGAACTATGAATTTTGCTATGTAAAGAGTCATGAATTTGAAGGTTCATGATCCACGAAAGTTGTGATTGTGCATGCATTCATTGATTGTGCAATGTCATTTGCTCTTGATTCAAAGTTTTTTAATCTTTGAATTGATTTTTTTTTCTCTGTTTAATTTTCAAGATCATTATGTCTTTGGTAACAAGTTCAAGTGATGCTTTATCATGTTGGTGATTTTTTATGTTATCGAGCATGCACATTTTTATGCCAAAAGATGAGAGACTTGAGGATAATCAATTAATCTTTTGGAGTATATGATGAATGCTTATTTATACTTTGGCCATATTCAATGAAGTCATCTAGATTATCAAACTAAAATGCAAAGAATGAACAAATCATGATGCTATACATTCAAATCATTAAGGATAATCATGTTCTAGTTTTATTGACCATATTCTATGATGAACTTATCAAGAGTCACACCACTTTTTAGAAGACTTCTTACAGAGGTTGGACCATGCTAGTTTAGAGATTGCACGTGTAGAAGAAAAGTGAAATGGACATACACAAATATGTAACTTCAAAGAATGATTGTACCTTGAAATGGGAAAACTCACATATGCATCAAAGCGAGTTTTTGGAAGAGCATGAAGATCTCACAAGATACAAAGTGTGTGTGCAAGTTATGAATCCCAAGTCAATTGAAACCCTCCTTTTATGAATTATGGAGAGGCTTCCACAAAGTACATCAAATATGGGATAATTTGGAACGAAAATATGAGATACATCACATGTGGGATAATGCTCTAAAAGAAGAAGAAACACACAAAGTGGTTGCATAGAAATAATAATAGGATATAATCTAAAGAATAATCGATCCCCCATAAAAGGATGATATGTTTATCAACGTTCTTTACATCTCTTCTTAAATTTCTTGTACTTGTTTCTTATTAACCAAGTTTTAGTCTAATCAATTAGAACATAATTTAGATGCTTCACATGTAATATTAACCCACCACTTCAAGGGATTTATGGCACTTTCCCACAAAATCAAGCTTTCTTTTTCAAATTTATCATTGAGTTGTATTTATCAGCTCCTTCCAGAGTTCCCTTCTTGCCTATGACTTTTGTTCTGCTCTTGGTAATAGACGATCCATGGCCTTTCTTTTGTTACTTCTTTCACAAGTCGATGACCTTTCCACTTAATTGAAACATTGTTGTCGTATGGATGTTATATGAACAGCCCTCTATGCCCAAAGAGCATGACATAATTGCTTATCCTATTATATTCTTCTATTGCTCACTATATTGTTTGATGCATTACACAAGACTATGTTTGTACTTTTTTCTAATCTATTTTCCTATGGATGATAAGGTGTATCCAAGCAAAGTGAATGAAGAAAAAAAGTTTGGTTATATACAAATTCATGTGCCACTATAGAAAGACAGTACATCATGTAGATGGAGAGTAATTTCCAATGCAATAAGGTTCTTAGAGTGTAGATTTTACAATCCTAGTCTAAATCTATCTGACTATCCAAATGCATGGATCCTTTTGGTCATAGAAAAAGAAATTCATGCCATCCTAAAAGATGTTATCTATCCTTATGATTCAGACTCCTCCACCACCTCCACCACCAGGACATAAGAAGACTGAAGATAAGAAGAAAGGACCTCCTATTCACTCTCCATTGAAGCATGTCTCGTAGAATAAGCATAAAAATGAAGGCTCCAAAAAGAAGAAGAATAAGCACAAAGGTGAAGGCTCCAAAAATGTATAGAGTTTTGTATCTAGGATTACATCTTGATATTAAGCCCATGTACTTCCAACATATGTTGGGAGATATTTATATGCTCTTTGTTGTAAATACAATTTTGTACACAAAATAACCTTCAGAGCATTGTATGTATTAGTTAATGATGCCATTCTATCTTTATCTAGAAGATAGTGTTTGTAACTCATGTTTCAGCAAAGAAATGTGTTTCAACTTATTAGTGTTGGTAGTAGTTTTGTCTAAACTATAAATTGTGGTGTGCCCCTTATTCATGAGATCAACTAAGATAATAAGTGGTTTATCATTAATTTCTACATTTTTATGTTATATCATGATTTGATGATATCTGAACTAAAAACTTGGGCTTGTGCAGGAAAATGGAGAAGATTGGAGGACACTACCAATTAAAGTGATTAGGGCACTCGGAGAACCTTCGATGCCCATAATTGCTTGAATTGGTCGTGTCCTCCAATCTTCTCCATTTTGTAATCCTCGATGCTCTTAAACTTTTTTTATCACTCACACAAATGGCACGACCAATTCAAGCGAAGAGAGTAGACTAAGAACTTCAAATGGCCCTTATCACTTGAATTGGTCGTTCCTTTTCATACATGGCCCATTAACATAAAAAAAGAAAGACAACCAATTCAAGAAATAAGGGCCTTCAGAGAACCTATCGCTTGAATTGGTCATGTCCTCCAAGCTTCCTCCCTTTGTAATATTCCTACCTTAGTGCTCTATATAACTAATCACTAACATGGAGAACTTCTTATCCTTATCTTGACCAATAGAACTTCTTTAGACAATAGAAACCTTGCATAGCAATTGCATGTTTGAGACAATGATAAAATTCTTTGCACGGTGGAGATATTCTTTAACCTAACACAGTAATGATAAAATTCTTTGCACAATAGAGACCTTAAAAGACTGATTATATAAACCAAAACAATGCCAATTTGAATATGATGATTTTTACATAAAAAAGAGATGTATTTAGTGATTAGCATGTTAGCTTATCACTTATATGGAGGTATTTTTTATCCTAACCCAGCAATGATAAAAGTGTTTGCAAACAATGTCAATATGAATATGATGAGTCTTCATAAAAAAAGAGATATGTATTTAGCATCAATGTCTTGTTTCCATTCCAAGAATTTTGGTAGAAGAAAAAGGACAAGTCTAGTTACATTCTTAAGGGTTGGAACTTGATCACCTTGGGTGGCAGGTAAGTAATGCAAAATAGTGTTTTCTCTGACCTAATGTTTACCATTGCACCATCAATTGAGAATCTGGAGTGTGGTGAAACCTCATCAAGGAACTCTAGAGTTCCCTTACATTTTTGAGCCTCCAATTTGCAGTGATAATTATTTCCCTAGGTTGAAAATCTAGATCAATCGATAATTGTAACTCAAATTCTAGATAGCTCTCCTCTGAATCCAAGGGTATCCAAAGTCCAAGCTTTCCATAAAATGACGTCTCCTAGCTTTTGAGCTTCTTTGCTATCGCATTCCCTACCTAAGACATCATCAATCTCTGAAATTGAAACTCTCCTATTTACCCACATTGTTTTTGTTTTCTATAATAACATGTTTTTAAAACATGCTACAAGGACGTGAAAAGGAAAAAACCATTGAATCTTTATCCTTCTAGAAATTTGACTTGCTAACAACCCTTTGGATGTCATCTTTCATTTTGCATAGAAAACTTGAAACTATTGAATGATCAAGAGCATCCCAATCTAATGAAGAGATGCAAGGAGTAGGCAGATGTACAAGATTTCCATAAGCACTCTATGAAAATAGAAAAATAATTGAATGCTATTGAAAAATTGAATAGATTTGTTTGCATACATAAGTTCTGCATAATCCTTATGAAGGACTTTGAATGTTCTTATTAATAAAAGAGGATTGTTAGACTTCACTTACGATATGATGAGAATTGTAGATGATTGTCTAGAACAAGATCCTTAGCACTATACACATGTTGAACTTTTGCAAACCAATAATTTCTCTTCAATTTGGAACTAAGAATATGACCTTTCCAATGGTTTTTTGTGTTGTCTCTTTTAGTACGCTTGACTTTATGGGCATCTCTGTAACTATGAAGCATAGTCACCCAACCATTAAGCTTCACAGAAAGAGGTTTCCATAAAGAATCCTCTCTTTTGTTGTAAACCTCACATAAGGTTACACGATTGGAAGGATGACGAGAAGTAGAAGCCATTCGAACACTCAAAAAAATAGTAGAGAATGCTCAAAGTGGTAAACCGAGATTCACAAACTTTGGGAGTGTTTATAGACACAAAAACTTTTTACACATGGAAGTGAGTCACAATCTTTTGATTTGATGTATCAATTATGACATCATTGAATTTTGTGAACCCAAAAATATTTCGTATCTTCAAAAATCATTTCGCTCTTGGAAATTTAAGGATTTTCATTGTGTGGTGTGAAAAAATATCTTTTTTCATATGAAATCAAAAAAGTGTACACTAAATACAAGAAATTCCATCGCTTTAGTGATGCTTTTAAGCATATTTTCTTAAAAAAGCATTTCTTCATAGGATTCATAAAGATAGGCCCTATTTGTCAAATTTCTTAATCCATCATTAGAAAAAGGCCCTTTTTTGGGTATTTTTTGCCCTAATGAGGCTTGGCATGGTCATAAGACATATGTTGCTCATCTATGTGTCTTTGATTGTCTGGCATATGCATTAGTGCCTGAACAACCAACACAGGAAATTGGATGCTAAAGCAATGAAATGTATTTTTGTTGGGTACAGTCCGAAAAGAAAAGGCTATTATCTATATCATCTACAAACTAAATGCATTTTGGTTAGCTATGATGTTGTTTTTGTGGAAGATGAAATTCGGTCATTAGTTTCATGTATTAAGGAGACATCAGTTAGCTCCAAAGATGTGTACGACACTTTGTTGCCTCTTTTTATAGGTGAAGAGTCTAGTGCTAGTCCAAACGAGGAAATTTCTCAACCTTTATAGGTTCCACATGATGATTTAGATCATTCCATTTCTAATGCAAATTTACATGATGCACTTGTTGATGAGAGGGCTAATATAGAGGAGATAAAAACTATGCCTAAATGGCTAGTGTAAACTTTGTGAGATAGCAAATTAGATGCACCTCTATTATATTGTACTTGCTTAGGCTCTCATAGTGCTTCTTTTGCATCAAATTTCTATGCTATGGCTGACTCTAGTCTTGGTGATGAGAATGAGCTTGTTTCTTTTGATGAAGCACAAAATTCAAAATATTGGATGGGTGTGATGCAATCAAATTATGATGTTATTATGAAGAATGGTACCTGGTCTTTATGTGACTTTCCTCTTGGCAAGAAGGCCATTGGCACTAAGTGGGCATACAAGCTGAAGCATAAGCATGATGGGACAGTTGATACGGATAAGACTAGGCTTGTTGCAAAAGGTTATGCTCAAGAAAGAGGCATTGATTTTGATGAGACCTTTGCTCCCACATGTCAAACGACTATTGTTCATAGCATCTGTGCACTTGTAGCTCATCATGGTTGGAATGTACATCAGTCGGACATTAAAACTTCATTCTTGAATGGTGTCTTACATGAAGAAGTGTATGTTTTTCTCCCTCATGGTTTTGTGCAGAAAGGGCATGAAAACAAAGTATGTAGGTTGAAAAAGGCATTATATGGTTTGAAGCAAGCACCATGTGCTTGGTGTGAAAAGATACATGCCTACTTGATTTCACATGGTTTTGAGAACAATCCAACTGAGAGCAACTTATATGTTAAGCATGCAAATGATGTGCTTCTGATCATTGTTGTCTATGTTGATGACATGTTTCTCATTGGTCCTAAAGAGAAGCATATTGCTGATTTTAAGGCTGATTTTCATGCCTCATTTGATACGTCGAATTTGGGGCATTTGCGTCATTATTTGGGCATTCAATTTATGCAAGTTGATGGCGGAATAGCTTTGTGTCCTAGGTTGCATTTGTTTGATCGAATAATGTAAAAACATCAAATATGTTAATTTTATTTAGGGATTTTGGAATAAACACGAATAAAAAATCAGAAATGCACATGTTTTCAATCAAAATACTTTCGATCGGAAGATCTTTTGATCGAAAATTTTTCCATCGAAAGCGCTTTCAATCGAAAACTATTTCGGTCAAAAACCTATTTCTAAGCAAAAAAATATTTATTATTCCATTTGATTGAAAAGCTTGTTCCACACGTGCTTTCTGACAAGTTCTTAGAGCTTTACTACTACCATACCACTCACAAAGCCCTTTCCTCACTATATCATTCAAGTATTGTTCTATTTTTCATTTATTCTCTATTTTATTGTTATGTTTATTGTTTCTCATGCATATATTATGATTTGCATATGTTATGATTTTCATATATTCTCTATTTTATTGTTATGTTTATTGTTTTTCATGCATATATTATGATTTGCATATGCATCTCTTACATATGTATGATTTGTATTTATGTTATTGATTTTATGTATTTTAACCATCAACAATATACATGTTTGGCTTGCAAAAGCATTTCTTACTTGTATACTTTGATGAATCAAATTTAAAATAAACCACTATTGTGATTTTCTAAATCGCTACATCAATTCTTACTCTCACAATAGTATAGGACTGAGCAATATATCTATTGAGATTGTTTGAATCGTTACCTCAACTCCTACTCTCTCAATAGTAAAGGGAGTGTATAGGGACTATTGTCAAATCACTATAGCAATGGATTTATCAAATTACAAGGATTTCATTGAACAGCTAGCTAGAATAGCATACATCAATATTGAAGATAAATTTGGAAGTGTATCAGGAGGACCACAAGTACTAGATGACCAAATCTCCAAAGAGCTCACTTGCATCTTTGGACAAATAGTGAAAGTTGCAAAATCATCGGCATTGGATATCATCACAATGCTAGGATTCATCGACAAAATCAAATTTGTCGATTTACATTACGAAACAATGAAGAGAGGAAAGTGACTTAGACCTGACACTACTGAATAGGCAGAGAGACCAAGAATAGGAACAACAATAGATCCATATACAAAAGATATACATGTGAATATGGGAGATCAAACATCCAATAACCTATGTTTGCTCCCATATTCATCTATTCATTTAGAAGATGCAGTTCTCATGGGGAAATGACAATGTGGAATGATCCATTAAGTCATAATAACCCACCCAAGATTCATCAACAAAATCTTTTCCACAAAGTTATTCAAATTACATGGTGGTGAATTACAGACATGAGAGAACGAAGCTATGAATGAGGCCACCATTTTACCTATTACGCATAGTGGAATAATTATTCCACTTGCATTAGCAAGGCATCATAGTAAAAACCCATGTCTCATTTTCACATTATGGAATGGTGGTACCTTAGACATGTGGCTTGAGAAAATTAAAAAATAGTACTTAAACGTACCATGAAGCAGAAGTATCAAAGACACAGAAGGAGATATAGCAACAATGAAGACAAATATCTGGAAGCTAATCAATGGATTGTTGAAAACAACATCATTCCTACATACATGTAATATTTCCCATAATGAGCTCCATTCACGCAACATACTAATACATTTTGAAGGTGAGCATTCTTATATCGGACTGTGTGACTTTGGAAGAGCAACACATTGCCAACAAAAGAAAAAAGTTCTCCAAAACTACTTGATCTCGAAATATCAACTAGAAATGAGTGGAGTCAAAAGTATTGATGGATTGCACTTGAATGTATATCCACTAGTCCTCCACCATTTAATAAAAGCCAGAAGACCTATACGATTTCAGTACTCATGTTGCAAATTTTTAAATACATAGATTTAGATAGTTACTCCTATGATAGAAATGGGGTTCATAACGTTAAATATTCTTTAGAACAAGAATGCCAGATGTGAATAATGACCTTCATCATGTTGAATCTCACAGGATTTTGTCTAAATAGAATGCTCAATTTGTGCAATCCGGATTAGCATTTTTATTCCACAAAGATTCAGAACCAGAGGGATTAGAAGGAGAACCATTATCAATGAAAGAAGTAAAAAAGGTATGTCCAAATCATTTTTTGTGATGTTCTCTTTCGAGTTATAGGAAGGGTGAAAGAAACACCATTAAAGATTTCTGAATTACAACATAAAGGATTAGAAAAAACTATACTTCAATGCTTTGTTCAAGTTGACATATCATTACCAAACAATAATCAAATCGCACTATATTTCATTCAAAAAGTTTTTCTACAAGATAATTGTTGCTCTAGCACAATGGTGAGAACCACGTTAAGAAGCTTCACCTCCTTAATGTCAATCCGCGGAAGAGATAGGAGTGATATGAAGATCGTGAATGTGAGATGAAGTGAGAGTGAAGGTGAGAAGCATAGAAATGCACACACACATACACACACACCACGAAGAGACAAGCAAGACACAATGGAAGGTGAGAAATCAACTCTATTACTCAAGAACACTATTACAAGCTCAAAATAGCTCTAAGCTCTTCTCTACTCTAACAAGCTAACCTCAAAAATGAGCTCTCTAGCTCTTTTTATAGTTTCTAGACTAGTTTTGACCGGTTTCACATCTAGTGACCGGCATAGTTAAAAATTAGGTCCTAGATGCTATTTGGAAGGGTAAACGGTATCTAAAAATAACGAAAATTGGTACGCGCATTCTACCTAAGCTCCTCAAGCTCGAGGACTCCTCGGCTTGCACAAAATGGAGCTATGGATTACAAAATGGGGTTTTCTATGTTACATATGTTACAATAGTGATAAAAATCACTGTTGGAGGTTTTTGGAAAGTATTTGAAAACATAATTATTTGAAAAACGATTCGACTGGCTCCCTGCTTTGTCGTTACATGCTTCCGTGTCGTCTGTGCCTCTGGCTGCTTCCAACACCCCCCTCCCTCTCACTTCTGTCGTCCCTGACAGAACCTTGCTGTGAGGTCTGCCGGATATAGTTCTGTAGGAGGTCTTGAGCGAGGGTGTGCTCGGAGATACGAATGCCTCGGGCCAGGTCTGCCTCGAGTTTCTCCCAGTCGATTGGTTGCGGTTCTTCCGGTGGCGGGAGCTGATAGTGTGTGGAATAGACCATTCGTTCACAGGCAAATAATTGTAATAAATGTGTAGGCCTGCTTATGAATACCTCTGAATGGTATTCCCAGAAGCCGGTTGTGAACATCTCTTCGAATGTCTGCTTGTAGCACGCCGGTAGGTACTTTATTCTGCAGTGCCAGGCATAACACACCCGTAGCGATGGCGTTGTACTCATATCATATACCAGGTCAAAATTGCCATGCTCAAAGCCCGGGGTGTTGACATGTGGTGCCTTGACGCGTCGGAAGACTTTAAAATCATTTGCATCATGCCAAAGATTTTGACAGTCATATGCGCTGCTATATCATCCATATGCTTTAATCTAGGGAGCCAGTGGCGAATTATAGCCATCATGTAGCCAACAGTTGGTAACTCAATGGGTGGCTTAAAATAGGGGTAATTCAACCAGTCTTGGCACTGCTTATTGTTTTGTACCTTAATAGCAAAGGCAGTCCAGGAGCGGCGTCGTGGCACTGGTCCCCAACACGGGTTATACTTCAAATGCAAAGGTGCCTTTACCCATGTACTCATCATCTCTGGATACTGCTGTAGTAAATTTTTTCGCCACTCTGGTTGATAGATCCTTCCTTTCTGTGCATCTGGTGGTAGATCAGCCGCCTCGAATTGAGTTGCATGCGATGGTTTCTTACCTGTCTCTTTCTCAATGGCTAACTGGTATTCGGCCATTAACATGAAATACGGTTTATACTGTAGCTCGTGCCCAGATATGTATCGTCGCGGGGCCAAATGAGCAAAGAATGGAGACTGTAATATCTTTTCTTCTATCATCGCCATGGCATGTAATTGTGCCTCTACTCTCACTGAGTGCGTTGTTCCAAGTTCCTCAATAGTCTTCATCCACGCGGGGGTCGGAAGTTCGTACGTCATCTGACCTTTGGCCGTGACGCGTCCGCCTGGGATGGGTTGTGGCTCGTACGCTTCTTCAAACGTTTCCTCCACCGGGATGGTGACCGTTTCTTCCTCCGCTGGAAGCTCAGGTGGGGAATCTGGCCTTGGTGGCGCTTCATATTCTGCAATCCTTGATTCAAGGGTCGATACCTGGGCCCGTAATGAGTTGAGTTCCTCTAGGAGGTCAGGAGAGGAGTCCACAGGTGCTGGTATGTCTTGGTGTGCCGGTTCTCGTAACTGGAGTAATTTGTGATCTTCTTTGAGTTTCTCTAACTCCTCGTTCATGCGGTCATATTCATCTAGCAATCTCACATGATCGTCTAGCAGCATCCTCATTGAGTCTGAAGGAATGGCTTTGAACCTGCTAGGACTGAGCGGTTGGTCTAGGTGGTCGAGCGCTGCTTCTAAGTTTTCTCGGTTCTGATCCTGTAAGCATTGGTTTTCTTCCTTGGCAGCTGCTAGGTGTCTTCGTAGTAAGCCCATGTTTCGTGTTAGCGTTGCATTGCGGACTGTCTGGGCTCTTAATAAGTTATCCAGGTCAGCAGTGGCTTCCTTGGTCTTTTCTTCGCTTTCTAGTTCCAATTTGTGATAAGCCTCGCGTAATTCCTGGTAGCGGGTGTTCAGAGAGGCGTTCTCAATAGACAATAAATTAAGCTGCGACTGTAAGTCATTGGTTGTCCTCTGCAGCTGCTGATAATTATCACCAAGAGATGTGAACTCATCTCTTACTTGCATCATACACATGAACATCTGTCGGAATGCATTATCTACAGTGGGTGATAGTATTAATGGGGTGCTAAATGCAGATGCAGTTGGTGTAGATGCAACGGGAATGGGGAATGGGGATGGGAAGGTGGATGATGTAGTGATTGTTGAAAATTGTGATGTGCTTAAAAATGTTTGTGCCGTGAGTGAAGTGAGTGATGGTGCTATGGGTGGTGAGATGTCCATGTCAGTGGACGTATCTAGTGCGGTGACCGTGAATATGGGTGTGATCGTGGGTACTCGTGCTGGTGTAAATACGGGATTTACAAAGGTTGAGGGGTAATTTACAGGGGGGCTGGCCGGAGCAGCTTGGTGGAAAGGGGAGAGAGGGGTTACAGTGGGTCGGGGAGGTGAGACGGGGGAGAAGGTTAATGGCGGTGGGAATGGGAAAAGGGGTCTTGGAGTTGAGGGGAAAGATGGAAAAGATTGATGAAGGAATGGGTTGGATAGAAAGGTGGGTGTGGGAGGGGGTAGACTAGGGCTAATGGGCGCGGGAATTGTGGGGTTAGTGGTCGTAAAGACAATTTCTGCAACACCACCGGCGAATGAAGATGTGGGTCTGGGGGAAGGAGGGTGAAGAGGGGAGGCTGGATGGACGGGTGGTGAGAGAGGAGCGGTTGGGGTGGTCGGTACTTCAGTGACTGCTGAGGTTTGTACAGCTTTCCGGCTTTCCGGCTCTGCCTTTGCCAGACTTTCTAGCCTTCCTAGTGGTGCCTTTAAATGCTTTCAGTTCCTCACTGGTCATGGCACGCTCAATTGGTAAGTCATATGCCAAGCACATATATATGATCCTGGTGAGGGCGCAGCACCCATTGATTACCTTCTTTCGCTCCCACCTATGTTGTGCCAAATAGAGCTGATCAATGATCCAGCTGGCTAGATCAACCGTTTGCGGTCCAGTACATGCTAAGTATAATCCAAACCAGATTCTCTTGTGGGGCATGGTAAAACGATCCTGAGCTGGGAAAGCAAAGTGCTGCATGCATATCCGTAATGGCTTAGAGAGCTCAGGTGTTATAGCAGAAATATCCTCCCACTTAGTTACGTCACCACGCTTCATCTGTTCTGGGACTAGCCGTTCTTTCTCCGTTGGAGTGTGTGTTCCATGTATTTTCAGAGCTGCGCGAATCAAATCTTTAGACAAATAGAACCTTCTAAATGGAGGATCATTTACCAAGGATGGTAACATGAATGTGCCGGGTAGATCCTTGTTCTCTGAAGCCGTTAAGGTGGTTACCAAGTAAAAGCATCTGTAAAAATCGGGTTTAGGCAGAGGGTCGCTAAAATACTCTGTAAATCCCGCTCGTGCCCAAACGTGCGTTAGATCTTGTGTATTCTGCAGTCCTTCAAATTCTCGTGAAAAGAACTGGTACTTGGTCCATGTGCGAAGATCAAATGCCAAATTGGCCTCAAATATGAAATCAGCGTCTGCTAATGGTCCTGCTAGGCCTTGAAACCAATGAGAGTTACGATGAATCTTCTCGGTATATCCTCTAGGAGGATCATCGATTGGCATGGGTCCTGGAAAACCTTGAGACTCTGGTGGTTGCACTGTAGGATAAGATTCTGCTAGTAATTCTCCAATAGTGGCCATCGGTGCACTGGGGCCAGCTTCGGATGGTCCTGCTTCGGTGTGCATGATGACTGATGAGCTAATGGAAAAGATCTGCTACAAAAGATTAACACATTAGTATGGAAATTAATTATGATCCCATTAAGGTGAGACCGCAATCCCTTTCCATAACCGATGTGTAACCCGTGTAGCCAAGTGTCGTGAAGTGATTGATGCAATGATTTTTTTTTGCAGAGCTAATGCAGGTCTCTAGACACCTACATGGTTCGATTATGCATACATTTCTTGATGAGCTTTTATTATGCATGATGTGGGGTTTGGGTGTATGAATTTATACAAGGTTTGGTTGAGGGTGAATTAGTACAAGGGTGGAGTTTAAACGGGGTGGGAGAATTGTTAGATACGATGGTACAAGAAGACGTCTGGATACATTTCGGTATCCATTTCCTAAGATTCTTTGAGTGGGTGGTGTGTTTCTGCTGAGGGACAAAAAGCGGTATCAGGTTTGGTGGTATTGAGGGATGGACAGATTTTTGAGGGGTATACGTTACATGGCTTGAGGGTTGGGCTATAATACATTGTTTGGGTACCCAAATCTGCATGGGTGTGGGTCGATTGATAAGATACTTCTTGGCGATCCAAATCTGCCGAGTATTTGTACTTGGGGAAGAAGATCGAGGGGACTTTGGATGCTGACTCTGCTTCTGGTGAAACTTTGTCCTGTTCTCCTCTGGAGTGTTGCCAATAGCTTGTGGTTGCTGTCCTTTTGGCACCCATATTTGTTTCGTGCCACTTGTTCTGTGATGTTGATACTGCTGCTTTCTTTGCCTTGTCTGGTGGTGTTGTCGGTCTGGGTTCCTCTGTTGTGGTTGACTCGTTCGTGGTTGGGTTTGAGAGGTCCATTGGACGCTCTGCTTTGGAAAAGAAGGGAGATCCAACACTTGTGTGACCTGCCCATTAGGAAGTGATTCGTTCTTTATCTTTAATCTAGGCCAGTCCGCAGCAAGTTTGGAAGGATGAGCACCGCAGGGTGTTGTGCTCATTTGGCTGCTTATGCAACCCACCTGACCGCTGATTGTGTTCATCTGCCCTAGCGGTTGGGTAGCTGCCCCTTCTAGTTTGCAGGAAGTCCTAGGGAAGATCTCCTGTCGTTCTTCTGATTGACAATCGTCCCTAGCCAAGCCCGAGTGGGTTGGAGTAGACGTAACGTGACTGGTCTGACCCAAGATCTTCCGGTCTTCCGTCGCGCTTCTATTCTAAGCCTTCTAAGGTTCCAATCTGTAAGGAGCATTGTCTAAGATTTAGGTCCACTGAGTGATCGTATAGCCAATCTTGGCCAAGGATTAGGGGTTCTATCAGGTCGTCATCATGGCACACTAGTAGCTTCGCTGTCATGGTCACATCCTTAATGAGGATAGGAAGGTCCACCTCACCCATGCAAGGGGTTTCCATGCCTCCTAGGCCTATGAGGTATGCCTCAATTGGCCGCATTTCTATTCCTGAATCCTTACAGTGGGACCATCTAATCGCACTAGTCGCAGCACCTGAGTCAATTAAAGCCCTGAGCTCTTGGCAAGGGTTGTCGTGCTCTAACCTGACTGTAATGAATGGTCTCCTGTCCACTATACTAGGATGAGTGGTTGACTTTACTTGACACATGGCCATGGGATATCTGGTTGTAGTTTCCAGATGGTTATAATGTTCTTTCCCTAGTCCTTGTCTTCTTAACTTCATGCGTTTAATGCGTTCTATTGCTTCTGCCTGAGCTTCCGCTCGTATTCTATTTTCTTCCTCCTTACGCTTCTTTGCCAACGTGAGTCGTCTAAGCATATCCTCAGTAAGAGGTTCCTGATATAGCTTGACTCTACAACCACTCATATAATTAGGCATTATATCTCCTTCTAAAGTAGCTAATTGTACTGCTCCGCTTGTTGAGAGTCTGTTAATGATCATAGGTCCATAACCTCGCTTTTCTAACTTACGTGCGTGTTGCTTTAGCGTATATACTAGAACTAAATCTCCTTCTTTTAGGCCTTTATCTTTCACATGTGCATCAAAATATGCTTTCTGTCGTTTCTTTGCTGCGTATATTCCTGCTGCTGCCTTTAGCCTGGTTTCTCCTAATCGTTCCAAGTCCATTATTCTCGCTGATAATTCATGGCCGGTCCACTGATGTTCTTGTGCAACCTTAAGGGTCGGTATCAAGAAGTCCAAAGGAAGCACAGCATTCTGACCAAAAACCATCTGAAAGGGAGTTGCATTGAGTACGGTCTTGTAGGCCACTCGATATGCCCAAACAGCGTGGTGTAACTGTTTGTCCCAATCTGAACGTTTGTTGTTCACGAGTTTCATCAGTACGTTACAAAGGATCTTATTAGTGCTTTCAGCCTGACCATTGGCCTGAGGATGATATGGTGCGGATTTCTTGTGAATCACCATAAAATCCTGTAACAAATATTCAATGACTTGGTTTAGAAAGTGAGTGCCTCGATCGCTCACTAACTCTATAGGCAATCCATATCTTGTAAAGACATTTTCAAATAAGAATTTTGTAGTTGTGTGTGCATCATTCTTTTTTGTGGCTTTTGCCTCTACCCATTTCGTAAGATAATCTGTGGCAACAATAATGTATTCCGCATGTGTACCTTTTGCAGGGGGGTTAATGGGTCCTACAAAGTCTATACCCCACTTAGAAAATGCACGTCCGCCCATCATGGGTTTCAATGGCATTTCATCTCTGCGAGTAGGAAACTGAGTTCTTTGGCACACATCACATCTCTTGACATAGGTATGAGCATCCATGTGAAGAGTGGGCCACCATAATCCTGCAAAGAGGATGGCTTTGATTATCCTATCGGGTCCAAAATGACCTCTTGCAACACCTTGGTGTGCAGTCTCTAGTATGCTCAGATAATCGCTCTCATGAACACATTGTCTTAGATATCCATCAGGTCCTCTTTTGTATAGGTTATCGCCAATAAGTGAATAATCTTGAGCTTCCTGCTCTAGACTGCGTTGTCGTGCTAAGGTCATTCCTTGAGGGAATGTCTTCGTCCTCAATATGTCACTAATTGTTCACTCCAGTCTGGTGTGAGAGACACGTGATATAATGTAGCATGCTCTACTGGTGGTCTTTCACAACAAACGTTGCATTCCTTACACAACTTGTAGACATCTGCTTCCATCGTAGGCCAATATACTCCTAATCTATGCAGAGTCTGTAATGTTCGATGTTTTGAATGATGTTGCTTTAATGCACCTATGTGTGCTAATTGCAACCAATTCGCATGTTCTGATTCATCTACACAACAAGCAAGAATCTTTTGATTATCCTGTTTATATATGCTTCCTGCCATTATTTGGTATCTCTGAGACTTGGTAATCTCTCCTTCTTTGATCTTTATCCTAGGATTCTTGGGTCCATATGTGAGAATAGGGACTATAGGCTTAGCCCATTCTGGTGCTATCTCAAGGTTAAACAAATATGCGTCTGGTAACTCATCCACTACTCCTTGAGGAGCTTCTCCTGAGGTTAATCTTGAAAGATGGTCAGCTCTAAGATGTGTCTTTCCTTTCCTGACTACAACTTCAAAATCATATTCCATGAGTAATAGAAACCAATGTATTAGTCGTCCTGTGTTACATGGTTTGTTGACTAAGTACAATAGGGCTTGATGATTTGTAAAGAACTTGAATTTGTTGGCTAACAAGTAGTGCCTAAACTTCTTTACTGCATAGATCATCCCTAATCCTTCTCGTTTCGTCGTGGTGTAATTTCTTTCTGCTGTGTTCAATTGTCTACTAGCGTAAGCTATGGGGAGATCTATGTTACCTTCATTCGTGGGTTGTGCTAACACGCATCCTATGGCGTAATTGGATGCATCCACATGTACATGGAATGGCTTACTCCAATCTGGGGTTGTCAATATAGGTGCTGAGCACAAGCGTCGTTTAAGTTCATTGAATGAATTTTCACATTCATTTGTCCATTCGAAATTGGTTAAAAGAGAGTACAAAGGCTTGGCTATGATTGCATACATGTGTATGAATCTCCTATAATAACCGCAATGGCCCATAAATGCTTGTACCTCTTTCACATTAGTTGGTCTAGGTAAATCTGCAATTACCTTCACCTTTTCTTCATCCGTAGAGATTCCATTTTTTGACACAATGTGTTCTAGAATTTTGCCTTGTCTGACCATGAAAACGCATTTTTCTGGGTTCAAACAAACCTGATATTCTCGACATTTGTCAAATATTTGCCTTAACTCTGGGATATGCATCTGTCTTACATTTGAATGTGCACATAAGTCATCGACATAAACTTCCAAGCTCTTGCGTAAGAATTCCTTAAAAACATGACACATGAGTCGCTGGAAAGTGGCGGATGCATTTGTTAAGCCAAATGGCATCACACGAAATGCAAATATGCCCCATTCAGTGGCAAATGCCGTCTTGTGTTGATCTTTTGGAGCAATGGCTACTTGATTATAGCCTGAAAATCCATCAAGAAAGCTGTAAACTTCCTTGCCCGCGACTCTTTCCAATAGATGTTCCGTGATAGGAAGAGGATAACTGTCTCTAATCGTTGCGGCATTAACTTTTTTAAGGTTAATACACACACGCAATTTTCCATTCTTCTTGGGCACAACCACAATGGGGGATACCCATTCGGTATGCTCAATTTCGTAAATGAATCCTGCTTCTATCAAGCGATCTATCTCCTCTTTAATCTTCGCAGCGTAGTTATCATTGTACGTGTAAGGTTTCTGTTTTGTCGGTTTTGCATCTGGAGTCATAGGGATTCTATGAGAACATATATCTGGATCTACTCCTTTCAAATCTTTGTAACTCCAAGCAAAAACATCTCTATATTCTCGCAATAGGGCAACTAGCTCTTCTTCTTCTTCAGTTGTCAAATCATGCCCTATGTATGTACATTTTTCTTCTTCTCCTTCGATAGCAACTATTATTTTCTTAGTTTTCTCTCGGTTATCATAGACTTGTCCGTCATTCGCCTTTCTGTTGGGCATTCGTACCATGATTCTTCTATCTTCGATTTCATATTTC
The DNA here is from genome assembly GCA_020310875.1 of Ceratopteris richardii. Taxonomy (NCBI): domain Eukaryota; kingdom Viridiplantae; phylum Streptophyta; class Polypodiopsida; order Polypodiales; family Pteridaceae; genus Ceratopteris; species Ceratopteris richardii. The sequence continues at coordinate 33,015,307 of CM035418.1, read as the reverse complement.
TTGAAGTTCTCGGGTACTTCAAATAAAGATTCTTCTTTTTCTGTCCTGGTTTCTTTCTTCTTTCTTTTCTTACCTTCACTCTTAGTAGTCACTTGAGTGGCTAACCTCACCTCATTCGTAATTTCCTCGTGTCTTTGAGGATGAGTCTCTACTTCGAAAAAATATTCTTCCTCTGATGCAAATGGAGAGTCCATGATAATTGATTCTAAATCAAAATCACTCGCATCCTCAAATGCATCAGTGTTAGGTTCACACTCTTCTAAAATTGCATCACACATGATTGGCTCTATCGTGAAAACTGAAATGTCATAGCCATCCTCGTCACAGTGGGGTGTCCATTGTTCTTCATTGATGGCTACATCCATGGTTGCTAGGATTTCTGCCCAACCATGGGGTTCAAACTCTTCGTCTGGGAATACTACAGGTGCGTAGGCTAGATCTTGAAGGGTTCGTGGATTTTGTTCTGCACCTAAGGTCCTGGCTTCTAACCTTTCTTCCTCTTGTTTGGCTACTTTACACATCCATAAATGAGTATCCTCATGCAACCAAGAAGGGTCTGATTCTAATGAGTGCACAGATTCCGTCTCTACTGGTGTCTTATGGATGGTATTCCATTGTATTGGGGGTACATCTCGATGTGAATAGTCTTTAAGATTGACTTTGGTAGTCACTCCTAAATGTTGCAAGTACAAAGAATTAGTTCCCCAATCTTGTACAATTTGCAACTGACGCATGAATGGTCGTCCCAATATCATCTCATAAGCATGGTTTTTTGCAAAGTCACAAATGGCAAAAGTATGCTCAAATTCTACACCACAAGTGGTGAGAGATATGCCTTCTAGTAAGCCTAATGGTTTTTCTATGTGTCCATCAGCCATTTGTAGCTTCATCCTGGTGGGTCTTAATGCTGGCTTACCCCAACGTTTCCATAAAGCGGTGGTAGCGATGGCTACTCCGGCTCCTGAATCTAAGATAGCTTTCGTGGTGTAGCCCTGATGGGTTATCGGAAGATAAGTGTTACCTTCCTCTCCTTCGCTTACATCTCCAATCTTTTCTACGGGTATTTCTAGTACCTTATCTTGTGATCCTATTTGTGAGGGAGTAGTAGCAAGCTCGGGGAATTGATTTGCTACATGTTTCCACAATTCTGGTTTTATCTTCAGCAGCTCCTCCAGAGTAAGGTTACATTGTACTTTTAGGGATTACTGATTCTTCATTCCTCACTATTATCGTGGGTGCTCTCATACTAATAGACTTTGCTTCCCAAGGTCCTGTGAACTGAGGTAATTCTTGTAAAGAATTAGATTCAAATCCTGTGTGTTCACTCAGTTGTTCTTCCTCTACATCATCGTATATAGAGGGAATGTCTTGGGGAAATTGTTCCTGCAAGTCATCTATTTCTTGAATAGGAGGATGAGTTCCTTGTTCCTTTCTCCATTTCTCTTCTTGGATTTCTCTCAAAAATTCATGTGAATATTTATGTATGGAAGACAAGTTGTCTTGACTTTCTGTGTTGGGTACTTGAGACAGGGATGGTGCATTCCTTTCCTGTGTCTCTGGGACAATAGGGTTCCTAGGCTGATCCTTTTTCTCTTTGCTTTCAATCAAATATTCTAGCCTCTCCATTAGTCCTTGAAAGTGTAATTCCGGTTTCGCCATGTTATTCCAATTAAGATATCTAGAGGCTTCGAACAAAGCTTGTGCTAATTCTACCATCTTCATGCAAAGTTTAGTTCTCTCAATTTCTAGATCAGCCCGAGGGTAGTTTTTGCTCATTTCAGCTACCTGAGGTCCCTCTTTTAATCTAGCCTGATATGCACGAAACATCAGGTCTAGGTTTTTTGGTATGGGTTCCGTTAAAACTGATCCTGATTTCTGAGCTGGATTCTCTTGATTCAATTCCTGTGAAGTCAATTCTTGGATTTTGGCTCTAGATTCCTTCAAACTTCCTTCCAACTCAGTTATCTTTTTACTCCATTTTCTCTTAATTCTTTCTCTAGAATCTTTCCAAGATTTTGTCTTTTTACTGCTAGATTCTGCAACTTCACTACTTCCGACTACTTTCTCCTGATTAAGCTTTTGGTTCTGTAAGAGTGCCTGGGCTCTTGTGATAGCTTGGATAGGCACGTATGTAGGGTTGGATCCATCTGCGTTATTTACAATACCTATCACGTTGATCGGTGTCACATTCGAAGCATTAACCGGATTTTTAGGACAATCTTTGATTATGTGCTCTTTGCCACAATCAGCACAAAAGCCTTGGATGTTATAGTATTGTGATTGTCCTGATATCGGGGGATGTGGACAATCCTTTATTAAGTGATCTCCTTGGCACCTAAAGCATGGTCCTCTAGGGCCCTGTGGTCTTTGTTGTCTCAATTGGGGCCGTGGATTTGGGTTTGTGTACATCACATTAGCATAGTCTGGCTCCCAACTAGGTTCCACTGGTGGACTATCATAATGATATGTCTCCACGTGTTCTGGTGACTCTGTGTAATATGCGGGTGGACTATCTACATGCGTAGAGTCAAAACTGTTTGAGTGTGGGTCACTCTCTGTGATCAAAGGTGAAGAAGGCACTAAGGCCCTACTTAGGTTCTCTTCTGCAGCAGCGTATTTGACTGAGATGACATTCGCTGGTGGGGGTGGCTGCTGAGCTAAGACAGGTTGAGGTCTCTGTTGAGCCTGGTATGGGTAGTTCTGAGGAGGCCTATAGTAATAAGGCTGAGCATTATATTGGCCTTGATACCTACCTGGCTGCGGGTAGTTCTGTCTCACGGTTTGTTTGTTGTATGGGCAGTCCTGAGCCGTATGATTCGTGTATCTTCTCTCAATTGTACAATATTGGCCACTAGGGTTGGTTTGTGGTTGTGGTGCATTGGGACACACATTTGCCATATGGTCACCACCACAGGTGTAACAACGCTTGTTTGTTAGCACCCTAGGTTTACTAGAAACTCCTAGTTTCTGGGCCACTTTTCTGCTAGGTCTTCTATTGAGCTAGACAATTTTGTGGATGCTAGAGATGAACAGTCTGAGTCCTTATAGACCTTGGAGAGTTCCAACTCATCTCCTAAGTTGTCCTCAATGTCTATACAAATTCTTACACATTGCTCTAGCGTTCTGGGTTCTTTTAGGTACACGTAGGAGCGCAGTTTAGAGCTCAACAAGCCATCTAGAAACAATGACACTTGCTTAGCTTGTGAGGGTAGCTCTTGCATTGGACATCGTTCAACATATTGTCTAAACCTACATCCTGCCAGTCTTACGGTTTCCTGAGGGGTCTGTTTAAAGCTATGAATCAACGAAGACGTGTCATGTCTAATCCCACTTTTAGAGAATTCAGTGATGAATGACTCTAAAAAGTGATGGATGTCTCTAAATTGCCTTTGTTGCAATGGTTGGAACCAAGTTAAAGCGGTATTCTTTAACGTTAGTCCAAATGCGTTGTATTGCGTGAACATGTCTTCAACTTGTTCGGCTCTTAGTACTTGCTTGAATTTTGCGACGTGGTCATAGGGATCTCCCGTCCCATCAAAGTAATTTTTCATGGATTTTACTAACTGTGTGGGTCTCAATATTCTTGCGTGTTCACGTGGTCTGGGTAGAGGAAAATCATCTCTACCACCTGGTATTCCATGATCTCTTTGTCTATCCGCTCCATTAGTGTTCGTGGTTGTTCTATCTCTCCCTATGGGATGAGTGAAGCTTACTTCCGGTCTCTCTTTATTTCCCTCTCTTTGATTTCCATGGGCTGAGGATGCTCCTGCCCCTTGTTGACTTGTATTCGTGTTTGTTCTAGATAGAGGGAATACCAATTCACCTCTCCATGTGTATGTGTTTTTAGCGCGGTCAGGCACCACAAAGACTCTTTCTGAAGTCTCATCCAGGTATACAACCTTTCCAGGTGTATCCGGGTCCTTGAACTCGCATATAGTGATGATACCTACCTCACCAAGTATTTCGGCCTTGTATCTCCAAAAGGCTTCATCAGTTTCTTTATTTACAAACAACTCTATGCTTCTGTTGTCCTGAGGGATCCAGACTGGGATTAGTACTCGTGTCAGTACAGATTTCCCTCTAGGTGTTCTAGGCTCTTCTAATGGTTCTTTTCCTTGAGATTTTGTTTCCGTCTCTGGTTGAATCACGCCAAACTCGTTGGTATTGTTTGGCAGACACAAATCCATTACCCCATCAACTTGCATAAACTAAATGCCCAAATAATGATCCAAATGCCCCAAATTTGACATCTCAAAAGAAACATGCAAATCAGCCTTAAATTCAGTAATATGCTTCTCATTAGCACCAACGAGAAGCATATAATTGACATATAAAACAATGATCAGAAGTCGATTGTTTGCACGGTTAACATATAAGGTGCTCTCAATTGGATTGTTCTCAAAACCACGTGCAAGCAAGTAGGCATATATCTATTCATACCAAGCATGTGGTGCTTGCTTCAAACCATATAATTCCTTCTTCAATGTGCACACGTTGTTTTCATGCCCTTTTGCACAAAACCATGGGGCAAAAGTACATACACTTCTTCATGTAGCTCACCATTCAAAAATGCATTTTTAATATCCAAATGATGTACATTCCAATCATGATGAACCAAGTGCATAGATGCTATGAATAGTGTTCATTCAGCATGTGGGAGCAAAGGTCTCATCTTAAGAAATGGCTCCCACTTGAGCATAATCTTTTGCAACAAGCCTCACCTTATACCTGTCAATTATTCCATCAAGTTTATGTTTCAGCTTGTGTACCCATTTAGTGCCAATTGCCTTTTTGCCTGGTGGAAAATCACATGAAGAACAATTACCATTCTTCATAATACCATCATATCTTGATCACATAGTAGCCACCCAATTTTTTGAATTTTGTCCTTCACTAGAAGAAACAAGCTCCTTCTCATTGCAAAGACTAGAGCAACCATTGCATAGAAATCTTATGCAAAGGAAGCACCATGAGAGCTTGAACGACTATGATATGATAGAGGTGCATTTAATTTGCTATCTCTCAAATTTTCCTTTTGCCTCCTTTATCAGCCCTCTCACAACAAGTGCATCATGTAAATTTGCGTAAAGAATGGAATGATCTGCATCTTTATTTGAAACATGTAAAGGTGGATAAATTGCCTCATTTGGTCCAGCACTTGAGTGTCCACCTATAAAAAAGAGGAAGCATATTGTCATACATATCTTTAGATCTAATTCATGTCCCCTTAGTACATTAAAGTAATGGTTGAATTGCATCTTTGACATAAACAACATCACAGCTAACCAAAATGCACTTAGTATTTGGATGATACAAACAATAGCCTCTGCTTTCCAAACTATATCCTACAAAAATACATTTTAGTGCTTTATTGTCTAGCTTTATGCGTTGTTGTTTAGGCAAGAAATGCAGGTGAGCAATAGATGGCTTGTGACCATGCCAAGCCTCACATGGATTGATCGATTATAGTGCTTTGAAGGAACATGTGTTCAGTATATGCTGCACAGATAACAACCCCAAGACGGAAACTATGTGGTAAATCTTGAATTTTTCATACACCTCACCATCCCCATGAGAGACCTATTCTTTCTTTCAATAACTCCAATTTTTTTGAAGTTTATATAGCACTTTACACTAATTTTTTATCCCATGCTCAGAAAAAAATGCATTAAAAATAGAAGACATGTATCCCCCCCTCAATCAAAATGGAGGGTGCCCATTTTACATGATAGATTCTCAGCCATAACCAAAAACTTATTGAAGCACATTGACACTTTGGACTTTTCTTTTAATGGTTACACCCATGCATGCCTAGAGAAGCCATCAATATGATTCACAAAGTAAGGTAATTCCCAAATGAAGGTATCTGCATAGAAAAGTAAATGCATGCATGGATGAAAATCTCGGTTTGATGAGCGAGAGCTTTTGGCGCAGCACAGTAGCTATGGCGCAGCGACGATACCTCTGAAGATGACGATGCAGCTAACCGACGAGGGCTGTCTTTGTCTTTTAAGAAGCTTCACAGACACAAATGAGCATTCTGGCTCAAGCGTTACTGTGTCTATGTCTGCCATCGCTCCCCCATCTGTCGCGATAGGCCAACGGGCCTCTTCGGTGTGTCGCGATAAGCCAACGGGCCCTCTTCGGTGTGTCGCGATAAGCCAACGGGCCCTCTTCGGTGTGTCGCGATAATTCACCCGCCACGTTACCCCAGGGGAGTGGAATCTCCGTCTGTCGCGATAAGCCAACGGGCCCTCTTCGGCGTGTCGCGATAATTCACCCGCTGCCTTGATTTGTGGACCTTGGTCTATCGCGATACCCCGCAGCCCATCGTAGCAAGCTCACCCGCCTATCGCGCATTAAGGCGTCTATCGCGCTGTGTCCAGTGGGTCTATCGCGACATCCAGTGTTGAAAGTGGTCTATCGTACGCATGCTCCCGGAATCTTTGGGTGAGGAATCCAACTGTTGGAACCTCGGCCAATCTGGCGGCCCCTTCTTTTGGGTGATCGTCCACTTGAGTTCGTGCTTGGCATAGTGTTTGGACTTTTTGTGTCTTTTTGTGTTTGGACGTGTTCGTGAGTGCCTGGCTTAGTAAACGTTTAAAAAAGAAAAAAAAAGAGAAAAAAAAGAAAAAGAGAAAAGAGAATGGAGATTCGAAGAAAAAGAAGAGAAAAAAATAGAAAAGAAAAAAGAGCTATCCTTAAGGAGGGACGCGCGAGGGCTTTTTCTTTGAGCCTCGTGTAGGTTAGGTGAATTCCTCTATATTTCTTGTTTCGTCAAGATCTTTCTCTCTTGTCATGGATTTGGCGACCCCCTCTCTTGTGAGAAGTAACCTGGCCCCTCCTCCCGGGGAGACCGTTAACCTGGCCTCTTTGTTGGAGGGGGGTTCTTGTGCCGCCCTAGGGGCCTTCGAGAGTGCTGAACCCCCCTTGGTCTCCCTCAATAGATCCGCAATTTTGTCAACTCAGAAGGAGCTCAAGAAAGTTTGCCTCGTCGGCCAAATGTTTGGCCCTAAGCCCCCGCTCGAAACTGTGCGACAGTGGCTTCGCAACGAGTGGTTCCCCCGCGGGCTAGTTGTTTGTAAGTGTCAGTTCTTACCGGCAAGCCACTTGCTGCTAGTCTTTGAAAATGAAGATATGGCGTTTCGAGCCCTTAGTGTCGGAACTTGGCAACTCGGCCGGGCGACCCTGTGCCTATTCAGATGGTCCCCTGATTTTACTCCCGACAAATCGAAATCACTTCCGTACCCTCTCTGGGTTGAGCTCCCTAACCTGCCATACTTCTTGTACAACTTCGTGTGGGACATCGTTTCTCCTATCGGCAAGCCGTTGGCCTCACGCGAGGACATTGGTGGTCTCATTTATGAAGGTGCAAGACACTTGTTCAACGCTAGGTGGCACCCTCAAATCTGTGTCGAGGCTGACCTCAGTATGCCACTTCCATCGAAGATCAAACTGGACCTGGGCGAAGGGGATGTATGGGAGCAAGACATCAGTTACAAAAACCTTCCCAACGTGTGCTTTCGTTGTGGCCAACAAGGTCACAGGATCAAAGATTGCCCTTTGAGACGAAAAAGCAAGCGAAATCAAGAAGCCCCCAAAAATGCTCAAGATAGCAATGGAGCATTGAATCACTCGACGAAAGTAGAGGAATTCAAGGGTCCCCTTAATCCAGAAGCTGATGCAGACGGGTTCATCGAAGTCAGAAGAAGAAGGAAAAGAAGCCCTAGGGCAACCTCTGAGCGAAACAACATGTCAGTTACCCCCTCCAGCAACTTGTACTGCAATCTGGAAAAGGAAATCAATGAGTTTGACTACCCAGGTGGGAACCAACTTGAGGTAGACACCGACGTCAAAGGCTTAGAGATTCCTGACAGTAAAGAAACCTTGCAGGAGGGTTACACTACAAGCAAAGAAGACGGCTTTACTACTATCAACGAAGATAACATGGATAGTGAAAGCTCCATCATCGGATCGACTATTCCGGAAACGGAGCTGAAAACGGTTCCCAATTCTTCCCAGCAGGAGGCATCCCGCAAAGGAAAACAACCTATGGAGTTACCGTGGAAAAGCCCCCACAAGAACCTAATGCTAACTCGGGATCCGATCCGAGCGAAAAAGAAAGATGAATCCAAGAAAAGAAAGGACAAAGCTCCCTCCCGCAAAGAGGGCTCACTACGACAATGATCATCATCTCGTTAAATGCTAGAGGGCTAACCGACCCCTCAAGAGCGATCATCATTGGTCAATGGCTTCACGACATTAGCCTAAACCCAGATTTTATATGTATTCAAGAGATTAAAATTGACGGAGAAGACCTCCAGAAACGGCTTAGACATGTCTCCTTGACCCATGTATGGATTTCAACGGCGCATCAGCGGGGGTCCGGTGGAACGGTAATCGGTATTAATCAACTTTGGATTGAAAAGCTTGAGAACTCCATTGAAGATGAATGCCATCGATGGATTGCTGTTTCTTTCGGTGCTCCCTTTTGTTTTACTTTAGTTTCTTTGTATGCCCCTAATGGGGAGTTAGAGAGACTTAACACTTGGGCCTCCTTGGACTCGCTCCCCCACAACGTGCTTATCTGTGGTGACTTCAACATGGTAGAGGACCCTATGGACAGATGGATGGGCAAGGGTAGGGTCATCGATAGTCGGGAGAAAGAAACGTGGGACAAAACTAAACTACACTTGGATTTGGTCGAATTCAAAGACTCGAAGGGCTTTTCTTGGTCAAATCTCCAAGCAGGCGAGGACCTGAGGAAAGCTAGACTTGATAGATGCTACATTTCTCAGAGTTTTTCTCATCAGTGGCGCCACCCTTCCCTCTCGCAACACACCGACCTCACCATCTTTGATCACTACCCGATCGTCATCACTTTTCAACCCCCCACCAAGATCCGTAAGGCTCCGTGGTTCCATGCCAGTGTGCCCTCCTTCTCTCTCCCCTCCGTCCATCAAGAAATTTCTGATGTGTGGAAGGAGGCATTCGCCTCTGGCTTGTCCCCAGCCAAGTGTTGGAGAAGTGTGGTCGATAAGTCACGACAGATCATGATTAGATCCAGGAAGATGCTTGAGACTGTGCGGCGGGCTCGTAGAGAAGCTCTATATCATAGACTCTGGCGGCTCGAGGAGGAAGTGAACAAAGGAAAATCTCAAGCCCAGAAAGGACTTCGAAAAATCAGAGCGCTGCTGAGATACGAGGAAGAGATACAAAGGAAAAATTTGCAAATTTTCTTCAAGGAGTGGTGGGCTGGCAAAGCCGACAAACCCACCAAAGAGATGTGCCGTATTCTCAAAAGGAAACACAACAGAGAATCGATCCCCTTATTGCTAGACGCAAATGGCAATGTATGCAATACGGAAGAAGATAATTTTGGGATCATTGAAGGGCACTTCACGAGACTCCTGGGGACCTCAAACCCCCTCTCCCACCATAGAAGGGACTGTATGGCAGCCATATCTAGGGTTTCCCCCCACAGGATACCACCCAACCTTCACTCTCTGCTTCATGCCTCTATCTCTGAAGCCGAAATCATTGAGGTCATTTATGCCCTCCCCTCAGGTAAAAGCCCGGGACCCGACGGGCTCACTAATGAGTTCTTTAAATCCTTCAAGTTGGTGGTTGCCACCCCTCTTCGTTTGGTTTGGCAAGAGGCACTCAAGTTTGGCGCGCTTCCTTCTTGTCTCAACAATGGCATTATCAAGTTAGTACACAAAAAAGGGGAAAAGAACATAATAGAGAACTGGCGTCCCATTACAATGCTCCAAACAGGATACAAGATCATCGCCAAAGTCATTGCCAATAGAATCTCTTGCCACTTGAGAGCATGGTTAAGCGAGGACCAAAAAGGTTTCATCAAAGGCAAGTCAATTTTGGAAACCATTATAGATATCTGGGAAGGTCTTGAATTTGCAAATGAGTCTAAACAAGAAGTAGTTTTCCTCAAGATCGACTTTGATAAAGCCTACGACAGGCTAGAATGGGACTATATTCTACAGTCGCTACAAGATCTTGGATGTAGTCAGAAATTCACCAAGATGATCGCGACCCTTCTCGAAAACACATCGACCCAAATTAACATTAATGGAAATCTTTCAAAGGTGATCAAACTTAGAAGATCTATCAGACAAGGGTGCCCATTGGCTCCCCTTCTCTTTGCCATTGCCACGGAAGGGCTTAGCAGGCTGGTGGAGCATCAGGTGGAAGCTGGTAACATTAAAGGCCTTCGTTTGCCGCATGACCACAGTCAGATCACCATGAGACTTTTTGCCGATGATATGAACGCTTTTGTGCACAATGATAGTACCAGCCTTGAGACGTTCTGGAAGTGTCTTGCTACTTTTTGTGAAGCCTCTGGTTCCATAATCAACCACTCTAAGACCGCCTTTAGAGCTATTGGTGGGTCACAGCCCGACCTTCTCATTGATCATGGTTGTCAAATCATTCCGCAGGGCCAAATTTTTCGGCTTCTTGGGATTCCCTCGGGGTTTGGCGTCTCTATGGAACAGCGGTGGAACTGGGTGCTTGCCAAACTCGAAAACAAGCTTAACTATTGGAGAGGTATGCAAATCAATCTTGCTGGTCATGCTATGGTTATCAACACGTTCATCTTATCATCTACCATTTATTTCCTTTCTTGTTGGAGACCGAAAGAGCATGATCTGTCCAAACTGGATAGTATTTGTAGAAACTTCCTTTGGACGGGCGACCACAATAGGAGGGGGGTGCCTAAAATCAAATGGTCCATCTGCACCAGCCATAGAGATAGTGGGGGACTTGGTATCTTGGACATTGGGTGCATGGCTAACAAACTGTCAGCCAAATGGATGATTAAGGCTTGGTGCAACGGGGAGGCCTCGTGGGCCAATCTGATCTTTAGAAACAAGAATGAGCTGGCGCTCATGGGTTTCCCAAATTGGAAGAATCTTGACATCTTGACCTTTCTGTTTTCCCCGATCCCCGTCTTCCCGAAAGGCTCTAATCTGGTGTGCTCCCTTTGGAAGAGTTGGAATAAAGTCAAAAGCTTCACAAGAATAAGTGAAGACTGGAAGTCGGCTGCCGGTATCAGACAAAACGACTCTATCTGGTTTCCGATCCATGGCATCCGGAGTGTGGAATCTTGGAACATTCAAAATGCCAAGAAGCTATGGAACAAAGGCTTCAAAAAATGGAAACATCTCTGGAAACAAGACACCAACCGCTGGATCAACTTTGAGGATATTGACCCTAGCATCAACATTTCGCATGAAGAATGGAACACTTTGCAAAGCAGATGTCTCGCCTGGGACCGACACAAAGTTTGCCTTCTCATGGGACACGACATGCCGAGCTCGCTTGGTCTCAAATGGCACAATGGGAATAGCCTATCAAAAATCCCGAACATCAAAGAAACGATCGACTATCAGGTTAACCTCAACAAAAAGTGGTGCCTGTCATGGACGCGGCTTCGGTGGGACATGAAGTTCATGGCTATCTGGCACCCCCTCATAGAAATCAAAAAGTCTGTCCTCTTATGGCAAATTCTTCATCATGGAATCTGGACCAACCTTAAGGCTAGCAAAATTTGTGGGATCCCTCCCTGGTGCAAACGCTGCCACCAGTCTATCGAAGATGTTTCACACATCTTCTTTACCTGCCCCAACTCCAACAGACTCTGGCAGGTGGTTGGAAAGAGAATTAGACTTCAAAAACGTCTCAGTTGGCAGCAAGCCCTGCTGGGAGAAGCGATCGGCTGCTCCGCGACTCTCTGGAACGCCATCAGAGGGGAGGTCCTATGGAAAATCTGGCGGGAAAGATGTGCTTTCAACTTCGGTGACTCCCCCAAGGAGTGGTCAATTGAGAAATCGCTGTTCCTCCTTGGCAAAAGGATTGTCAACTGTAAAAAATCCCCCCCCTTTAGGCATCATCAAGTACTCCTTTTGATCGATAACAAGCTTAAACCCAAGTGGGCCCCACATGAGGGTGATGAAAGGGCAATTAACCTTCTTTGTAATGTCATCTAAGCTCTGTAAAAGCTTCCCCTGCTTTGTGGGATTTGGGGGGTCCCGTGGGCACTAGTCCCCTTCTCTTGTACTTTTCTTTATTTAATTCAAGTCCGAGAGAGTAGGCTATTGCCGAACTTCCTTTATATTAAAAAAAAAAAAAAGGTATCTGCATAGGATCACAAACATCACTATGAACAAGCTGCAATTTATGAGGAGCTCATATTGAACCATCTTTAGGGAAGGACGAATGGTGCATTTTTCCCAACATATAGCTTTCACAAACATGCTTACATGGTAACTCAATTTTGGTCAGAGACGACACCATTTTAGATTTCTACAGGTGAAGCAAACTAGGAAAATTCAGATGACCAAAGTGTGCATGCCAAAGCTTTGGATCTGAGATAGCCTAAGAAACTTGAAGGGCACATGCTGAATCAGTCACATATTTTGCATGGTCAATGAGCTTATATAGCCCACAACATAAAATTCCAAAAGTAATAATAACATCACCATTTGAGAGATCATGAAGTACACATTTGTCATCAACTAACTTGATAATCAATGCAATCTTGGCTAATGTTAAAGGTGGCAACATATTTTCTTTTATATGTGGGACATACAAAGCATCTGGCAATGTGAAAGAATTGCCATCAGTAGTATTCAAAATGATCTTACCAACTCTCATTATAAGATAAGAGGAGTTGCTAGCACATGTGATTGTATTCCCTATAGGGGTATGCTCAAGTGAAGTGAAGAAACTGCATTGTGAGGTAACATGTTTGGTTGCCCCACTATGAAATTACCAAACATCTGAGTCTAGTATAGACATACACTCCTCATGAGAAGATGGGTCATAGCTGCAAACAATAGTAAATTCCCATTCTTCATTCTAAACAACATTAGAAAACTCTGTTTTAGGTGTAGAGGCCTCTGTAGCAATCATTCTAGCCTCTTTCTTCTTTGACTCTTTTGCAGTTAGTTTTGGATAAATCTTTATCACATGATCATTTCTCTTATAGTATTTGCAAAACTATTTCTACGTTTCTGTTTTCTTCTCATCTTTGTCTTCCTTCTTTGAATATGTAGCATTAGAAGATTTTTGCTTACTAGTAGATGAGCCCCACTTACCTTTTCCCTTTTGATTAGCTAAGGAAGCTAATCTACAACATGCATAATTGACATGTTCTACCTAGACTAATCTTTTCTGCAACAAAACAAAGACTAAATCCTGAAATGTTAAAGCATTTGGAGTGCCTTTCATCATCAATCAAAGAGTAGAATCAAGACTTTGAAATCAATTAGGAAGAACATTAAGAACAACCTGTACAAGTGAACTATCTAGCAAGACTTCATCAGTAAAAATCAATTTCTCCTTCAAATCTTTGAACTTTGTCAAAAAAATATCCATAGAATCTCATTCATTCATATGCTCACTCTCATATTGCTTTTGGAGTTAAGCAACATGAGCCTTACATGATGCATCATATATGCCCACAATGGCTATTAGTACCATCCAAAGTATCCTCAACAATCAACATATGGAACACCTCATTCTTTCAGCCATGGCGAGTGACTAAATACCCTGATGTAGAAGTTTTATTGTATCTCAAAACGTTGAATAGAAACACCCTATTTATCTCTGCTAAACTTTTAGCAAACTTTGAGGTGCTTGTACTAGTGAACCAAAACATGTATATATGTTTTCCACAAAAGGGTCCTTGCACAGTTGTTGTGATAGTGCGTTCGAAGGCCAAAACAAGCTCAAATCAAAATTTCGATGCCCTGAGTATGCTCATCATTTTTCAAGCAATTTTGAGATTGTGATCAAAGGGGCATCGACCACACCCTAGATGAAGTGACAACTTGCTCTAATACCAATTGTCAGAGTTTGAGATCTTTGGAATCACACAAACAACACAAGGAAGAAGAAGAAGCTTTGAGCACAACACAATACAAAATGTATTACCAAGTGAATGTACTAAGATTAGTGACTCGTTAGGGTTATAGGTGTATATATAAGCCAGCAAAAATAAAAACTCCTAAAGATGGAAAAAGGTGTCCCGATGGTCCTAAAATGTGTTCACACACATCACTACTGAAATATATCAACAAGTCCCCATCATTATGAAAATGAAGTTTTTTTATTTGAGTCATTACTATTTTTTCTTGTACTTTGCAAAAAAATGAAATCAAAGTTCTATAAGAAGAAGGAAGACAAGGACTAAAAAAGCTAATTGTGAATGTAGCTAGTTGCATTTCAAAACACATATGCACGTATAGTCATCACAGGGTCATCAACATATAAGTACAAAGAGATAAAGAATGGAGAGATACAGAAAAAAGGGGAGATATATATATATATATTTATACATGTGTGTGTGTGTATACGTATGTACATACATATGTGTTGGAGTTAGATGTCTACGAAAGCACACGAACAGCATAAGGAAGAAGAAGAAGCTTGGAGCACAACACACAATACTGAATGTATTACTAGAGAATGTACAAAAATAAGTAGCCCATTAGGGAAATAGGCGTATATACAAGCCGGGGGAAAAAAAACCTCCTAAAGAGGGAAAAAAGTACCCCGACAGTCCTAGAGAATTCACACACATCACTACCTAAATATATCAACAAATCCCCCCTGGGAGTGATGCGGTGAACAAGTAGCTAGCACTCATGTATAAGGAAGTGCCAAGCTATGTGGAAATCACTCCACAAAAGGAAGTAAGCCCAAAGCTTTGCCGAAAGCTTCAAACTTCTCCCTAGCAGAGCCCTCATGAAAAGGTCTACAATGTTCTCCTGCATGGGCACATATGCCAAGCTGATCTCCCCAGCAGAGAACCTCTCCCTGACATAGTGATGATGCACCTCAATGTGCTTAGTGCGAGCATGGAACACAGGGTTCCTCGCAACTTCCAATGCGCTCTGACTGTCAGTGAAGATGGTGGTGGGAGAATTCTGAACAACACCCAAATCAGCCATAAGGCATTTGAGCCACACACACTCAATAGTCGTTGTGAAAGCTTCCCTATACTCAGCCTCACAATTGGAAGTGGCCACAGTAGGCTGCTTCTTGCTCAACCAAGATATACATGAGCTACCAAGCATGAAGCAAAAGCCACTAGTGGACACACGAGTGTCATAGCAACCAGCCCAATCAGAGTTAGAAAAAGCATGCAAATCTGGAAGTAGTGATCCCCCCTTGGGATAAAACAACCCAAGTAGTCGAGTACCACTCAAATAGCGAAAGATGCGCTTAACTGCCTACCAATGCTTGACTCCTGGGCAATGCATAAACCTGCTCATCTGTGAGACAGCAAACTAAATATCTGGCCAAGTAATGCATAAGTAAATCAAGCATCCAACAGCCTGCTGATAGAGAACAGCATCAAATGCATCTCCAGCATCATGAAGACTCAATCGTAAACCTGTCTCCATGGGAGTGGCAATAGGCTTACAGTCTTCAAGGCCAAAACGCTGCAATAATGTGTCAATATATTTCGTTTGACACAAAGCCATTCCACCATCAACTTGCATAAACTGAATGCCTAAATAGTGATGCAAATGCCCAAAATCAGATATCTCAAATGAGGCATGCAAATCATCCTTAAAATCAGCAATATGCTTCTCAATAGGACCAGTGAGCAGCATGTCATCAACATAGACAACAATGATCAGAAGCACATCATTAGCACGCTTAACATATAAGGTGCTTTCAGTTGGACTGTTCTCAAAACCATGTGCAATCAGATATGCATGTATCTTCTCATACCAAGCACATGGTGCTTGCTTTAAACCATATAATGCCTTCTTTAACGTGCACACCTAGTTTTCATGCCCTTTCTGCACAAAGCCACGGAGCTAAAAAACATACACTTCTTCATGCAAGTCACCATTTAGAAATGCAATTTTAATATCCAATTGATGTACATTCCAACCATGATGGGCTACAAGTGCACAAATGCTGTGAATAGTAGTCATACGGCATGTAGGTGCAAAGGTCTCATCAAAATCAATGCCTCTTTCCTACGCATAACCCTTTGCAACAAGCCTAGCCTTATACCTGTCAATTGTACCATCAGGTTTACACTTCAGCTTGTATACCCACTTAGTTCCAATGGCCTTCTTGCCAAGAGGCAAGTCACATAAAGACCAAGTACCATTCTTCATTATTGCATCATATTCAGATTGCATAGCAGCCATCCAATTTTCGAAATTTTGTGCTTCATCAAATGAAACAGGCTCATTCTCATCACAGAAACTAGATGTAGCCATATGTTGCAGAGCTAAAGAGCGCACAAAGCAGAGAAAAAGACGGGCCCCAAAATTTTTCCGATTTGGACACGCAACTTTTGTATCATAACCACTTTTGTATATATTTTCCGTTGTAAATGCACTAGAGGAGTCCTCTAGATGCATCCCCACAGAAGATTAGTGATTTACCCATGTACAATAGTAGGAAATTAGTCTTTTAGTGAATAAAGTGCCGGTCTCTTGTGTGAAAGGACCAAACTTAGGGCACTAGTATATAAGTCAAAAGTGACTCTTTGTAAAGAACTTTTTGCCATTGTGAAGAGGGAGCACTTCTGAATTTTCGAGTTTGCCTCTTTCTTGCTGATTTTGATCTTCATTTTGCTCTTGTATGTGTGTGTGATGCTTGAAATGCATGTGTAGGACTGTTGTCTACCCCTTCCCCTTTGTTTTGAGCTGCTGTAGTGCATGCGCAAGCTAAGAGAAGCTGTGGCGCGGGTGTTTGTGACTCCCGTAATTCACTGTTTTTGCCATAACTTGAAGCAGAGTGGTCAGAATTGAGCGAAACCACCACCATTGGATGCGTCTCGTCGAGAGCTTCGAAACGAGTACCCTATTGCCTATGTTCGGAGTTCTGGGCTGGGAGAAAACCTCAAAATACCAAAACTGCTGAAAAGAGGCTTGCGGCAACACTTTCAGTATTTCAGTAGGTGTGAGAGGTAGTAGTCTTTTCTCATGCGTGATTAGCTAAACCACTTCATTTTCCATCACGTGTGCACACGTCTTCATACACTTGGTTAGTCGCTCCTTAGGATTGACATTTAAATGTGTGTTAAAGATCCCACTATATGCACTTGTGTGGCAATTGAGGTATAGTCTCATTGGCACAAGTCCTTGAGTCTTCGTGGCTCAAGTACACACGTTTTTGGCGCCGTTGCCGGGGAGTCACTTAACCGAGGTGCCTTCGTGATGGTTATAGAGCGAGTGTGATCGAATCGTACTTGTAGACGCAAATTTGTCCATTGGCAAGTAGTCCACCATTTCAGCACTTGTCACTTCTCATCTTCGAGGTGTGTGTGATAAGTTTTAGGTTTAGGTTTAGGAGGAGGGAAGAGAAGAAGGAGTTAGGGTTAGGTTAGAAGGAGAGGAGAAGTAAGGAGAAGAGGAGTAGGAGTAGACCAAAATCCCCAAAAATCACTAAAAAATTTCCAAAATTTCAAGTTCTGTCCAAAAAGTATAAAAACCAAAAAATTTGTTTCATTTGACACTTCACTGCTCACTGGTATCGTCTGCGACAGCGACCGGTATCGTGCGTGCAGTATCGTGTGCTTCAGGCCTTCAAAGCTTGTGCAAGAGTTCAAGAAGCAAACTAGATAGACCCAAGGTGAGTCCCCATTAAGATTTAATACCTAAAATTCTCTAAACTTGCACAAACAAATGATTAAAAGGAATGCGTAGTATCGCGGGGGGGAAAATTTTTGAGTAATTGCATATTTTGTGAGAGACAGAGGCTTAGGAGTGAGGAGAAGGGTGAGAGGTGCAAGGGGGTATAAAAATTTTCAAGTTTGGAGACCTTTTGGCTTGAGTATCGCGATCGGTTGAGTTTTGGTATCGCGATACCAAAATTCCCTTGTATCGCGACACTCGCCAGAGGTGTCGTATCGTTGGATATCAATCTTGGTATCGCGACACTATTTCGGTATCGCGACACTGAGTTGGTATCGCGATCGTGTCCGATCCCTGGTATCGTATCGTCTGGTACTAAAACTGGGTATCGCGACACCATTGTGGTGTCGTATCGCCTAAGTTTTTAGTATCGCGACCTCACTTTACCCGGTGGTATCGTATCGCTTGATACTTTGGTATCGCGACACTACTTGGGTATCGCGATCGGGCCCTCCCCAAGTGTCGTATCGTGGGTTACTTATCTTGGTATCGCGACACCGTAGTGGTATCGTGTCGCCAAGATTGGTATCGCGATCGCACTCATCACGGTGAGATCGTATCGCCTGTGGCCTCTGGTATCGTATCGTCGATTTTGCCAGTATCGTATCGTGGTAATTCCTAGTGAGGTATCGCGATATTATATCTGGTATCGTATCGTCGGTCTTTTGAGATCGTATCGTGTCTTGAGAATTCTGATATCGCGACACCATCGTGGTATCGTATCATCTGTCCATCAGGACAGTATCGCGACATTGTCATTAGCATCGTATCGCCGAGATTTTCAGGTATCGTATCGTGCATAGCTGAGGTGTCGTATCATTTGTTTTCTGGGATAGTATCGCGACACCAGATTGATATCGTATCGTCTGGGTGTCTGGTATCGTATCGCATAGACCTCTGGTATCGTATCGTGGTCAGTGCAGTATCGCCGAGTGCAGTATCGTCAGGAAGTGGTATCGCCCAGATTGAACCCTTCTTGTGGCAGACAAATTGAGTCATTGGGAGAGCTACCCAAGGGGAATCTAAGAAGCATAAAGGGAGGCTTGGGAGAGTGAATGAACTTGAGGTCAGGAAGAGTTCTAAGTAGTCGAAGGAGTATCATATCTTCATTAGGAAGTACTGCCCAGGCTAGTCATCACTCCGTTTACTTAGAAACCTCTAGTGACTCGGAAGAGGAATTCCACATGGCTTCGGAAGACATGCAAGGTCCCACACCAACGAGAAGCTTCATGACTACTGTGGAGGGGGACTACCGTACTTCCTTGCAATATGTGTCCACCAATGCCCAGGAGATTCCAATCTACCTGGATGGCTTATATAGGTCTGTGGCCAGGATGGTAACTTCCCAAAATGCCACAATTGTACCCCGACCTGCTGTCAAATACGAAGGAGGTGCATATGTAGACAAGATCGGGCATATCTACATTGTAACTGAATTCCCGGAAAGGATCAATGAAAGAGGGGAACTCTCAGACCCTGAAAACCTGGGAAGGACACAACCAGAAGAGTTTGTGACCACCCCTAGAGGCAGATCCAGAGTGTCACGTGTCTTGAGAGGTGACTTGATACCTCAAGACGACTATTTGTTAGAAGTCTATATGATTCACGGATCAAACTTACTGTTGCAAACCGATTCACCTGTTCCAGGGAGAGAAGAGAACCCCATGACATTCTATGAACTGAAAGACCCGGATGATGAGACTAGACTCACATACCTGGATAAAGATCAAAGAAGGTATTGGCCTGTGAGTATCTTAGACAGGTCTCGATTAAGATATATGGGTACACCTGTGTTTCCTCAGAGAGAGAGCAGGCAACAACCTCACAAAATCCATTTGGAAATCAAGAAGAAACAGAAAATACTGCGTCAGGACAGACCAGCCACCGGAGCGTACCAAATCATGCTCACGTACAATTTGCCACGCCAGGAGTACAAGCACACTATCAGACCCAACCAGGGATAGGAAACCAGTACAGACCACCAGTAAGACCACAACCACCGATAGGAAGACAGCCTGGAATGCCACCAATACGACCAGCTGTCCCTATTCTTCCTGTGATGCCCAGACCACCTGAACCAGTTAGAAGGCTGAGGCCTATTCAAGTGGCTAAGTGTGTAAGAAACCCTTATGATGGATCAGGAGAACCATATGATCACATTGCTGAATTCAAACAAGTCCTAAGAGCGGAACAAGTGGACGACTTCTTTGTACAGTATGAGGCGTTTGGACTCACCCTCATAGGAACAGCTCTGACCTGGTTCCAACCCTTAGATCCCAATCAGTTTGGAAACATGGAACAATTTTTTCAAGAATTCATAGGAGAATTCACTAAGAGAGGAATCAAACACAATTCATCTTCGTTAATTCACAGCTTCAAACAAAATCCTAATGAAACAGTGAAGACAGCGGCCAGAAGGTTCAACCAGTATGTGGATAGATGCCCAGCAACAGAGAGACCGACTCAACAAAAGATGATTTCACTATTTTTAGATGGGCTCACTAACGGAACCTTAAGAACACTAGTGTACGTGAAAAGACTACAAACTTTGAGTGAGTGTCTTCAGGAGTGTATTGATTTGGAAGATAACTTGGCCGAGGACCTCAACAGCAAGTCCAGCCACGCTAAATCGGACGATTCAAGGAGTGCCATTTCTTCCAACTCCAGTCACGTGGAAGAATTAGCAGAGCTATTAGCCAAGAAATTAGGGACACAGGGGCAAAGAGCTTATCAACACCCAGCTCAAAGATTGCCCATGCTACGGAGATGTAGCTTATGTGGAGGAGATCACCCCACTCACCTGTGTGTTCAAGGAGGGGGCGGTGCACAACCAGCTTATCCATACAACAGGCAGCAACACCAAGGGACTTCTTGGTACTGTCACATAGAACAGAAATGCACTAATCACACTACTGAGAACTGTCCATTTAATAGGCAAACACGCCCTTTCCAACCACCTCAGTATGGACCGTATGGATATCCACCTAGAGACCCGAACAGAGAGATCCCAAGATACAACCCTTATCCAACACAGACGGGAGTACCTAGACCAATTGAACAGACACCATACCCACCACCACAACCAGTGCTAGGACCCCAACCGTCGCAACCTCAACAAGTAGTACCAGTAAAGTATGCGCAACCAGAAGAAAATCTAGAAAGAGCTATAGTACCAGCCACGATAATGACCCAGATAGAATCAACAAACCTTGGATACGAAACCCTACCACATGAGTACTATCCGTATGAAGCCTACATGATGGAATATGAACCGGCATATGAGACTACATACTATGGGTATGAAAGCTATGATCAGACTTATGGAGCAGAGACTTCCACTCTAATGTATACAGCTCCTAAGGCACAACAAACCATGAGACCACCCAGTAGACCACCAGTACAGAGAGGACCATGCTATAGATGTGGAGGAGACCATTTCATTAGAGAGTGCCCTCGACCATACAACCCTCCACCACCTAGAATCTGGGAAGGATATTGCAGTGATTGCGGAAAGGAACATCTTTTTAGGGATTGCCCTAAGAATCCGGTAAAAAACCAAGGTTCTGCACCAATCAATGTAATAGAGGTCATAGAAGAATCGGGAAGTGATAAGGAGTACACAGTGCTACTAAAAGCCATCACTAGAGCCCAAACAAAACAACAAAGAGAACAGCAATCAGAAGAGGAACAAAAAAACAACACAAAAATAAGCCCTTCAACTCAGATAGTGGAAGATTCCGAGGACCCATGTGAAAATTCCCGCAACACAAAAGCTCAGAAATGGAAAGAAAGACGAGAGAAACTCAAGGATAAATGGGCAAAGAACAAGAGTACAAACAGTAAAAAGCAAATTGAAAAATCAAGTAAACACAAAGAACAAGGGAAGTCTAAGGAGACTCCTGAGCTAATCGAACCTAGCTCAGATAGGGAGAAGCCCGGATCAATTCTAGCAGACCCAAAGCCAGACGACTTGGATATGTGGTTAAAAGCGTACCAAGCTAGAATCAAAATGGGACCGAACATAGAGCAACATGAAAAAATCTACCCTAGAGGGGAATTAGAAAAGGAAAGACTAGCCATATGCAGAAAACTCATAGAAGTAGCACAAACAACCCTAGAAAAGACTATCCCAACCCTACCAGAGACAAGGATTGCACAGGAACCTTATGAAGAATGCATCAAACCAAAGGACAAAGAACTTAGAAAAGAAGATTCCCAAGGTGAACAAGAGACAGCACAAGATGGCCCTGTGTCAGCCATACCAGACTTGGAAGCAGAATGGCCCAAGGACTTGTGGGATAGAATCAGAGAAGAACAATGGAAGAAGAATGGTGTCGATCCACCACCATTTGATGAAATAGATGTGGAAGACTGTCAACCCCATCCTAACCTCGAGGAGGTCTACGAGGAGATCTCAAGACTCGATAGAGGTAGAGAGGAGACCATAAGCATTTCAACATTGCCTAACTATATGGGAGAATACGAAAGAGAGTCAGTGATAATACGAGCACCCACGGTGCATGGAAAAGGAAAAGAAAAGGGAAAAGAAAGTTCGCATAACCTAACGGAACTAAAGAAAACAAAAGTACAATGCCAATTAAAGGTGGAAGATTTGCTTCGACTTAAACCCCAGTTATGGAAGCAAATGGCAGATCAATTGAAACCACTGCCAAAGAATGGAGGATCAAAAGAAAAGGAACTGGAAAATAAGTCCACAATACAGGTTCCAGTCGATAAAGTAGGAGAGTTCAGTGAAGGGGATGAAGGGAATACCTGTTTACCTGTCATCTACAATGGGTACATGACCAAAGCTATCTTAGACACAGGAGCAGGGGTAGGAATTGCAACGAAGGAGATTTGGGAAAAGTGGGGAAAACCAGCCTTACGACCCACTCGCATGAAACTCCAGTTAGCAGACGGTCATGTGGAGAGACCCCTAGGAATATTGGAAGGAATTAAGTTAACCACGTGTGGAGTGGAATTTGAACACACACTAGCCATATGTAAGTTCGAAAAAGCAAACAATTATGAGATGATATTAGGACGACCCTTCATGAGACAGATGCGAGTCGTACAAGATTGGGGCAGAGATTCATTATATCTCCAACATCAAGGGAACACTACCAAGATAAATTTGCACACATTCGCTTATCGGGATGTCCCTCCATTACAATGGAATCCAGTCCACAAAGAAGAAGATGACCTATCCATTCACAGTGCTAGATCAAGTGACCAATCTTGGATGCACGAGGATGCCCAGTTGTGGATGTGCAAAGAAGCAAAGAAGGAGGAGTGTAAAAAACAAATGTGGCCAATAGGACACCCTAACTATCGATCGATAGAAGACCCCGATTACATGCCTCAAATTTTTTCAGATGAACTCTTCGAACCACATGGCTGGATGGAAATCCTAGCCACATTAGATGTGTGTGTGAATGAGGAAGTATTGACGATGAACGATTGTATAGACGAGGAAGGATATGACGTGAACCTCTACATGGTTGTCCTCCAAGATGTAGAAGCAGGGGAAATTGTAGAGGAAGAGTGGAAAGAAGAGTACAAAAGCATAGAAATGGAACCAGAGTTTGACTCTGAGGAACAATATTTAGAAACCATGCAAAAAGAATCAAAAGAAAGACCAACAAAAGTCTTAGCAATCGAAACCATCCCAATAATACACGAGCATAGAGAGGACACGAGTAAAGTGGAACCGGAACCAGACCATTTTGAAGTTCCAGAACATTTTAAAAGATACAAAGTGGAAGAAAGAAAAATAGCCACTCAAATGCCTAAACGAGAGGCCCGGGATGGAGAAGCCTATGACAACAAGGAACAAACCAAGAAAGTTGTTGTAACGATAGAAGATGGAGAAGAGAGGTGCACATATATTGGGAAAGATGTATCGGAAGAGGAAGAAGAGGATCTCATACGACTCATCCGAGAATATCGAGACGTGTTTGCTTGGACGTACAAAGACCTCAAGGGTGTAGAACCCAGCATATGCGCTCATCGAATCCCTATGACATCAGATGCAAAACCTTCTAAACAACGCCCTTATACGTATAATGAAGTTTATGCAGCAAAAATAAAGGAAGAAATTGACAAATTATTAGCGGCAGGATTCATTTATGAGATTGAACACACAGAATGGGTATCGCCACTAGTAGTAGTGCCCAAGAAAAACCGAAAACTAAGGGTGTGTATCAACTTGAAAAAAGTAAATGCAGCAACTATACGTGATAGTTTCCCTTTACCCATCACAGACCATCTTTTGGAAAGAGTTGCCGGCAAGGAGGTCTATAGCTTCTTGGATGGATTCTCTGGTTACAACCAAGTAGCTATTGCAACTGAGGACCAGCATAAAACCGCATTCGCGACTGAATGGGGAATCTATGCATTTAGAGTAATGCCTTTCGGGCTCACTAATGCGCCAGCCACCTTCCAGCGACTGATGTGTCATGTATTCAAAGAATTTCTGAGAAAAAGTATGGAAGTATACGTAGATGATCTGTGTACATACTCAAATCAACGACCAGACCATATACCGGAACTGAGAAAAATATTCAATAAATGTAGACAGTATAGAGTTTGTTTGAACCCTGAGAAATGTGTCTTCATGGTACGACAAGGAAAAATCCTAGGACACATCGTTTCAAAGAATGGAATATCCACGGACAAAGAAAAGATTAAAGCTATCTTAGAGCTACCAAGACCCAGGAATGCAAAGGAAGTACAAGCCTTTATGGGACACTGTGGATATTACCGTAGGTTTATTCACATGTATGCCATAATAGCTAAGCCATTATATGGTCTATTGACTCAGTTCACTTGGACAGACGAGTGTGAGAAGGCCTTCAACGAGCTTAAGAAGCGGCTGAGTACAGCCCCAATTCTAAAATCACCCAACTGGAGCAAGCCTTTTCATATTCATGTTGATGCTTCGAACTATGCCATTGGATGTATCCTAGCTCAACCGGCTGACGAAGGGAAGCTTGACCATCCAATCGCTTATGCGAGTAGACAATTAAACCAAGCAGAAAGAAATTATACGACTACTGAAAGAGAAGGTTTAGGAATGGTTTATGCAGTGAAGAAGTTTAGACACTACCTCTTAGCCAACAAATTCAAGTTCTTCATAGACCATCAGGCTTTGTTGTATTTAGTCAATAAGCCTTGCAACACAGGAAGATTGGTACGATGGTTCTTGTTATTAATGGAGTTCGACTTTGAGGTAATAGTCAAAAAAGGAAACACACATGTAAGAGCAGATCACCTTTCAAGGCTAACGCATGGAGAACCACCTAGCGGAGTACCGGATGATTTACCAGATACGTATTTGTTTAATCTTGAAGTATGTCCAAAGTGGGCGGAACGACTAATTCCCATACTCACCCATGGCCCTCAACACCCAATAAATAAGTATAGCACAAAAGAGATTCTCCAAACAAGAAATTTACACATTGTTGCTGGAAGCATGTATTATAAGGAACCCAACGGTGTCTTATTAAGATGTGTCGAGGAGGACGAACAGAAGCAACTAATTCAACAAGCGCACGTAAACAAGTGGAAGACCCATCAAGGGATGCATGGAACAATTCGAGAATTAAAAAGGTTAGGCGTATATTGGCCTGACATGTCAAAAGACGTTCACGATTATGTAAGTAATTGTGTGGAATGCAAAGAAACTATCCCGGAGGATCACGTGTCCTTACCTTTTTCGACCATAGCGCCTAATTGGAGTAAAACATTAGTACAATTCCTCAAAACGAAAGAGCACGAAATAGGAGCTAGTTTAGCAAGAAAGCGATCCCTAGAAGAAATGAGCAAGGATTATGTGATAATGGGAAAACAATTGTTTAGAAGAGGAAAAGACAATCAACTCAGATTGTGCGTGCATGAAGGAGAATATCTTCCCATATTGGAGATGGCACACACAGGAGCGGCTGGAGGACATTTTTCAGCAGACAGAACGGTCAAGATGATTCTCTTTGCAGGCTTGTGGTGGCCAACTCTACATATGGATGCGGAGACATATGTGAGAAGCTGCGAAACATGCCAGAGAGCGAAATATCCCATTCAAAGAGATGACATGCCTTTAAGACCCATGGTTTGTGCAAGAGCATTTACCAAGTGGGGTATTGATTTCATAGGACCTATCAATCCACCGGCGAAAGGATCACATGCGGAGTACATCATAGTAGCCACCGACTACTTAACCAAGTGGGTAGAAGCAAAAGCCACTAGAAAGAATGATGCTCAAACTACAGCAAAATTTCTCTTTGAGCACATTTTCACACGCTTTGGACTACCGATTGAGATAGTGAGTGATCGAGGAACGCATTTCCTAAACGAAGTCATTGAGTCGCTAATGAATGACTTTCTAGTGATTCATAAAAAATCAGCCCCATACCACCCTCAAGCTAACGGACAAGCTGAAAGTTCCAACAAGGTACTATGCACTGTATTGACAAAGATTGTCAATAATGGGAGGTCGGATTGGGACAAACAATTGCATCACGCAATTTGGGCCTTCCGAGTGGCATATAAAACGGCCATTGGAACCACACCTTTCAATCTAGTGTATGGGCAGAATGCAATTTTGCCAATTGACTTCTTGGTACCTACATTGAAAGTGGCCCAGCAATATGAGTGGAACGGTCATGAATTGTCCCAGCAACTAGATCAAATTGAAAAGTTGCACGAGACTAGATTGCAAGCTGTAGCAGGCATTTATGCCGCTAAACGGAGACAGAAGGCATATTATGATTCACATATAAAAGACAAGGGACTAAAAGAAGGCGACTTAGTCCTAGTATACACCCTAAAACAACATGCAAAGAAGCTACAAAAACGTGGATATGGACCTTTGATTATAAATCGAATCTCTACTAGTGGTGCAGTCAATCTCGCTACACTAGACGGAGACATTCTTCCCAACTACATCAGTGGATGCAGAGTAAGACGATTCATGGAGCCCTTGACTGATCAAATGCTAGCGCGACTGTTAGGAGCTCAAAATAGGAAAAAGGAAGAAGAACGAATTAGAGAGGAAGCTCGACAGGAAGCACTAGAGCGCATTAGGAAACGGAAAGAGTGGATCAGGCAAAGGGATGAACGTTATCTCCAAGGAGAAGAGCCCATCCCTATGGCAAACTATCAGGTCAAAAATCAGGACTCAACGGGTATGTGTAAAACGCAACCTTACCTAAACCTAGGGATTGGCAAGACAGAGTATAAATTAATAGATGCATTGATAGACTCAGGAGCAGGCCTTAGCTGCATGCGAAAGAGAATAACAGACGAGCTGCAATTAGAATTGAATCCCACAAAAGCCCAATTAATAGGAATTGGAGGTCACACCATAGAATGCATTGGAACCACGAATGTCTCCCTCCACCTAGGAAATTCCTCCATGGAACAAAGAGTCCTAGTATGTGAGGATGACGATTTGATAGAAGACTTCATTCTAGGACACGACTGGATCATTGAGACAGAGGCGTGTATCCATCTAGCTCAAGGATATATTTCAGCTACGATAGGGCATAAAGAGATTTTCAACTTACTTGAAGAGAAACCATGTAACCAAACCATGTTAATACCAAGATCGGAGGAAGTTCAAAAAACGACAGAAGAAAGTATCAACTATGCTCACCACTCAGGAAGCAAATGCATAGAAGCTGAAACTTCAAACTTAGCGACATCCACTATAAAGTCAAAGTTATCCAATGCAATTGTGGAAAAGCCAACCAATGAGGGGACGCGCTCTCCTAAACAGGCTCAAAACATCCAAAGATCGCACTATTGGAACCCAACAAGCAGATACTCGAATCAAGAACCACCCAAATATATGTGGGTGCGCAAGGATCAAATACAGAGTCAAGAAACGTCCACAAGCGCTCTGAAGAAGGAAACAGGCATCACCAGACCCGCTGCAAAGAACTACAGACGAAAAGAACCAGTGCTAGTATGGATTGCCAAGCCCTTGCTTGAAGCTCAAAGATCGCGACATCAGATATGGATTCCCAAAAAGGTCATACAAGTAGCTAAACAGAATGTAAGGACAAAGGAGGAAATACCACATCAGACAAAGCAAAAGTCAACAACACATAAGAATCATCAGAGAAAATCGCAAAGCAATGCCAAATTCACTCGGACAATGGATAAAGCAAATGGAACACGAGCAGCTGCACGAATCGAGAAAACCCAGCGACCTCTCTCAGTGTTCTCAAAATGGATCTGGAAACCAAAGCTACCACGAGGAGCGGATGATCGAGGAGATAAAGCACCCGATTGCACTCATGTAGTGTCTGATGCACCTCAAGTAAGCATGATAGGGCCGCAATACAAGGCCAAGCATTCGGCACAGGATGTACCTTATCAAACTAGTGGTGCACGATCTCCAAGTGAGACTAGATCTTAGCTTTAACCTGATAGGAATGGACATACTATGTACATAAACTATGCTTCAGCTATACTAATGATTGTCTTCTTTCAGAAAAAAAATATAAAAAGAGGCGGTAAGAATTCCCACTCTTGCAATAATGGGGAACGGAGTGACGAGCGACCATAATTACAACAATACACTGTATGGTCTCATAAAAGCCTTTCAAGCTAATGCACTTTTCCTTGTAAGTGCAGATGGCTTCTGAAGACTCTGAAGCTACAATCCAAGAGGAGGTCCAGGAATTTCCTCCCCAATGTCTTACGAAAGCAAAAGGACATTGGTTCAAAGATGAGCAGCCAGTTGAGGAATATCTCTTCTTGGCCAACATAAAGATCATGGACACAGAGCATCACTTTCCGATCATGTCCCAGGACTTCAAAGTTTTACATGGACTGCCATCCACAATCGACATCATGAAGAAAGCAGGAATTCATAAGTATTTTGAGCTACCTATCTATAAACCGGATTTCCAACGCTGTACACAATTCATGAACACTCTACGACCAGCACTACATGATCCATTGGTACCAGAAGCCAATGTGATGGATAAGAATGGAGAATGGGTGGTCATTCAATTTTCCCACGACTTAATCAAAGAAGCATTTGGATGGGAAAAGGATGGTGTCAACACGGTCAAGGAAGAGAGTCGTGGAGCCAAAACAAGAACTTTCGTCGACATCAATAGGGTGGACATCGAAGAAGAAGTCAGATTGATTCACCAACACTTCTGCTTCCCGAGTATGAACAGATACACGGCCCCTCAAAAAATCATTGTTCAATTATTATCGCATGCAATCAAACAGATCGGCAACCAAGTAAACCTTACACCCTATGTGCAAGAAAGATTGTTCGAGGCGAAGAAGAAATGGGAAAATAAGAAATTCCTCAATGGGACCACTGCACTAACAATTATGATTTACCACGCATCAGGCAAAAAGAGAAATCATCCAGGTCATGCACGGTGGAAAAGAAGTAAACAGCCTCAAAGCAATACAACAGGGTCAGATGTGTGCAACCAGGACAAATCAGAGGACCAAAAGTTACAAAGGGGTAGAGGCTGAAAAGTTTAAGAGGGTGACTAAGAACAGCACATTCCTAGTCACCGGTGGCGTGCGTGGCAACCCAAGTCAACAGGCAAGACAAGTGCAACAGGCTCTCGAGTAGTAGAGCTTGAATCAAGAAGGCCATCGAATCTGCATGTCTGTTTAACTGCAGACAATACTGACCAAGGGGAGCGTGCGGAGAAAAGCTGAGCGCCTCTAAAACGTAATGCAAGATCAAGAATCAGGCAACACTAACCACGGGACGCGTTCGCGAAGCAAAGTCTGTCAAGGGACGACAGAGTCGAAGAGGGGGAGAGTGTTGCAGAGCTAAAGAGCGCACAAAGCAGAGAAAAAGACGGGCCCCAAAATTTTTCCGATTTGGACACGCAACTTTTGTATCATAACCACTTTTGTATATATTTTCCGTTGTAAATGCACTAGAGGAGTCCTCTAGATGCATCCCCACGGAAGATTAGTGATTTACCCATGTACAATAGTAGGAAATTAGTCTTTTAGTGAATAAAGTGCCGGTCTCTTGTGTGAAAGGACCAAACTTAGGGCACTAGTATATAAGTCAAAAGTGACTCTTTGTAAAGAACTTTTTGCCATTGTGAAGAGGGAGCACTTCTGAATTTTCGAGTTTGCCTCTTTCTTGCTGATTTTTATCTTCATTTTGCTCTTGTATGTGTGTGTGATGCTTGAAATGCATGTGTAGAACTGTTGTCTACCCCTTCCCCTTTGTTTTGAGCTGTTGTAGTGCGTGCGCAAGCTAGGAGAAGCTGTGGCGCGGGTGTTTGTGACTCCCGTAATTCACTGTTTTTGCCATAACTTGAAGCAGAGTGGTCAGAATTGAGCGAAACTACCACCGTTGAATGCGTCTCGTCGAGAGCTTCGAAACAAGTACCCTATTGCCTATGTTCGGAGTTCTGGGCTGGGAGAAAACCTCAAAATACCAAAACTGCTGAAAAGAGGCTTGCGGCAACACTTTCAGTATTTCAGTAGGTGTGAGAGGTAGTAGTCTTTTCTCATGCGTGATTAGCTAAACCACTTCATTTTCCATCACGTGTGCACACGTCTTCATACACTTGGTTAGTCGCTCCTTAGGATTGACATTTAAATGTGTGTTAAAGATCCCACTATATGCACTTGTGTGGCAATTGAGGTATAGTCTCATTGGCACAAGTCCTTGAGTCTTCGTGGCTCAAGTACACACCATAGCATAGCAATTTGATGCAAAAGAGGCACTATGAGAGTCCGATCGAGTACGATATGATAGAGGTGCATCTAATTTGCTATCACACAAGGTCTGCACCAGCCATTTTGGCATAGTTCTTGCCTGCTCAATATCAAGTCTCTCATCAATAAGTGCATCATGTACATCTGCATCAGAAATGGAATTATTTGCATCATCAAATGAAACTTGCAAAGGCTGAGAAGTTGCCTCATTAGGACCAGCACTAGACTGTCCACCTATAAAAAGAGGCAGCAAAGTATCATAAGCTAACAGATGTCTCCTTAGTACATGAAAGTAATGGTTGAATAGCATCTTCCACAAAAACAACATCACGGCTAACCAGAATGCGTTTAGTCTGTGGATGATACAGACGATGGCCTTTACTTTCAAAACTGTACCCAACAAAAATACATTTTACTGCGTTATCATCCAATTTTCTGCGATGTTGTTCAGGCACTAATGCATATGCCAAACAATCAAAAACATGCAGATGAGCAATAGATGGCTTGCGGTCATGCCAAGCCTCATATGGAGTGATAGACTGCAGCGCTTTAGTGGGACTCCTGTTCAGTACATATGCTGCACACATGACAGCCTCAAGCCAGAAACTATGTGGTAAAGCCTGACTCTTGACCATACACCTGGCCATCTCCATGAGTGACCTGTTCTTTCGTTCAGCAACTCCATTGTGTTGAGGTGTATACGGCACTGTACACTAGTGATTTATCCCACGTTCAGCCAGAAATGTATTAAAATCAAAAGACATATATTCCCCCCCTCGATCAGAACGGAGGGTGCCCATTTTACATGCTGACATATTTTCAGCCAAAACCAAAAAGTATTTGAATCACATGAACACTTCGGAATTTGCCTTCAATGGATATACCCATGCATGCCTGGAAAAATCATCGATGAAAGTCATGAAGTAAAGATAATTCCCAAAAGAAGGTGTCTGCATAGGACCACAAACATCACTATGTACAAGCTGCAATTTCTGAGTAGCCTCAACTGAACCATCTTTTGGAAAGGACGAACACTGCATTTTTCCCAAAATACAGCCTTCACAAACATGTTTTCCATGTGCCTCAAGTTTGGGCAAAGAGAAGAACATTTCAGATTTCTGTAGGTGTAGCAAACTAGCAAAATTCAGATGACCAAAGCGTACATGCCAAAGCTTTGCATCTGACATAGCCTGAGAATCATTTACTGCACATGCCAAATCATTTATAGATCTTTCATAGTCTATGAGCTTATACAGCCCACGACATAAAATGCCAGAAGCAATAATCACATCGCCATTTGACATATCATGAACTGTACACCTGTCATCAACAAATTTCACAACCAAGCCAATCGTGGCTAATGCAGAAATTGATAACAGGTTATTCTTGATCTCTGGCACAAATAAAGCATCTGACAAAGTGAAAGAACTACCATCAGCAGTAGTCAAAATGATCTTACCAACTCCCATAACAGGATAAGAGGAGTTGTTGTCGCATGTAACAGTATTCCCTATAGAGGCAGGCTCGAGTGAAGAGAAGAAACTGCACTGCGAGGTAATATGTTTGGTCACCCCACTGTCAAAGTACCAAACATTTGAGTCTACTGCAGACATGCACTACTCATGACAAGATGGGTCAAAACTGCAAACAGTAATAAATGCCCATTCTTCTTCCTGCACAAGATTAGCAGACTCCATTTTTGAGGTAGAGGCTTCTGCAACAACCATTCCAGTCTCTTTCTTCTTTGCCTCTTTTGCAGCCAGTTTTGGACAGTTCTTTATGATATGATCATTCCCTTTACAGTTCTTAAAAAACAATATCTGCTTTTCTGATTTCTTCTCATCTTTATCTTCCTTCTTTGAATATGCAGAATTAGCAGATTTCTTCTTACTAGTTTAAGAGCTCCATTTTCCTTTTCCCTTCTGACTAGTTAGGAAAGCTTGATCTGCAACTCGCATAATGGATCTGTTCTGCCTAGACTGGTCTTCTTGCAATAGAACAGAGACTAAATCCTCAAATGATAAGGCATTTGGATTGCCTTTCATCATCAACTGAAGAGTAGAAGCAAAACTCTGATATGAATCAGGAAGACCACTCAGAATGGTCTGCACAAGTGAGCTATCTAGTATAACCTCATCAGTAGAAATCAACTGTTCCTTCAATTCTTTGATCTTCGTTAGGAAACTGTCCATAGAATCACCTTCATTCATGTGCTGACTCTCCAACTCTTTTCAGGGGTAAGTGAATATCATCATCTTCGACACCTTCTGCATCAGCTTCAGTACCTACAGTTGTAACAGTTGCAGGTGTGATAGGACGTTTTTCGACACCCTACACAATGTTCCACAATCCTTTTGCAACCAACACATGTTGCATCATATAAGCCCATATCAGGTAGTTGGTACCATCCAACTTATCCTCAATAGCCAACATTTGGAATACATCACTGCTTTCAGCCATGGCTGGTGACTAAAATACCTTGATGCAGAAAACTGACTGTATCTCAAAAACTTGAACAGAACTGTGCAGACGAATTCCACTAGACCTGTAGCAGAGTTCGAGACACTTATACTGACGAACAGAAACTGGTATATACCTTTGGCACAAAAAGACGAAATAGCCTGCACAAGCGCTGCGATAGTGCGTTCGAAGGTCGAAACCAGCTCACCAAAATTCGTGCGATTTTGAGACTGCAACCGGAGGAGTGTCGACGGCACCCTAGATGAAGCGGTTACCTGCTCTGATACCAATTGTTGGAGTTAGACATCTGCGGAAGCACGCAAACAGCACAACACGAACAGCACAACTCGGGGGAAAAAAACCTCCTAAAGAGGGAAAAAAGTGCTACGACAGTCCTAGAGTGTTCACACACATCACTACCTAAATATATAAACAATATGTACATAAATATGTATGTATGTATACACACACACACACACACATATATATATATATATATATATATATATATATGTGTGTGTGTGTGTGTGTGTGTGTGTATGTATGTATGTATCTCTCTCTCTCTCTCTACGTATGTATATATATATGTGTGTGTGTGTGTGTATACGTATGTACATACATATGTGTTGGAGTTAGATGTCTACGAAAGCACACGAACAGCATAAGGAAGAAGAAGAAGCTTGGAGCACAACACACAATACTGAATGTATTACTAGAGAATGTACAAAGATAAGTAGCCCATTAGGGAAATAGGCGTATATACAAGCCAGGGAAAAAAAAACCTCCTAAAGAGGGAAAAAAGTACCCCAACAATCCTAGAGAATTCACACACATCACTACCTAAATATATCAACAAATCCCCCCTGGGAGTGATGCGGTGAACAAGTAGCTGGCACTCATGTATAAGGAAGTGCCAAGCTATGTGGAAATCACTCCACAAAAGGAAGTAAGCCCAAAGCTTTGCCGAAAGCTTCAAACTTCTCCCTAGCAGAGCCCTCATGAAAAGGTCTGCAATGTTCTCCTGCATGGGCACATATGCCAAGCTGATCACCCCAGCAGAGAACCTCTCC
The DNA here is from genome assembly GCA_020310875.1 of Ceratopteris richardii. Classification (NCBI taxonomy): domain Eukaryota; kingdom Viridiplantae; phylum Streptophyta; class Polypodiopsida; order Polypodiales; family Pteridaceae; genus Ceratopteris; species Ceratopteris richardii. The sequence goes on along the minus strand of CM035418.1, from coordinate 32,981,364 downwards.
CTGACATAGTGATAATGCACCTCAATGTGCTTAGTGCGAGCATGGAACACAGGGTTCCTTGCAACTGCCAATGCGCTCTGACTGTCAATGAAGATGGTGGTGGGAGAAGTCTGAACAACACCCAAATCAGCCATAAGGCATTTGAGCCACACACACTCAATAGTCGCTGTGAAAGCTTCCCTATACTCAGTCTCACAATTGGAAGTGGCCACAGTAGGCTGCTTCTTGCTCAACCAAGATATACATGGGCTACCAAGCATGAAGCAAAAGCCACTAGTGGACACACGAGTGTAATAGCAACCAGCCCAATTAGAGTTAGAAAAAGCATGCAAATCTGGCAGTAGTGATCCCCCCTTGGGATAAAACAACCCAAGTAGTCGAGTACCACTCAAATAGCGAAAGATGCGCTTAACTGCCTGCCAATGCTTGACTCCTGGGCAATGCATAAACCTGCTCATCTGTGAGACAGCAAACTAAATATCTGGCCAAGTAATGCATAAGTAAATCAAGCATCCAACAGCCTGCTGATAGAGAACAGCATCAAATGCATCTCCAGCATCATGAAGACTCAATCGTAAACCTGTCTCCATGGGAGTGGCAAAAGGCTTACAGTCTTCAAGGCCAAAACGCTGCAATAATGTGTCAATATATTTCATTTGACACAAAGCCATTCCACCATCAACTTGCATAAACTGAATGCCTAAATAGTGATGCAAATGCCCAAAATCAGATATCTCAAATGAGGCATGCAAATCAGCCTTAAAATTAGCAATATGCTTCTCAATAGGACCAGTGAGCAGCATGTCATCAACATAGACAACAATGATCAGAAGCACATCATTAGCACGCTTAACGTATAAGGTGCTTTCAGTTGGACTGTTCTCAAAACCATGTGCAATCAGATATGCATGTATCTTCTCATACCAAGCACATGGTGCTTGCTTTAAACCATATAATGCCTTCTTTAACGTGCACACGTGGTTTTCATGCCCTTTCTGCACAAAGCCATGGGGCTAAAAAACATACACTTCTTCATGCAAGTCACCATTCAGAAATGTAGTTTTAATATCCAATTGATGTACATTCCAACCATGATGGGCTACAACTGCACAAATGCTGTGAATAGTAGTCATACGGCATGTAGGTGCAAAGGTCTCATCAAAATCAATGCCTCTTTCCTGCGCATAACCCTTTGCAACAAGCCTAGCCTTATACCTGTCAACTATACCATCAGGTTTACACTTCAGCCTCTATACCCACTTAGTGCCAATGGCCTTCTAGCCAAGAGGCAAGTCACATAAAGACCAAGTACCATTCTTCATTATTGGATCATATTCAGATTGCATAGCAGCCATCCAATTTTCTAAATTTTGTGCTTCATCAAACGAAACAGGCTCATTCTCATCACAGAGACTAGATGCAACCATAGCATAGCAATTTGATGCAAAAGAGGCACTATGAGAGTCTGATCAAGTACGATATGATAGAGGTGCATCTAATTTGCTATCACACAAGGTCTGCACCAGCCATTTTGGCATAGTTCTTGCCTGCTCAATATCAATTCTCTCATCAATAAGTGCATCATGTACATCTGCATCAGAAATGGAATCATTTGCATCATCACATGAAACTTGCAAAGGCTGAGAAGTTGCCTCATTAGGACCAACACTAGACTCTCCACCTATAAAAAGAGGCAGCAAAGTATCATACATGTCTTTGGAGCTAACAGATGTCTCCTTAGTACATGAAAGCAATGGTTGAATAGCATCTTCCACAAAAACAACATCAGGGCTAACCAGAATGCGTTTAGTCTCTGGATGATACAGACGATGGCCTTTACTTTCAAAAATGTACCCAACAAAAATACATTTTACTGCTTTATCATCCAATTTTGTGCGATGTTGTTCAGGCACTAATGCATATGCCAAACAATCAAAAACATGCAGATGAGAAATAGATGGCATGCGGTCATGCCAAGCCTCATATGGAGTGATAGACTGCAGCGCTTTAGTGGGACTCCTGTTCAGTACATATGCTGCACACATGACAGCCTCAAGCCAGAAACTATGTGGTAAATCCTGACTCTTGACCATACACCTGGCCATCTCCATGAGTGACATGTTCTTTCGTTCAGCAACTCCATTGTGTTGAGGTGTATACGGCACTGTACACAAGTGATTTATCCCACGTTCAGCCAAAAATGTATTAAAATCAAAAGACATATATTCCCCCCATCGATCAGAACGGAGGGTGCCCATTTTACATGCTGACATATTTTCAGCCAAAACCAAAAAGTGTTTGAATCACATGAACACTTGGGACTTTGCCTTCAAGGGATATACCCATGCATGCCTGGAAAAATCATCGATGAAAGTCATGAAGTAAAGATGATTCCCAAAAGAAGGTGTCTGCATAGCACCACAAACATCACTATGTACAAGCTGCAATTTCTAAGTAGCCTGAACTGAACCATCTTTTGGAAAGGACGAACACTGCATTTTTCCCAAAGTACAGCCTTCACAAACATGTTTTCCATGTGCCTCAATTTTGGGCAAAGAGAAGAACATTTCAGATTTCTGTAGGTGTAGCAAACTAGCAAAATTCAGATGACCAAAGCGTACATGCCAAAGCTTTGCATCTGACATAGCTTGAGAATCATTTACTGCACATGCCACATCACTACCTAAATATATCAACAATATGTATATAAATATGTATGTATGTATACACACACACACACACACACACACACACACATATATATATATATATATATATATATATATATATATATATATATATATATATATATATATATATATATATATATATATATATATATATATATATATATATATATATATATATATATATATATATATATATATATATATATATATGTGTGTGTGTGTGTGTGTGTGTGTGTGTATGTATGTATGTATCTCTCTCTCTCTCTACGTATGTATATATGTGTGTGTGTGTGTATACGTATGTACATACATATGTGTTGGAGTTAGATGTCTACGAAAGCACACGAACAGCATAAGGAAGAAGAAAAAGCTTGGAGCACAACACACAATACTGAATGTATTACTAGAGAATGTACAAAGATAAGTAGCCCATTAGGGAATAGGCGTATATACAAGCCGGGGAAAAAAAAACCTCCTAAAGAGGGAAAAAAGTACCCCGACAATCCTAGAGAATTCACACACATCACTACCTAAATATATCAACAAATCCCCCCTGGGAGTGATGCGGTGAACAAGTAGCTGGCACTCATGTATAAGGAAGTGCCAAGCTATGTGGAAATCACTCCACAAAAGGAAGTAAAGCTTTGCCGAAAGCTTCAAAATTCTCCCTAGCAGAGCCCTCATGAAAAGGTCTGCAATGTTCTCCTGCATGGGCACATATGCCAAGCTGATCTCCCCAGTAGAGATCTCTCCCTGACATAGTGATAATGCACCTCAATGTGCTTAGTGCGAGCATGGAACACAGGGTTCCTCGCAACTGCCAATGCGCTCTGACTGTCAGTGAAGATGGTGGTGGGAGAAGTCTGAACAACACCCAAATCAGCCATAAGGCATTTCAGCCACACACACTCAATAGTCGTTGTGAAAGCTTCCCTATACTCAGCCTCACAATTGGAAGTGGCCACAGTAGGCTCCTTCTTGCTCAACCAAGATATACATGAGCTACCAAGCATGAAGCAAAAGCCACTAGTGGACACACGAGTGTCATAGCAACCAGCCCAATCAGAGTTAGAAAAAGCATGCAAATCTGGCAGTAGTGATCCCCCCTTGGGATAAAACAACCCAAGTAGTCGAGTACCACTCAAATAGCGAAAGATGCACTTAACTGCCTGCCAATGCTTGACTCCTGAGCAATGCATAAACCTGCTCATCTGTGAGACAGCAAACTAAATATCTGGCCAAGTAATGCATAAGTAAATCAAGCATCCAACAGCCTGCTGATAGAGAACAGCATCAAATGCATCTCCAGCATCATGAAGACTCAATCATAAACCTGTCTCCATGGGAGTGGCAATAGGCTTACAGTCTTCAAGGCCAAAACGCTGCAATAATGTGTCAATATATTTCGTTTGACACAAAGCCATTCCACCATCAACTTGCATAAACTGAATGCCTAAATAGTGATGCAAATGCCCAAAATCAGATATCTCAAATGAGGCATGCAAATCAGCCTTAAAATCAGCAATATGCTTCTCAATAGGACCAGTGAGCAACATGTCATCAACATTGACAACAATGATCAGAAGCACATCATTAGCACGCTTAACATATAAGGTGCTTTCAGTTGGACTGTTCTCAAAACCATGTGCAATCAGATATGCATGTATCTTCTCATACCAAGCACATGGTGCTTGCTTTAAACCATATAATGCCTTCTTTAACGTGCACACGTGGTTTTCATGCCCTTTCTGCACAAAGCCATGGGGCTAAAAAACATACACTTCTTCATGCAAGTCACCATTCAGAAATGTAGTTTTAATATCCAATTGATGTACATTCCAACCATGATGGGCTACAAGTGCACAAATGCTGTGAATAGTAGTCATACGGCATGTAGGTGCAAAGGTCTCATCAAAATCAATGCCTCTTTCCTGCGCATAACCCTTTGCAACAAGCCTAGCCTTATACCTGTCAACTGTACCATCAGGTTTACACTTCAGCTTGTATACCCACTTAGTGCCAATGGCCTTCTTGCCAAGAGGCAAGTCACATAAAGACCAAGTACCATTCTTCATTATTGGATCATATTCAGATTGCATAGCAGCCATCCAATTTTCTAAATTTTGTGCTTCATCAAACGAAACAGGCTCATTCTCATCACAGAGACTAGATGCAGCCATAGCATAGCAATTTGATGCAAAAGAGGCACTATGAGAGTCTGATCAAGTACGATATGATAGAGGTGCATCTAATTTGCTATCACACAAGGTCTGCACCAGCCATTTTGGCATAGTTCTTGCCTGCTCAATATCAATTCTCTCATCAATAAGTGCATCATGTACATCTGCATCAGAAATGGAATTATTTGCATCATCACATAAAACTTGCAAAGGTTGAGAAGTTGCCTCATTAGGACCAACACTAGACTCTCCACCTATAAAAAGAGGCAGCAAAGTATCATACATGTCTTTGGAGCTAACAGATGTCTCCTTAGTACATGAAAGCAATGGTTGAATAGCATCTTCCACAAAAACAACATCAGGGCTAACCAGAATGCGTTTAGTCTGTGGATGATACAGACGATGGCCTTTACTTTCAAAATTGTACCCAACAAAAATACATTTTACTGCTTTATCATCCAATTTTCTGCGATGTTGTTCAGGCACTAATGCATATGCCAAACAATCAAAAACATGCAGATGAGAAATAGATGGCTTGCGGTCATGCCAAGCCTCATATGGAGTGATAGACTGCAGCGCTTTAGTGGGACTCCTGTTCAGTACATATGCTGCACACATGACAGCCTCAAGCCAAAAACTATGTGGTAAATCCTGACTCTTGACCATACACCTGGCCACCTCCATGAGTGACCTGTTCTTTCGTTCAGCAACTCCATTGTGTTGAGGTGTATACGGCACTGTACACAAGTGATTTATCCCACGTTCAGCCAGAAATGTATTAAAATCAAAAGACATATATTCCCCCCCTCGATCAGAACGGCGGGTGCCCATTTTACATGCTGACATATTTTCAGCCAAAACCAAAAAGTGTTTGAATCACATGAACACTTTGGACTTTGCCTTCAATGGATATACCCATGCATGCCTGGAAAAATCATCGATGAAAGTCATGAAGTAAAGATAACTCCCAAAAGAAGGTGTCTGCATAGCACCACAAACATCACTATGTACAAGCTGCAATTTCTGAGTAGCCTCAACTGAACCATCTTTTGGAAAGGAAGAACACTGCATTTTTCCCAAAGTACAGCCTTCACAAACATGGTTTCCATGTGCCTCAAGTTTGGGCAAAGAGAAGAACATTTCAGATTTCTGTAGGTGTAGCAAACTAGCAAAATTCAGATGACCAAAGCGTACATGCCAAAGCTTTGCATCTGACATAGCCTGAGAATCATTTACTGCACATGCCAAATCATTTATAGATCTTTCATAGTCTATGAGCTTATACAGCCCACGACATAAAATGCCAGAAGCAATAATCACATCGCCATTTGACATATCATGAACTGTACACCTGTCATCAACAAATTTCACAACCAAGCCAATCGTGGCTAATGCAAAAATTGATAACAGGTTATTCTTGATCTCTGGCACAAATAAAGCATCTGACAAAGTGAAAGAACTACCATCAGCAGTAGTCAAAATGATCTTACCAACTCCCATAACAGGATAAGAGGAGTTGTTGCCGCATGTAACAGTATTCCCTATAGAGGCAGGCTCGAGTGAAGAGAAGAAACTGCACTGCGAGGTAATATGTTTGGTCACCCCACTGTCAAAGTACCAAACATCTGAGTCTACTGTAGACATGCACTGCTCATGAGAAGATGGGTCAAAACTGCAAACAGTAATAAATGCCCATTCTTCTTCCTGCACAAGATTAGCAGACTCCATTTTTGAGGTAGAGGCTTCTGCAACAACCATTCCAGTTTCTTTCTTCTTTGCCTCTTTTGCAGCCAGTTTTGGACAGTTCTTTATGATATGATCATTCCCTTTACAGTACTTACAAAACAATATCTGCTTTTCTGATTTCTTCTCATCTTTATCTTCCTTCTTTGAATATGCAGAATTAGCAGATTTCTTCTTACTAGTTTAAGAGCTCCATTTTCCTTTTCCCTTCTGACTAGTTAGGAAAGCTTGATCTGCAACTTGCATAATGGATCTGTTCTGCCTAGACTGGTCTTCTTGCAATAGAACAGAGACTAACTCCTCAAATGATAAGGCATTTGGATTGCCTTTCATCATCAACTCAAGAGTAGAAGCAAAACTCTGATATGAATCAGGAAGACCATTCAGAATGGTGTGCACAAGTGAGCTATCTAGTATAACCTCATCAGTAGAAATCAACTGTTCCTTCAATTCTTTGATCTTCGTTAGGAAACTGTCCATAGAATCACCTTCATTCATGTGCTGACTCTCCAACTGTTTTCAGGGGTAAGTGAATATCATCATCTTCGATACCTTCTACATCAGCTTCAGTACCTACAGTTGTAATAGTTGTAGGTGTGATAGGACGTTTTTCGACACCCTACATAATGTTCCACAATCCTTTTGCAACCAACACATGTCGCATCATATAAGCCCATAACAGGTAGTTGGTACCATCCAACTTATCCTCAATAGTCAACATTCGGAATACATCACTGCTTTTAGCCATGGCTGGTGACTAAAATACCTTGATGCAGAAAACTGACTATATCTCAAAAAGTTGAACAGAACTGCGCAGACGAATTCCACTAGACCTGTAGCAGAGTTCGAGACGCTTATACTGACGAACAGAAACTGGTATATACCTTTGGCACAAAAAGACGAAATAGCCTGCACAAGCGCTGTGATAGTGCATTCGAAGGTCGAAACGAGCTCACCAAAATTCGTGCGATTTTGAGACTGCAACCGGAGGAGTGTTGACAGCACCCTAGATGAAGCAATTACCTGCTCTGATACCAATTGTTGGAGTTAGACATCTGCGGAAGCACGCGAACAGCACAAGGAAGAAGAAGAAGCTTGGAGCACAACACACAATACTGAATGTATTACTAGAGAATGTACAAAGATAAGTAGCCCGTTGAGACAACAGGCGTATATACAAGTCGGGGGGAAAAAACCTCCTAAAGAGGGAAAAAAGTGCTCCGAGAGTCCTAGAGTGTTCACACACATCACTACCTAAATATATCAACAATATGTATATAAATATGTATGTATGTATACACACACACACACACACATATATATATATATATATATATATATATATATGTGTGTGTGTGTGTGTGTGTGTGTATGTATGTATGTATCTCTCTCTCTCTCTCTACGTATGTATATATGTGTGTGTGTGTGTATACGTATGTACATACATATGTGTTGGAGTTAGATGTCTACCAAAGCACACGAACAGCATAAGGAAGAAGAAGAAGCTTGGAGCACAACACACAATACTGAATGTATTACTAGAGAATGTACAAAGATAAGTAGCCCATTAGGGAATAGGCGTATATACAAGCCGGGGAAAAAAAAGCCTCCTAAAGAGGGAAAAAAGTACCCCGAGAATCCTAGAGAATTCACACACATTACTACCTAAATATATCAACAAATCCCCCCTGGGAGTGATGCGGTGAACAAGTAGCTGGCACTCATGTATAAGGAAGTGCCAAGCTATGTGGAAATCACTCCACAAAAGGAAGTAAGCCCAAAGCTTTGCCGAAAGCTTCAAAATTCTCCCTAGCAGAGCCCTCATGAAAAGGTCTGCAATGTTCTCCTGCATGGGCACATATGCCAAGCTGATCTCCCCAGTAGAGAACCTCTCCCTGACATAGTGATAATGCACCTCAATGTGCTTAGTGCGAGCATGGAACACAGGGTTCCTCGCAACTGCCAATGCGCTTTGACTGTCAGTGAAGATGGTGGTGGGAGAAGTCTGAACAACACCCAAATCAGCCATAAGGCATTTCAGCCACACACACTCAATAGTCGCTGTGAAAGCTTCCCTATACTCAGCCTCACAATTGGAAGTGGCCACAGTAGGTTGCTTCTTGCTCAACCAAGATATACATGAGCTACCAAGCATGAAGCAAAAGCCACTAGTGGACACACGAGTGTCATAGCAACCAGCCCAATCAGAGTTAGAAAAAGCATGCAAATCTGGCAGTAGTGATCCCCCCTTGGGATAAAACAACCCAAGTAGTCGAGTACCACTCAAATAGCGAAAGATGCACTTAACTGCCTGCCAATGCTTGACTCCTGAGCAATGCATAAACCTGCTCATCTGTGAGACAGCAAACTAAATATCTGGCCAAGTAATGCATAAGTAAATCAAGCATCCAACAGCCTGCTGATAGAGAACAGCATCAAATGCATCTCCAGCATCATGAAGACTCAATCGTAAACCTGTCTCCATGGGAGTGGCAATAGGCTTACAGTCTTCAAGGCCAAAACGCTGCAATAATGTGTCAATATATTTCGTTTGACACAAAGCCATTCCACCATCAACTTGCATAAACTGAATGCCTAAATAGTGATGCAAATGCCCAAAATCAGATATCTCAAATGAGGCATGCAAATCAGCCTTAAAATCAGCAATATGCTTCTCAATAGGACCAGTGAGCAGCATGTCATCAACATTGACAACAATGATCAGAAGCACATCATTAGCACGCTTAACATATAAGGTGCTTTCAGTTGGACTGTTCTCAAAACCATGTGCAATCAGATATGCATGTATCTTCTCATACCAAGCACATGGTGCTTGCTTTAAACCATATAATGCCTTCTTTAACGTGCACACGTGGTTTTCATGCCCTTTCTGCACAAAGCCATGGGGCTAAAAAACATACATTTCTTCATGCAAGTCACCATTCAGAAATGTATTTTTCATATCCAATTGATGTACATTCCAACCATGATGGGCTACAAGTGCACAAATGCTGTGAATAGTAGTCATACGGCATGTAGGTGCAAAGGTCTCATCAAAATCAATGCCTCTTTCCTGCGCATTATATATATATATATATATATATATATATATATATCCAGGGCAGATTCAACATATACTGGGTCAGTATAGCTATTTCAACTACTATGCGGCAAGATTACTATCTATGGAATTCATATTATATTTATGACTTAAAATTTTATTTAATTAAGACGCTATTGCCAAAAGCACCATACAAGTCATAAATACTATTGTCAACTGTACCATCATGTTTACACTTCAGCTTGTATACCCACTTAGTGCCAATGGCCTTCTTGCCAAGAGGCAAGTCACATAAAGACCAAGTACCATTCTTCATTATTGCATCATATTCAGATTGCATAGCAGCCATCCAAGTTTCTAAATTTTGTGCTTCATCAAACGAAACAGGCTCATTCTCATCACAGAGACTAGATGCAGCCATAGCATAGCAATTTGATGCAAAAGAGGCACTATGAGAGCCTGATCGAGTACGATATGATAGAGGTGCATCTAATTTGCTATCACACAAGGTCTGCACCAGCCATTTTGGCATAGTTCTTGCCTGCTCAATATCAATTCTCTCATCAATAAGTGCATCATGTACATCTGCATCAGAAATGGAATTATTTGCATCATCACATGAAACTTGCAAAGGCTGAGAAGTTGCCTCATTAGGACCAACACTAGACTGTAGGTGTAGCAAACTAGCAAAATTCAGATGACCAAAGCGTACATGCCAAAGCTTTGCATCTGACATAGCCTGAGAATCATTTACTGCACATGCCAAATCATTTATAGATCTTTCATAGTCTATGAGCTTATACAGCCCACGACATAAAATGCCAGAAGCAATAATCACATCGCCATTTGACATATCATGAACTGTACACCTGTCATCAACAAATTTCACAACCAAGCCAATCGTGGCTAATGCAAAAATTGATAACAGGTTATTCTTGATCTCTGGCACAAATAAAGCATCTGACAAAGTGAAAGAACTACCATCAGCAGTAGTCAAAATGATCTTACCAACTCCCATAACAGGATAAGAGGAGTTGTTGCCGCATGTAACAGTATTCCCTATAGAGGCAGGCTCGAGTGAAGAGAAGAAACTGCACTGCGAGGTAATATGTTTGGTCACCCCACTGTCAAAGTACCAAACATCTGAGTCTACTGTAGACGTGCACTGCTCATGAGAAGATGGGTCAAAACTGCAAACAGTAATAAATGCCCATTCTTCTTCCTGCACAAGATTAGCAGACTCCATTTTTGAGGTAGAGGCTTCTGCAACAACCATTCCAGTTTCTTTCTTCTTTGCCTCTTTTGCAGCCAGTTTTGGACAGTTCTTTATGATATGATCATTCCCTTTACAGTACTTACAAAACAATATCTGCTTTTCTGATTTCTTCTCATCTTTATCTTCCTTCTTTGAATATGCAGAATTAGCAGATTTCTTCTTACTAGTTTAAGAGCTCCATTTTCCTTTTCCCTTCTGACTAGTTAGGAAAGCTTGATCTGCAACTTGCATAATGGATCTGTTCTGCCTAGACTGGTCTTCTTGCAATATAACAGAGACTAACTCCTCAAATGATAAGGCATTTGGATTGCCTTTCATCATCAACTGAAGAGTAGAAGCAAAACTCTGATATGAATCAGGAAGACCATTCAGAATGGTCTGCACAAGTGAGCTATCTAGTATAACCTCATCAGTAGAAATCAACTGTTCCTTCAATTCTTTGATCTTCGTTAGGAAACTGTCCATAGAATCACCTTCATTCATGTGCTGACTCTCCAACTGTTTTCAGGGGTAAGTGAATATCATCATCTTCGATACCTTCTACATCAGCTTCAGTACCTACAGTTGTAATAGTTGTAGGTGTGATAGGACGTTTTTCGACACCCTACACAATGTTCCACAATCCTTTTGCAACCAACACATGTCGCATCATATAAGCCCATAACAGGTAGTTGGTACCATCCAACTTATCCTCAATAGTCAACATTCGGAATACATCACTTCTTTTAGCCATGGCTGGTGACTAAAATACCTTGATGCAGAAAATTGACTGTATCTCAAAAAGTTGAACAGAACTGCGCAGACGAATTCCACTAGACCTGTAGCAGAGTTCGAGACGCTTATACTGACGAACAGAAACTGGTATATACCTTTGGCACAAAAAGACGAAATAGCATGCACAAGCGCTGCGATAGTGCATTCGAAGGTCGAAACGAGCTCACCAAAATTCGTGCGATTTTGAGACTGCAACCGGAGGAGTGTTGACAGCACCCTAGATGAAGCAATTACCTGCTCTGATACCAATTGTTGGAGTTAGACATCTGCGGAAGCACGCGAACAGCACAAGGAAGAAGAAGAAGCTTGGAGCACAACACACAATACTGAATGTATTACTAGAGAATGTACAAAGATAAGTAGCCCATTGAGACAACAGGCGTATATACAAGTCGGGGGGAAAAAACCTCCTAAAGAGGGAAAAAAGTGCTCCAAGAGTCCTAGAGTGTTCACACACATCACTACCTAAATATATCAACAATATGTATATAAATATGTATGTATGTATACACACACACACACACACACATATATATATATATATATATATATATATATATATATATATATATATATATATATATATATATATATATATATATATATATATATATATATATATATATATATATATATATATGTGTGTGTGTGTGTGTGTGTGTGTGTGTATGTATGTATGTATCTCTCTCTCTCTCTCTACGTATGTATATATGTGTGTGTGTGTGTGTATACGTATGTACATACATATGTGTTGGAGTTAGATGTCTACGAAAGCACACGAACAGCATAAGGAAGAAGAAGAAGCTTGGAGCACAACACACAATACTGAATGTATTACTAGAGAATGTACAAAGATAAGTAGCCCATTAGGGAATAGGCGTATATACAAGCCGGGGAAAAAAAAGCCTCCTAAAGAGGGAAAAAAGTACCCCGAGAATCCTAGAGAATTCACACACATTACTACCTAAATATATCAACAAATCTTCCCTGGGAGTGATGCGGTGAACAAGTAGCTGGCACTCATGTATAAGGAAGTGCCAAGCTATGTGGAAATCACTCCACAAAAGGAAGTAAGCCCAAAGCTTTGCCGAAAGCTTCAAAATTCTCCCTAGCAGAGCCCTCATGAAAAGGTCTGCAATGTTCTCCTGCATGGGCACATATGCCAAGCTGATCTCCCCAGTAGAGAACCTCTCCCTGACATAGTGATAATGCACCTCAATGTGCTTAGTGCGAGCATGGAACACAGGGTTCCTCGCAACTGCCAATGCGCTCTGACTGTCAGTGAAGATGGTGGTGGGAGAAGTCTGAACAACACCCAAATCAGCCATAAGGCATTTCAGCCACACACACTCAATAGTCGCTGTGAAAGCTTCCCTATACTCGGCCTCACAATTGGAAGTGGCCACAGTAGGCTGCTTCTTGCTCAACCAAGATATACATGAGCTACCAAGCATGAAGCAAAAGCCACTAGTGGACACACGAGTGTCATAGCAACCAGCCCAATCAGAGTTAGAAAAAGCATGCAAATCTGGCAGTAGTGATCCCCCCTTGGGATAAAACAACCCAACCAGTCGAGTACCACTCAAATAGCGAAAGATGCACTTAACTGCCTGCCAATGCTTGACTCCTGAGCAATGCATAAACCTGCTCATCTGTGAGACAGCAAACTAAATATCTGGCCAAGTAATGCATAAGTAAATCAAGCATCCAACAGCCTGCTGATAGAGAACAGCATCAAATGCATCTCCAGCATCATGAAGACTCAATCGTAAACCTGTCTCCATGGGAGTGGCAATAGGCTTACAGTCTTCAAGGCCAAAACGCTGCAATAATGTGTCAATATATTTCGTTTGACACAAAGCCATTCCACCATCAACTTGCATAAACTGAATGCCTAAATAGTGATGCAAATGCCCAAAATCAGATATCTCAAATGAGGCATGCAAATCAGGCTTAAAATCAGCAATATGCTTCTCAATAGGACCAGTGAGCAGCATGTCATCAACATTGACAACAATGATCATAAGCACATCATTAGCACGCTTAACATATAAGGTGCTTTCAGTTGGATTGTTCTCAAAACCATGTGCAATCAGATATGCATGTATCTTCTCATACCAAGCACATGGTGCTTGCTTTAAACCATATAATGCCTTCTTTAACGTGCACACGTGGTTTTCATGCCCTTTCTGCACAAAGCCATGGGGCTAAAAAACATACACTTCTTCATGCAAGTCACCATTCAGAAATGTAGTTTTAATATCCAATTGATGTACATTCCAACCATGATGGGCTACAAGTGCACAAATGCTGTGAATAGTAGTCATACGGCATGTAGGTGCAAAGGTCTCATCAAAATCAATGCCTCTTTCCTGCACATAACCCTTTGCAACAAGCCTAGCCTTATACCTGTCAACTGTACCATCATGTTTACACTTCAGCTTGTATACCCACTTAGTGCCAATGGCCTTCTTGCCAAGAGGCAAGTCACATAAAGACCAAGTACCATTCTTCATTATTGCATCATATTCAGATTGCATAGCAGCCATCCAAGTTTCTAAATTTTGTGCTTCATCAAACGAAACAGGCTCATTCTCATCACAGAGACTAGATGCAGCCATAGCATAGCAATTTGATGCAAAAGAGGCACTATGAGAGTCTGATCGAGTACGATATGATAGAGGTGCATCTAATTTGCCATCACACAAGGTCTGCACCAGCCATTTTGGCATAGTTCTTGCCTGCTCAATATCAATTCTCTCATCAATAAGTGCATCATGTACATCTGCATCAGAAATGGAATTATTTGCATCATCACATGAAACTTGCAAAGGCTGAGAAGTTGCCTCATTAGGACCAACACTAGACTGTCCACCTATAAAAACAGGCAGCAAAGTATCATACATGTCTTTGGAGCTAACAGATGTCTCCTAGTACATGAAAGCAATGGTTGAATAGCATCTTCCACAAAAACAACATCAGGGCTAACCAGAATGCGTTTAGTCTGTGGATGATATAGACGATGGCCTTTACTTTCAAAACTGTACCCAACAAAAATACATTTTACTGCTTTATCATCCAATTTTCTGCGATGTTGTTCAGGCACTAATGCATATGCCAAACAATCAAATACATGCAGATGAGAAATAGATGGCTTGCGGTCATGCCAAGCCTCATATGGAGTGATAGACTGCAGCGCTTTAGTGGGACTCCTATTCAGTACATATGCTGCACACATGACAGCCTCAAGCCAGAAACTATGTGGTAAAGCCTGACTCTTGACCATACACCTGGCCATCTCCATGAGTGACCTGTTCTTTCGTTCAGCAACTCCATTGCGTTGAGGTGTATACGGCACTGTACACTAGTGATTTATCCCACGTTCAGCCAGAAATGTATTAAAATCAAAAGACATATATTCCCCCCTCGATCAAAACGGAGGGTGCCCATTTTACATGCTGACATATTTTCAGCCAAAACCAAAAAGTGTTTGAATCACATGAACACTTCGGACTTTGCCTTCAATGGATATATCCATGCATGCCTGGAAAAATCATCGATGAAAGTCATGAAGTAAAGATAATTCCCAAAAGAAGGTGTCTCCATAGGACCACAAAACATCACTATGTACAAGCTGCAATTTCTGAGTAGCCTGAACTGAACCATCTTTTGGAAAGGACGAACACTGCATTTTTCCCAAAATACAGCCTTCACAAACATGTTTTCCATGTGCCTCAAGTTTGGGCAAAGAGAAGAACATTTCAGATTTCTGTAGGTGTAGCAAACTAACAAAATTCAGATGACCAAAGAGTACATGCCAAAGCTTTGCATCTGACATAGCCTGAGAATCATTTATTGCACATGCCAAATCATTTATAGATCTTTCATAGTCTATGAGCTTATACAGCCCACGACATAAAATGCCAGAAGCAATAATCACATCGCCATTTGACATATCATGAACTGTACACCTGTCATCAACAAATTTCACAACCAAGCCAATCGTGGCTAATGCAAAAATTGATAACAGGTTATTCTCGATCTCTGGCACAAATAAAGCATCTGACAAAGTGAAAGAACTACCATCAGCAGTAGTCAAAATGATCTTACCAACTCCCATAACAGGATAAGAGGAGTTGTTGCCGCATGTAACAGTATTCCCTATAGAGGCAGGCTCGAATGAAGAGAAGAAATCGCACTGCGAGGTAATATGTTTGGTCACCCCACTTTCAAAGTACCAAACATCTGAGTCTACTGCAGACATGCACTGCTCATGAGAAGATGGGTCGAAACTGCAAACAGTAATAAATGCCCATTCTTTTTCCTGCACAAGATTAGCAGACTCCATTTTTGAGGTAGAGGCTTTTGCAACAACCATTCCAGTCTCTTTCTTCTTTGCCTCTTTTGCACCCAGTTTTGGACAATTCTTTATGATATGATCATTCCCTTTACAGTACTTACAAAACAATATCTGCTTTTTTGATTTCTTCTCATCTTTATCTTCCTTCTTTGAATATGCAGAATTAGTAGATTTCTTCTTACTAGTTGAAGAGCTCCATTTTCCTTTTCCCTTCTGACTAGTTAGGAAAGCTTGATCTGCAACTCGCATAATGGATTTGTTCTGCCTAGACTGGTCTTCTTGCAATAGAACAGAGACTAACTCCTCAAATGATAAGGCATTTGGATTGCCTTTCATCGTCAACTGAAGAGTAGAAGCAAAACTCTGATATGAATCAGGAAGACCATTCAGAATGGTCTTCACAAGTGAGCTATCTAGTATAACCTCATCAATAGAAATCAATTGTTCCTTCAATTCTTTTTTATCTTCATTAGGAAACTGTCCATAGAATCACCTTCATTCATTGACTCTCCAACTGTTTTCAGGGGTAAGTGAATATCATCATCTTTGACACCTTCTGCATCAACTTCAGTACCTACAGTTGTAACAGTTGCAGGTGTCATAGGACGTTTTTCGACACCCTACACAATGTTCCACAATCCTTTTGCAACCAACACATGTCGCATCATATAAGCCCATATCAGGTAGTTGGTACCATCCAACTTATCGTCAATAGCCAACATTCGGAATACATCACTGCTTTCAGCCATGGCTGGTGACTAAAATACCTTGATGCAGAAAACTGACTGTATCTCAAAAAGTTGAACAGAACTGCGCAGACGAATTCCACTAGACCTGTAGCAGAGTTCGAGACGCTTATACTGACGAACAGAAACTGGTATATACCTTTGGCACAAAAAGATGAAATAGACTGCACAAGCGCTGCGATAGTGCGTTCGAAGGTCGAAACGAGCTCACCAAAATTCGTGCGATTTTGAGACTGCAACCGGAGGAGTGTTGACGGCACCCTAGATGAAGCGATTACCTGCTCTGATACCAATTGTTGGAGTTAGACATCTGCGGAAGCACGCGAACAGCACAAGGAAGAAGAAGAAGCTTGGAGCACAACACACAATACTGAATGTATTACTAGAGAATGTACAAAGATAAGTAGCCCATTGAGGCAATAGGCGTATATACAAGTCGGGGGAAAAAAACCTCCTAAAGAGGGAAAAAAGTGCTCCGACAGTCCTAGAGTGTTCACACACATCACTACCTAAATATATCAACAATATGTACATAAATATGTATGTATGTATACACACACACACACACACACACACACATATATATATATATATATATATATATCTGTGTGTGTGTGTGTATGTATCTATGTATCTCTCTCTCTCTCTCTACGTATGTATATATATATGTGTGTGTGTGTGTGTGTGTGTGTATACGTATGTACATACATATGTGTTGGAGTTAGATGTCTACGAAAGCACACGAACAGCATAAGGAAGAAGAAGAAGCTTGGAGCACAACACACAATACTGAATGTATTACTAGAGAATGTAAGAAGATACGTAGCCCATTAGGGAAATAGGCATATATACAAGCCGGGGAAAAAAAAACCTCCTAAAGAGGGAAAAAAGTACCCCGACAATCCTAGAGAATTCACACACATCACTACCTAAATATATCAACAAATCCCCCCTGGGAGTGATGCGGTGAACAAGTAGCTGGCACTCATGTATAAGGAAGTGCCAAGCTATGTGGAAATCACTCCACAAAAGGAAGTAAGCCCAAAGCTTTACCGAAAGCTTCAAACTTCTCCCTAGCAAAGCCCTCATGAAAAGGTCTACAATGTTCTCCTGCATGGGCACATATGCCAAGCTGATCTCCCCAGCAGAGAACCTCTCCCTGACATAGTGATAATGCACCTCAATGTTCTTAGTGCGAGCATGGAACACAGGGTTCCTTGCAACTGCCAATGCGCTCTGACTGTCAGTGAAGATAGTGGTGGGAGAAGTCTGAACAACACCCAAATCAGCCATAAGGCATTTCAGCCACACACACTCAATAGTCGTTGTGAAAGCTTCCCTATACTCAGCCTCACAATTGGAAGTGGCCACAGTAGGCTGCTTCTTGCTCAACCAAGATATACATGAGCTACCAAGCATGAAGCAAAAGCCACTAGTGGACACACGAGTTTCATAGCAACCAGCCCAATCAGAGTTAGAAAAAGCATGCAAATCTGGCAGTAGTGATCCCCCAATGGGATAAAACAACCCAAGTAGTCGAGTACCACTCAAATAGCGAAACATGCGCTTAACTGCCTACCAATGCTTGACTCCTGAGCAATGCATAAACCTGCTCATCTGTGAGACAGCAAACTAAATATCTGGCCAAGTAATGCATAAGTAAATCAAGCATCCAACAGACTGCTGATAGAGAACAGCATCAAATGCAGCTCCAGCATCATGAAGACTCAATCGTAAACCTGTCTCCATGGGAGTGGCAATAGGCTTACAGTCTTCAAGGCCAAAACGCTGCAATAATGTGTAAATATATTTCGTTTGACACAAAGCCATTCCACCATCAACTTGCATAAACTGAATGCCTAAATAGTGATGCAAATGCCCAAAATCAGATATCTCAAATGAGGCATGCAAATCAGCCTTAAAATCAGCAATATGCTTCTCAATAGGACCAGTGAGCAGCATGTCATCAACGTAGACAACAATGATCAAAAGCACATCATTAGCACGCTTAACATATAAGGTGCTTTCAGTTGGACTGTTCTCAAAACCATGTGCAATCAGATATGCATGTATCTTCTCATACCAAGCACATGGTGCTTGCTTTAAACCATATAATGCCTTCTTTAACGTGCACACGTGGTTTTCATGCCCTTTCTGCACAAAGCCATGGGGCTAAAAAACATACACTTCTTCATGCAAGTCACCATTCAGAAATGTAGTTTTAATATCCAATTGATGTACATTCCAACCATGATGGGCTACAAGTGCACAAATGCTGTGAATAGTAGTCATACGGCATGTAGGTGCAAAGGTCTCATCAAAATCAATGCCTCTTTCCTGCGCATAACCCTTTGCAACAAGCCTAGCCTTATACCTGTCAACTGTACCATCAGGTTTACACTTCAGCTTGTATACCCACTTAGTGCCAATGGCCTTCTTGCCAAGAGGCAAGTCACATAAAGACCAAGTACCATTCTTCATTATTGCATCATATTCAGATTGCATAGCAGCCATCCAATTTTCTAAATTGTGCTTCATCAAACGAAACAAGCTCATTCTCATCACAGAGACTAGATGCAGCCATAGCATAGCAATTTGATGCAAAAGAGGCACTATGAGAGTCTGATCGAGTACGATATGATAGAGGTGCATCTAATTTGCTATCACACAAGGTCTGCACCAGCCATTTTGGCATAGTTCTTGCCTACTCAATATCAATTCTCTCATCAATAAGTGCGTCATGTACATCTGCATCAGAAATGGAATTATTTGCGTCATCGCATGAAACTTGCAAAGGCTGAGAAGTTGCCTCATTAGGACCAACACTAGACTGTCCACCTATAAAAAGAGGCAGCAAAGTATCATACATGTCTTTGGAGCTAACAAATGTCTCCTTAGTACATGAAAGCAATGGTTGAATAGCATCTTCCACAAAAACAACATCACGGCTAACCAGAATGCGTTTAGTCTGTGGATGATACAGACGATGGCCTTTACTTTCAAAATTGTACCCAACAAAAATACATTTTACTGCTTTATCATCCAATTTTATGCGATGTTGTTCAGGCACTAATGCATATGCCAAACAATCAAAAACATGCAGATGAGCAATAGATGGTTTGCGGTCATGCCAAGCCTCATATGGAGTGATAGACTGCAGCGCTTTAGTGGGACTCCTGTTCAGTACATATGTTGCACACATGACAGCCTCAAGCCAGAAACTATGTGGTAAAGCCTGACTCTTGACCATACACCTGGCCATCTCCATGAGTGACCTGTTCTTTCGTTCAGCAACTCCATTGTGTTGAGGTGTATACGGCACTGTACACTAGTGATTTATCCCACGTTCAGCCAGAAATGTATTAAAATCAAAAGACATATATTCCCCCCCTCGATCAGAACGGAGGGTGCCCATTTTACATGCTGACATATTTTCAGCCAAAACCAAAAAGTGTTTGAATCACATGAACACTTCGGACTTTGCCTTCAATGGATATACCCATGCATGCCTGGAAAAGTCATCGATGAAAGTCATGAAGTAAAGATAATTCCCAAAAGAAGGTGTCTGCATAGGACCACAAACATCACTATGTACAAGCTGCAATTTCTGAGTAACCTGAACTGAACCATCTTTTGGAAACGACGAACACTGCATTTTTCCCAAAATACAGCCTTCACAAACATGTTTTCCATGTGCCTCAAGTTTGGGCAAAGAGAAGAACATTTCAGATTTCTGTAGGTGTAGCAAATTAGCAAAATTCAGATGACCAAAGCGTACAACCAAAGCTTTGCATCTGACATAGCTTGAGAATCATTTACTGCACATGCCAAATCATTTATAGATCTTTCATAGTCTATGAGCTTATAGAGCCCACGACATAAAATGCCAGAAGCAATAATCACATCGCCATTTGACATATCATGAACTGTACACCTGTCATCAACAAATTTCACAACCAAGCCAATCGTGGCTAATGCAGAAATTGATAACAGGTTATTCTTGATCTCTGGCACAAATAAAGCATCTGACAAAGTGAAAGAACTACCATTAGCAGTAGTCAAAATGATCTTACCAACTCCCATAACAGGATAAGAGGAGTTGTTGCCGCATGTAACAGTATTCCCTATAGAGGCAGGCTCGAGTGAAGAGAAGAAACTGCATTGCGAGGTAATATGTTTGGTCACCCCACTGTCAAAGTACCAAACATCTGAGTCTACTGTAGACATGCACTGCTCATGAGAAGATGGGTCAAAATTGCAAACACTAATAAATGCCCATTCTTCTTCCTGCACAAGATTAGCAGACTCCATTTTTGAGGTAGAGGCTTTTGCAACAACCATTCCAGTCTCTTTCTTCTTTGCCTCTTTTGCAGCCAGTTTTGGACAGTTCTTTATGATATGATCATTCCCTTTACAGTACTTACAAAACAATATCTGCTTTTCTGATTTCTTCTCATCTTTATCTTCCTTCTTTGAATATGCAGAATTAGAAGATTTCTTCTTACTAGTTGAAGAGCTCCATTTTCCTTTTCCCTTCTGACTAGTTAGGAAAGCTTGATCTGCAACTCGCATAATGGATCTGTTCTGCCTAGACTGGTCTTCTTGCAATAGAACAGAGACTAACTCCTCAAATGATAAGGCATTTGGATTGCCTTTCATCATCAACTGAAGAGTAGAAGCAAAACTCTGATATGAATCAGGAAGACCATTCAGAATGGTCTGCACAAGTGAGCTATCCGGTATAACCTCATCAGTAGAAATCAACTGTTCCTTCAAGTCTTTGATCTTCGTTAGGAAACTGTCCATAGAATCACCTTCATTCATGTGCTGACTCTCCAACTGTTTTCAGAGGTAAGTGAATATCATCATCTTCGACACCTTCTGCATTAGCTTCAGTACCTACAGTTGTAACAGTTGCAGGTATGATAGGACGTTTTTCGACACCCTACACAATGTTCCACAATCCTTTTGCAACCAACACATGTCGCATCATATAAGCCCATAACAGGTAGTTGGTACCATCCAACTTATCCTCAATAGCCAACATTCGGAATACATCACTGCTTTCAGCCATGGCTGGTGACTAAGATACCTTGATGCAGAAAACTGACTGTATCTCAAAAAGTTGAACAGAACTGCGCAGACGAATTCCACTAGACCTGTAGTAGAGTTCGAGACGCTTATACTGACGAACAAAAACTGGTATATACCTTTGGCACAAAAAGACGAAATAGCTTGCATAAGCGCTGCGATAGTGCGTTCGAAGGTCGAAACGAGCTCACCAAAATTCGTGCGATTTTGAGACTGCAACCGGAGGAGTGTCGACGGCACCTTAGATGAAGCGATGACCTGCTCTGATACCAATTGTTGGAGTTAGACATCTGCGGAAGCACGCGAACAGCACAAGGAAGAAGAAGAATCTTGGAGCACAACACACAATACTGAATGTATTACTAGAGAATGTACAAAGATAAGTAGCCCATTGAGGCAATAGGCATATATACAAGTCGGGGGAAAAAAACCTCCTAAAGAGGGAAAAATGTGCTCCGACAGTCCTAGAGTGTTCACACACATCACTACCTAAATATATCAACAATATGTACATAAATATGTATGTATGTACACACACACACACACACACACACACACACACATATATATATATATATATATATATATATATATATATATATATATATATATATTTATTTATTTATTTATTTATTTATTTATTTATTTATTTATTTATTTATTTATATGTGTGTGTATGTATGTATGTATCTCTCTCTCTCTCTCTCTCTCTCTCTCTCTCTATATATATATATATATATATATATATATATATATATATATATATATATATATATATATATATATATATATGTGTGTGTGTGTGTGTGTGTGTGTGTGTGTGTGTGTGTGTTCGAGTTAAGGTTATTAAGAAGCCACCTAGTCACATTACAAAACACACATTCGCATTGAAGATCAAGGCATGATAAAATTCTAAATGCATGCCTTGACACTCTTTCCTCCAAAGATCTACTAGTAATGGAGAAACAAATTCTCACGGCGCATGTTAATCTAATAGGGTGTTCAGAAGAACATCAGTAGCAGCCCATGCTATGCTTCCCAAAACGAATATAGAACAAATGAAGACTTTTGGCGGTGTTCAAGGATGTGACAGTTCTGGTACATTTCCATAAATGCTTTAGCCTTATATGTATAAACCTTGGTTTGTTTCATCATACATTTTCTAGTTGGTAACTTGAACATGCAACCTTGGATGATGTCCATAAATTTGTTCGAATCATATATGTAGGCTTTAGCTTTTCAGTTTCTAAATAGAATCATAGTAGTCGGTTTTACATGTGTGCACCTTGGTTGGTGCCATAATACCATCTTTTATTGGTAGCATATTTGTACACTTTGTGGATACCCATAAGTTGGTTTGAAACATATGTGTAGAACTTAATTTATATTTTAGTGTACAAAGTTGAAATAATTGGTTTTATTTGAGTTGAAAATGATTTTTATAAGCATATTTGAGTTTAATACTATGTTCTATATGTTGCAAGGAATGTGTATAATTTTTTCTTTCATATAAAAGTTTTTTTTAATAAAAACCACATTTGATTAAGAACTTCCATCATGTTCACTACCAAGGTATCCTACGAGGCTATTGACGTGAACAAAAAATATGATCTAATGTATGTTCTAAACTTTGTATTATAATTAATACGTATGTTGAAGGAGTTCCTCAAATTCTCTTTGTAAAAGGTGTGTGATTGTTTGGAAATTTGTCAAAAAGGGACATTTAAGTGTCCAGTTTTTGCACCAAACTAGTTTTAAAGCCAATGGATTCCATCACCATTCAAAAGATTACAATATTTACATCTATCAAGAGAAACCTTTTCTTTTCCTCACCATCTTTTATGTAGATGAACTTATCTTCATTTGCACCAAACTAGTTTTAAAGCCAATGGATTCCATCACCATTCAAAAGATTACAATATTTACATCTATCAAGAGAAACCTTTTCTTTTCCTCACCATCTTTTATGTAGATGAACTTATCTTCATTGGCATACATGATGATCACATTCAACTTCCCATCCAATAGATTAATTAAGAGTACTTGATAAATGATTTTGGTCTTTACTACATTTTTAGGCATAGATTTCTATTACCTTAAACAAAGTATATTTCTTCTTAGAGAAGAAGTGAAAAATAATATTCTCTCATGGTACACCACAGATCAATCATGTACACTTTCTACCCTCCTTGAGTAGAAAAAATCTCACATTAGATGGTGCATGACAACTTCTTTATGTGCATACTAATTGATAGCTTGATGGATTCTAATCTATTTAATCAATATCTATCTAGGTATTTACTATGTTTTTGTCGAAATAAGAGAGTCATGGTTAGAAAAGGGGTAGTGTCACAAAACTATTATAAGAGATTCATGTAGGAAAAGGTAGTGAGGGATATAAGCTTTTCCTAGAATTCATATTAAAATTGCAAAATTTGAGCAGATTAGTAGTTTGAGTTATATCATTGTAGACCTGAAGGTACTACGTTTTCAACCACTGTAGGTTGTGCCACTCAAAACATTGTTCTAGGATTGGACTTCCATGAAATTAACCACTCTAGGTTGTGCCACTCAAAACATTGTTCTAGGATTGGCCTTCCACTCTAGACTTGACTATCTTGGATCCCTATCTCTAGAATCCTCCAAACTTGAAATTTGTCCTTTTCTATTGTATCTCTTCATTTATATATTACCTCAACATCAAAAATCCATTGAGACCATTAGTGTCATTTATTTCCAAAGATCTTGCACCATGTGGAGAGTGGTATGTGTGAACCTTTCTAGAACTTTTGAATGTGTTCATGAGGTTGTTTCTTGCCATTATCTCCCCTTTCTTTATTGCCATCATAAGACTTGATTGAAAATTCTTCCTAATGTGGATCATGAGTAGGAATGGTAATGAATCCTTGAGCTTGATCTTGGGTATCCATTCAACATGGTGTAGTAAGATTTGTATTTGTGCATGTTGAAATTGTGGTGCAATATCACTTTGGAAAAAGAGAACTCACTATTTACATGTTTCTTTGGTCGCTTCCATCCAAGTGGTCTATGATTTTAAACAAACTCGTGAATCCAAACCTCTATATAACATTAATTTCTTCGGAATGTCCTCTCTATATATACTTTCTTTTGATCCAATAGTCATTTTCGCATTGGTTCTATTGATTTTATTACGGGATCCTTTATCTAATGAACCTTTTGAAAACCACATGGAGTCATATATGCTTTGGGGCTTCTATTATTGATGCTTCACTTGCGTTCTACTTATTTTTGGAAACCTTCCAAAATCTACATGAGTGAGCATATTTAGTTCTTTATGCTAATCTACCACTAGGTTTGATCCATCATGGGAAATGTTTCGAGGTCACATCGATGTTGGCATCGAATATGTCATCTGAAGGCCACACTAAGGTTTCATTATGGATAATCTATATAAAGAGCACATATTTATCTCTTTGATTAGGTGAAAAAATGAACCCTACATGGACTTCGTAAGGATTCCTAATTTTTAGGGATTAAGTTTAATCTTGTACTTGCCTAAAGGATAAAGTGCATTTAATAGAGCACTTTTTAGTAGGCTCAAGTAGGCTTTTTTTTAGGTTGAGATAGAATTATCTCTCTTTTTTATATATATAGAGAGAGAGTCACTTTCCACATCATCAAATCCATCCATCTTTGTGAATAAAAAGATGACTTTTTTGGAAAAGTCTCTTTTTTAGCTATTCTCTATTCAAAATGGTCCATTCTTTTATGCATATGTCAAAAGTTTCCGGCAGCAATGAATTGTTTGGCATGCTTTAAGCTGAAGATAAGCTTGATGGGACCAACTATCCAATGTGGTCTTACATGATGAAGCATGTTCTTGTTGCAAAACAACTTTGGAACATAGTGGTAGATGTAGATCGAAGACCCATAGGTTCTTCTACTTCATAGTCTATTGTCATAGATGGAGCTTCTTCTTCAAGTACAGTGGTTCCTCCTTCTCCACCTACACGGGAGAAACTTAGATGGGATGGAAGAGTGCTCAAGCTCATGCATTGATTGCGCTTTCTATGACATGTCATATAGTTCCACACATTCGGTCATGTTCTACATCAAGACAAACAAGGGACACTCTTACTTCTTTGTATGCCATGCGTAATGAAGCACGTGTTTCATACTTGAGGAAGCAACTTGAGGATGTATGTATGGCTGAAAATGATTTTGTGGATGTGTATGTGACACGTATCAAGGACTTGAAGGAGCAATTGGCAAACAGAGATGAAATTATTCCGGATGCATCACTCATTTCTACATTATTGAAAGGATTACCGGAATCTTTTCAAAGCTTTGCTACTACACTCCATTTGGTTGCAAAAGGTAATCCCAATATGTATGCATTTGATGAGGTTGTGTCTCTTATTTTGCAAGAAGAACAATCTAGGGTGAATAGGAGTGGTTTGATTGAGGGAATGCAAGCACTTGCTATCTCATAAAGGGGGAAAAGCAAGTATGGTTTAGCTTTGGGTTCATCAAAATCGAAGCCTCAACCTTCCTCTTCCACTCATTCATCTAATGATGCTAATTTTCAAAAGAAGTGCAAATGTTGATGAAAGGCTAGACATACTATTGACGAGTGTAGAAATCTTGCTAAGCACAATGAAAAGAAGAAGGATCAGGCATGTCTATTGCTGAAAATTTAGCAAATGCAAAGAATGATGAAGCTAACATGGCTCAAGATTTTTGGGCATGTGTTGTTACATGTCATTATGATGCATCTTTTCATTCCAAATGTATGGTTGTGAGTGAGCCTGAGTCTGATTGGTTCTTTGATAGTGGTGCTTCAAAGCACATAACATCATGCAAAAGATTTTCTGCATCTTTGAAAGATGCACCCAAAGGAGGACATGTGGTGTGTGCAAACAATGCCTCTTATCCTATCATTGGAGCAGGAGAAATTGAGCTTACAACTGCAAATGGAGGTGTGATTCTCTTGAAAAATGCATTGTATGTACCCGGTATCAAGAAGAACTTGATTTCAGTTTCGTTGATTGCCAAAGATGGACTTCATGTACACTTTGTAGATGATAAGTGTATGGTTCATGATTTTGGCAATGGTAATATTATCGTTATGTCCGGTACATCATGTAATGGTTAATATCGCATGGATACATACAAGAGGGCTGCCTCGAATGCCTTGGTCGTTCATACTTATTCCATGGCTGAAATGGAGCTTTGGCATGCTCATTTTGGTCACTTGAACTTCAATAGTTTGCTTTACTTGCAAAAGAAGGACATGGTTATTGGTTTGGCAACACTTGAGTCCATTGAAAAGCATGAATGTGAAGGTTGCATTCTTGGAAAAATGCAACGTGCTTCTTTTCAAAAAGATAATCATACACACACTACAAGAAAATTGCAGCTTGTTCATAGTGATGTATGTGGTCCCGTCAAGACTCCATCTTTTGGGAAGCATGTATAAATTTTCACTTTCATTGATAATGCTACTCAAGATACATGGGTGTATCCTATGAAAGCAAAGAATGAGGTATTCTCTTGCTTCAAAGCATTTTTAGCTATGGCTGAAAATTTTTCTTCACAAAAGCTTTTGACTCTATGCACAGATCGTGGTGACGAATATATGTCACATGAGTTTAATGCTTTTCTTCGTGAAAGAGGTACTTCACACCAATGTACGGTGCCATATACACCTCAGCAAAATGGTGTTGTCGAGCATAAAAATAGAACTCTCCTTGAAATGACACGATGTATGGCTAAAGGAAAGCATCTTCTTGATAAGTTTTGGATGGAAGCGGTCACGTGTGCAAACTATGTGTTGAATCACTGCCCTACAAAAGCATTGAGAGTCATCGCTCCTTATGAGGCTTGGAATGGACATAAGCCCATGGTTAGTCACATGTGTCTGTTTGGTTGTTTGGCATATGCTCTTGTGCCATCACAACAACGTCACAAACTAGATGACAAGGCAAAGAAATGTATATTTGTTGGTTATAGTGCTGAAAGTAAGGAATATGAACATAACTATTGTGATTCGAGATGTGGAATTTGCTGAAAATTCAGTTCTTCCTCTACTTGAATGCAAAAAACAGCCAACAGTTAGCTCACAAGATGTGTTCGATACACTCATGCCTTTGTTGCAAAATGGTGCACTTGACTATTGCCATGTAGAGCAACCTGCATTGGCTGCCCATCGAGGTTGGAAAGTGCATCAGTTGGACATAAAAACAGCCTTCTTGGATGGTGATTTGCAAGAAGAGGGGGCAGTTTTCACAGCTATAGTGGAGTGTATATGGTTGAGACGCCTATTGATGGATCTTTGCATGGAGATTGATGTTGATATGCATATTCGCACTGATAGTCAGAGTGTTTTGGTTGTTGCACGAAACCCAGTGTTTCATGCACAGACCAAACATATTGAGGTGCATTATCACTATGTGAGAGAGTGCCTTCATGCAGGAGATATTGCTTTGGTATATGTGCCTATGCAAGATAATGTGGCAGACATATTCACCAAAGCTCTTCCACGTGAAAAGTTTGAAGCTTTTCGCAAAGCTTTAGGCTCATTATCTTGTGGGGGCTGATCTATCACTCCTTGTATGTGTTCACATCATTCGCTCCAGGGGGGTTTGTTACACGAGTGCCTTTGATATGAACCTCTTCCCTATACATGGGGACTTTTTACTCTAGTGCTAGTTAGAGTTTTTTTCCCCATGTTACCACATACATGATTCACTCATACGTGGTGGTACTTTGTACTTAGAGATATTATTCAGCTCTTACTTCTCGCACTTCTACACACACCCAACACTAATGTCTACTTTTCATCCTACATTACATAGTATCTCAATATTTCTCCAATTCCTTGGTAGTGGTGAAGCTTGACTACTAGGTTATTACAAGTGATTGTCTACCCATTCATGAGCTATTGAAAATTATTTTATGTAACTATGTCATGGCAACCATTTGAAGATAGAACTCTGGAAGAACACGATAATATAATCTAATAAGATGTGAAAGAAAGGGAGAGTACAATTACAAAGTTAAAAGGAAATCTCCAACAATTGAAAGAGACTCCACTTGGTATGAGATACTGAAAAATACCATTATCATCCTTTGAAGCTCTTTTAGCTAGTGGAGGAGCACAAAAGCGATGTATTTTTGCAATTAGGTTTGTCTTTCACTTGTTTGTTTTTTGTTATAAGACTTTTAGATTGAGTTTCTCATTGTGCAAGTCATTTGTTGAAGATGTTAGCACTTCATCAATAATACAAGACCAATTCAAGTTCTTGAATTTTTGTTTGAGTAGCAAACATGTATTGGACTCACCAATAGGAAATCATATCAAGATGCAAGTGATTATAGAATTTTTTTTTTTTGGTGTCACCTATAGGAAATCATATCAAGATGCAAGTGATTAAAGATTTTCTGGACAAGTTAGAAGATATTATTACTCTTAGAGAGATACAAATGTTATGTGATGAAGCAGGTATTAGTACTAGAGGATATAGTGCATTATACAATCTTTTGAAGCAAGCATTATAAAAAGAAGGTATCTTGTAAAGTATTTTTTTCATCTTCTTAAAAGATATCTATAAAGAAGAAGATTTCCAATGAAGATGTAGCTAATATACTTGGCCATTACTTGCATATAGAAGCTAATATGTCTACATCCATTTCTCAGCTAGATCTAAAAAGGAGTTGGAAAATTCATCTAGAAATGGATTGACTTCCACAAAGTACAACATATTTGTTGATTTGGAGTGCCTTGAACAGCACCCAATTACAGATTTAACATTCAAGATATTTCCATTACCATTACAATGAAATTTATGGTATTTTGATAACTTTTGTTATTTGATGAAAATTGTAATTCCAAGCTCAATTTTATATTGATGCTACACAAATGTCAAAACATAAAAGGATGATGGATGGAGATATTGAGCATGAAACTCATGAATGAAGCTATGGCACATGCCATTATTGATGAAAGTGAAAACTCTATCCATCACTTTACATACAGTGTTCAATCCAAGAAATCAATAGCACCTAAAGATGATGTTCTTTCATGAATTTTTACTAGGACCCCATGGATCACAAAGGTAATAGCTTCTCAAAGTCATAGTGCAAATTTTGATGTAGGAAGCCTTGGTGATTTTGAGGTACAGTGGCACTGGGTGGAGATTTGAAGACCATCAAATGCATGTTAGGCTGCAAACAAGGTGCACCTACTCTTTATCATTTTCCATATTGCACATGAACTTTTGAACCAACAAAGATACAACAAAAAAGCACAGTTGATTTAGATGATGACATGGATGCATCTACTTGTAGGGAATGGGATATACCTTTATTCAGGTGTCCCATGTTAGGTAGACCTAATTGTGACATGTCAAAAAACGATTGGAATCCCATTATTCTATTTCCTTTAGTTAATGTTCACTTTTGCACCTTGCATGCCTTCATGAGAATATTTTATAGAATAATGAAGCTCCATATAGAATATCGATTTTCCATGAGGCCAGTTGATAAATTTGTACAAGTTATAATAAAACTTGAGGAACTCCTTACTCCAATTAGTTGACAGGGTGGAAACATATTCAAGAAACTTGGTGAATCTCAAGATAGTTTACAACAAATGTTGATGAAATGGAAGAAGGCAAGAATATTATCTTAGAAGAGGTACTAGCACTCAAAATAGTGAACAATATGAGCTAT
Organism: Ceratopteris richardii; assembly: GCA_020310875.1. NCBI lineage: Eukaryota > Viridiplantae > Streptophyta > Polypodiopsida > Polypodiales > Pteridaceae > Ceratopteris > Ceratopteris richardii. Next base: position 32,950,728 of record CM035418.1, on the reverse strand, counting down.
GGAAAAACTTGTGCATGATGATCTAGTCCAAGTGACTATAGATAAATGATGATCCAAAGCTATCATATAAGTGTCAAGGAAGGATCTACTCGACAACTTGTCCAGAATCAATACTGGCAAGATTTCGACAACATGTCCTCTCTAAAAGGGACTTTGTTACCAAATAACCATGTGGGAATCACCATCACATATTCCAAGAATCACAGTGGTAAATAAATTATCGAATCAATGATCATAGGCTAATGCAATAGACAATCCAAGTGATAAAGAAATGTGCAACTAAGGCTCCAATCTGGATCATGTACTTGCAATGATAAACAAGAAAAATAGAAGTACCAACCAAGGATCCAATCTATCTCTCATGAAATTATATCCAAGGAGAAAATAAAGTTATATCTAAGTGGCATAAAACAAAATATGACCACAATGCCATTGTACATGCACTGCCAAAACTATGATTTCAAATCATGGATGAAATGGCATAAACTGAAATTAGTACCACAATGCCATCATACATGTCCAAAATTGAGATAATCCATTGTACTCTCATATGGAGGATTATTCGCATAGATCATACATAGTCAATGATATCAAGCTCTAAAGCAATAGCTCACACACCAAAAAATCTCTCTAACAGAAGTTCCAAATTAAAATGAACCTCCAAAACCAATTAGCATTTTTATGGTGAAAATCTATTGGCCTATATTTTGCTAAGTCAATGCTCTTAAGATTTGAGCCTAAGTTTTTTCTCTAATAAATTTGAAGAACTCTTTGTCGGCTACACAACCACACTTGAAACACCTCAATCGAAAGTTTGAAGCTCAAGATACAATCAAAACACACATTGGGTCTCAAAATAATCTTCACCTATAGCACTATCTCTCTATATTTTTTTATCTTGCTGAATTGCAACTTTGAACCTAGAGTATCTTCATCTAGAAATTGTATATGCTTTCTTAAGCTACACATAGAAATTCTAATCACTTCAATCGTACCTATGAAACTCAAGTTGTTGCCAAAATTCTCATCTATTATCAAAGCAATTATATATCTGACTTATACATCACTCTTTGTTTTTTAAAGGTTTGGAAAATTTAATCTCCAAAACAGATTTTCATCTTTGTAAACTCTTAGATCTTCTTATAAGCTACATATAAAACTTTAAATTGTTTCAATCCAAGTTTCCTAGCTTGAGTTATGGTAAAAATACCAACCTACTATCAAGAAAATGCCAATATGCAAATTCACGTCTTTGCCCTAAGCTTCCATTGAAGCTCCTTGCACCTCAGCTTTCAACATGCTCTGATACCAATGAAGGCCTTTGGTGGGCTGAGCAAGAGGAGAAAAGAGGAGATGGATAGAAAGAGAGGAGAGGAAAGACATGCACATAAGCCATGGAAAGGCTACCATATGTACTTATGGTATCTTTAGCTTGCATTCGATGTGTTTTGGTTTGCACAACTACTCAAGGTTTACACATATGTTAATAACATGCCAAAAGATGCTAGAGTTCCAATAATATGGATTATGAACCTTTAGAGCTAGAGAAGGGGTCGGAGACCCTCAAGTATGCGAAAACGGGCCCTCTCATAGTAATGTTGGCAAGGCCTCTACAAAAAAAAAATGCACAAGTATCTACCCGTGTTTCTGTGGCAGGGCCTTCTTTGGCATATTATACCCTTTTCTAGCCCTTCTCTTAGCCCCAAAAACATCTTTTGCATTTTTCAAACTTGCATAAAACCACTTCTTTACCTTATTCAGTAGATATAGACAAGAGAATAGGACATGTGCCCATACATTATCCAATTTTACAATGGATAACACAAAACATATGAGGAAGATAAAGTATTGATTGATTCAAAAGTTTACATCAATTCTGAGTAGCCTTCAATTTCTCTACCATATTCTTTCTCCTTTGGAGAGATTGTGGTAATTCATAGTTCAATACAGAGTTAGAAATTACATTAGGGTCTTGCAATCCAAGACCCATGGCAATTCATACTTGGCTTAGAACCTTTCCTCTAAATTTAACTCCAAGTGAAGTTACAACTAGAGATTTCCTAACCAAAATGATGCAATTAGTGCCTTGCATGATTATCGATAAACACAAAATTTTTCTCAAGATCTTCAAGCACCATGTCATGAAATGGAGTGTATTCTTTATGAACAATTACAAAATCATCCTTTGGTAACTTTCCCAAGGACAGGCCACTGCCATGAGATGCATGATTCCCACCAGAACTTGTAACGAACTTATCCACTTCAATGGATTCTTGCAAGAGAAGAGAATGATAAGTTCTAGTACCAATATAATTAAGATAAATTATTCAATACCACTTCCATTATGAAGCCTATCTTCTTCTCTCTTCTAAGGGCATCAAGATCTATGCTAGAGTGGGCCATGCCACTCTATTCCACCACTAGTGATGTAGGAACTTTGTTCTTCATTATTCTTTCTCGTGTTACACTATACTCCTCTTTTGTGTTGTTATTATTATCATCATTCAAAATATCTTTACACACCACAATGATGGTTTTTTCTATAGAATCACCTAATGGTATAGATCTTTTTCCAATAAGTTAAAATGTATTATCTAGTGAAATAGTTGACATTTTAGAAAAAATACTTAGACATTCATCAAGTCGAAGTTTGGATGCCTTCTCAACATCATGAAGAAATATAAATTCATCTCCATCCACAAGGATGATGGAGAGAAATTCAATTTCCACCTTAGTTATTATGGGCTTATAGGGGTTGAGGTTTGATGGTGGGTGCTCTTCCATGTTTGATTTCTCACACAACTTGTTTTACATGCCATCAAAGAACTCTCATTGAACTATTCCACTCTCTTTCACTTAGTTGATAGCCTCTAATTGAGGGTCATTTTTCTCGTAAACAAACCCCCCTATGAAAAGGTTTGGGAGATACATAGGTGTAGGGTCAATCTCCTTATTGATAATGAAAATGGTTGCAGCAATGTAAGAAAGGCACCTACTACCCATCCTCTTCTTGTTGTTATAGTATTTTACTAATGGCACTATGTTATCCAATAGATGCCCTACGTCCTCAACAATTGCAAGGAACTAATTAAGGGACTTCATAAAAGCTTCATTATCTTTGTGAATATAGAACAAAAGGTCACATGTGACTCACTTGCCCTCATAGGGTGGGATATCTATTATTTCCTCAAGGGCATCAGAATTTAGATTGATTGTCTCGTTAAGATCTAGGATCTAGATAAGTAGAGGTGGAGGTGACCATTTCACGTATATGTAGTGTGATTGCTAGTGTGTTCTTGAGGGCTTCTAGCTCTTCTTGGTTACAAAAGTAAGAAATGAGAGCATAAGACTTGCCTTAATAGTAGTTACTCATTTAAAGGTAAAAATAATATGCGTAAATATAAAAATCATGCATAAAACTCCTAGAAAGATAAATTGGATCATGAAAAAATATTAAATGGATTCTCACTAAAGATGATAAGAATCTTAGCTTCTGAACTTGGATTGATGCAGATCATCAAATCTCATTACTAACAGATGTTCTCTCACATTAGCAAGGATCCAATGATGATGCACTATAATGACTTCCATTTAATTGTTGGGAAAATTTATCTTAATCTCAAATGCAATTAAAGAACCATCAAAAATTTGTAATGGTATCCCTTCACCAAGTTTGCACATCCAAAGTTCATAATAGAATCTAATGTACAATGCAATATGATGTTTTAGATATTGAAATCCTATGCTTGTTGCATCAATTTTACAAAGGTATCCATCCCTTTTGGTGAATCCTTCTTCGAATCCCCAATTTTCACCTAGTAAACCCACACAATTGCTCATATATGATATATTTACACATGAACATTGTGGAACTCTCTAGAATTGTGAATGTTTGAAATAGATGTACAAAACAATGGATAGGAACACACCAATGTAGTCCTAGAGATCTAGAAACTCTTGTGAATTTCAAAGAATTGTGTATATTCATCACCATCTTATGCTTCAAAAATGTCAAGAATCATATATCCGGTTGTGGCCACTCCACATTGAAAAGAGAATCTATCTTAATCATCTCTAAACTACCAAAATCATTTGATGTAGACATTACGAAATATGTATGTGTAATAGAAGACTTTCTCATGTAAAAGTTTACAAGAGGTACTTGTGGAAAGACTAATGCCCCAACATCTACAAGACTATGAAATGGTTGCTTCTCCACCAAGGTAGAAGGAAATATATCTGCAAAAAAAAGGGTAAATAAAGAAGCAAGACCAAGAACCAAAAAATATTATAGACTAATACTTACAATTGATAGGAGATCTCATTTTGTATGAGTTTTCCAATTTCACGCTTGACATTGTAAAAACAATGGCAATAGTTCCACTACCTTTGAGATTCTTGAAGCCAAATAGCATTCCCTCCAAGATCTCTAAAGTTTTAGGTGTCTCCATTGGAGTTCAAGTGTGGAACTGACAATAGCAATTCAAAGAGGAAGATGCACACAGAAACAGATGCGAAAACAAGAGCTTTAGGAGCTTCAATGGTGTGGTATAAAGAAAAACTATTGGAAACATGTGATTTTTTAGGACTTGGGTATGAAAATGTGAAGTTTAAAAGGGAAAAAGTTGTACTTGAGTTATTTTTGAAAAAATCACTTTGTTGAGGTCAGACCATGCACATATTTTGGATTTGGGGTCAAAAATAGCACTTTTAATCCTAAAAAGCGGTTGAGAGGCCATTGAATTGATGAGTTTAAAAGCTTTTTGAAATTTTTGAATTTTAGGCCCCAGGTTGGTTATGAGATTCCTTTTTCTCTTTTTAGGCAAAAACTCAACCTAGGGGAATCATATCTCCTCTTCCTGCTTCAACCTAGTAATTTCCTTCTTCAACCTAGTAATTTATAGGGTAGAGATTATGTCCACCACCTTCTTGTGATTGGTCCATCACTAATAACTCTTTAATTTAAAAGGCCCATGTAAAGTTCATATTTTTTTCCTAATGTAAAGTTGATCAGCAATCATGTTAGCACCTTATAAGACCTTTTTATCCTTTGTTTTACTTTTTCCTATCTTTGCTTACCTTTTTACTTAGTGGTCTTCTTTTATTGAGTTTGATCAATTTTCTATCATAAGTGTCTCCCTTTTTTATGTTCTCTACAAGATCTTGTGCACTATGATAGTTATTGTTGTCGTGAACTTGAAATTGAGCTCATCCCCTCTATGCCATCGATATGTTTTGGTATGAAGACAAAAATGAATCTGTATGGATCCCCTTTAACATAATAGTAATGTGTTGAGCCTTTCTTGGGCCCCAACCACATTCATCATGAGCATAAGCCACTACATATTTCATGTGAAATTTGGGTGGTCACCCATGACTCCCCATTATTCACCCTAGAATATCATTTCTATTATATACCATATCAATGTATTTTGCCTTGAGATATTATTATACAACCATTGGACTTAAACCACTAGATCCCCTTTACTAAATGATTAGATTTATCAACCCTCATAGCACCAAAAATCAACACTTTTACATAACCTTGCTTAGCCGGTTAGTTTGCTTGCCTAAAATTCGCCTACCACAAATGTTAAACATTTACAATCATTTTTAGTTTTACCTTTCGACTTTTCTTGCATTGCCAAGATATTGTATTATATCATCCACCTTAATACAACATTTTGGTACTAAAGGAGAAATGAATATACGTTTTAATATTGATTCTCTCTCTCTCTCTCTCTCTCTCTCTCTCTCTCTCTCTCTCTCTCTCTCTCTCTCTCTCTCTCTCTCTCTCTCTCTCTCTCTCTCTCTCTCTCTCTCTCTCTCTCTCTCTCTCTCTCTCTCTCTCTCTCTCTCTCTCTCTCTCTCTCTCTCTCTCTCTCTCTCTCTCTCTCTCTCTCTCTCTCTCTCTCTCTCTCTCTCTCTCTCTCTCTCTCTCGTGAAAAAACCATGAGATATTCATAGAAGGCAAACGCTCAAAGTAGGCTATTGTTCAAGCTTGTAATTCAGAGCATATGGAAATGGGAAATCGTATGTCAATTACGATGGATGGATTTAAAAAAAGAGCCTTGTTGAGGATAATTTTTGTTGTTGTTGAGCTATGAGCTTGCATAAATAGTCCGGATAATAAGTCTCCATCACCTTACAGTTTTGGGTCTTACATGACTAGTCGAGCTTATGAGAAATCTCATTGCCATGCAAGTACGCTCCTTAGAACAATAACTCACTCAATCCCCCCCGAATTTAGTATCAAACTGTGAATAAATCCGCAACAGCTCATCTAAACATTCATGAATGAAAAGACTCCGTTTAAGTATTTTCCATTTGCAATTGAATCAAGGATTGATACATTGTAGTCTTAGGGAATTGAGCTCAACACTAAGTTCAAGCGTTGGAGCTTAGTGATACATATTCAAGCATTGACAATGGTAATTTGGAAAAACAGGCGATACATTTTCTAATGGGGAGTTGCACGGGCCCATAAGGACCATGTAGATCGCTCAAGTGATTCGGACTGGGTGAAGAACCAAATAAAGAGTAGAATCCATCAATCACTCCTCTTCAAGGTTCTTAAAATGCTAACTGAGAGATTTTCATTGCACAACCCTTTTAAGAACAATCTACCTTTATGAACAAAAAAATGCCACCTTGTAGCTTTTGAAAACCTCGATGTGTGAGTACTTCAAAAATAAACAAAGTCAACCCTAAAGCTCCACCAATCTGGTGCCTTCCAAATGCTGCATCAGATTTCATTGGCCATTTAAATTCTTGTGGCTGGATAATGCTTAAAGACTGGTATTTCCTATTGTACCTTGAAACTTTCTTCTCCGATTGTATCTTCTGCAGTTAACATGGATATTTGGGGCATCTTCGCACATGAAAAGGACATGCAAGGACAATTAAGGCATAGAATTATGGCCCAAATGATATGAAGTTAAAATGATCACTTGAAGAGGGCTTGGCATGCTCCATGAGAGAGAACCACGCATTCGACAAAGACTTGATAATCATATAATCAGAAACATGAAATAAATTAAAATTTTACAACCTTACACTGCAAAAAGAAAACTTTCCAAGCCTCACACATTGAAGTTCGACCACCTGCTCTTCCTCATTAAGGAATCATCCAACGTTATTCAGAGAAAGACTTCTAGATATCCATTTGGGAGAAAAGTGGTCAAAATCAAAGACCTCAGGATCGTCTCCACTTTTAGGAAGACAGCACTACCATTCAACCTTCAGAATATGCCTTGTGTGATTATCACCAAACAACATAACAGTTATTGAAATTTTGATGACTTAAATCAATTTGAGATTTAAATGTATCCAACAAATAAATGCAATTGATTAGTCACGAATACTCTTAATACAAAGAGAAATAACTTTGGACCAAAAATCTTTTTTATTGTAAAAGACTCAGTACCATCTATGTTAGTAGGAAATATTGAATCCCGCAGGTATGCCTAAAAGAGTAAAACAATTTCACCAGATGCTTACTGCCAGTATCAAGAGCAAGAGCCACTGGCAATAGAAAACATGTCCAAACAAAAAGAAACACACAAATATTAACCATCACGTTCCTTTTGGGCATTTCCATACCTTCACGAAGAGAGGTGATATCACACCTTTTCTCAATATCCTTACCAACTAAAATGTTGACAAATCTTTACAAAACCTTGAACTTGATATCAAGCAGAAAGGCCAATCGATTTTTCTTTGCATACAATTCTGCATACTACGTATAATATAGTAATCTCCCTGTTCAGCCCAACAGAGCACTCACAATGGCTGCTGCCAAGACCTTATCTTCATCCCACCCTTCATGATTCGTAATGTTTACAATCAAGCACTATGTATTCCAGAAAGGCTAGCAATCTCAAAACTTACAAAAAATTACTCACAATAAAATACATATTGATAAAAGAACTGGAAGAAAAAAGTAAAAAGTTCCATAAAAAATATATTCCATTGATGTGACCAATAAATAGGTGTTCAACATGAATTGCCTATCCATAGACATAAAACGTCGATATTGTCTTGCTGTCATTCCTATAGATGGTTGGCAGACTATGCTGATACTCTCTTCGGACTCAAGCCTACTACCTTCTGACCTTTTTTCTTTCTTTGTCCTACCACCAATATGGGATCTCGTTGAGGATTGTGCCTTTTTCTTGATTGCTTGGGAATACTTAGCATCCATGAGGGAACCTCACATCCAGATGCCACCATCACATTCACAATGGACCGCAAAAAAGGAACATCTTCTTCTGTGTAAAATGTGATAGCTTCACCCGGTCTTCCTGCCCTGCCACTTCGACCTATACGATGTATGTATGCTACTACCGTATTTGGAAAGTCATAATTGATCACACAATTGACACCCTTAAAGTCGATGCCACGAGCAAGGAGGTCAGTTGCAATCAAAACCCATGTTTTCCCCTCTCGAAACCTGTCAACAGCTGCTTCTCTCTGTGCCTGTGTCAAGTCAGCATGGATACAATCAACATGAATATCCTCAAACACAAGCTCCTTGTAAAGTTCCTTGGCCCGCTCCTTACTTTGGACAAAAAGTAATACAGGAGGTTGCAGCCTCTCTTGGAATGTCTGTCTCAAGGCAAGGAGCTTCCCCTCTTCATTTCCAACAAAAACCAACTTTTGTTTGACCAGTTGAGATGCAGAGTTCTTCTCTCCTATTATTATTCTGACAGCATCATGCATTATGCTTCGAGCAAGCTCCTCCACTGCATCTGGCAAAGTTGCACTGAACAGTGACCTCACAATTTTGGGGTTACTGCATGCATTCACAATAGCATCAATCTGTTCAACAAACCCAAGCTCAAACAATTTGTCTGATTCATCTAATATGAGATATTCAACGCTACTAAGATTTATTCTAGACTGGTTCAGGACATAATCCAATCTGAGGGGAGTAGAAACCAATACATCACATGGAAGTGTACTAAAATCTGCACATCTTGATAGGGCCTTAGTCATCAATCTTACCCTAAATTTTCTTCCTTTGGAAAGGCCCTTGAATTCCATTGTAATCTGTTTAGCAAGTTCACGAGTTGGACAGAGGACCACTGCACGAATTCCATCTTTCTTAGGAAGGCCAAGCATCATAAGAAGAGGGAGAGCAAACGCCAATGTCTTTCCTGAGCCTGTGGGAGCACATGCAAAGCACTCTCTACCCGAAAGCAACACAGGAATAGCTTGGCGTTGGATAGGCGTAGGATCCATGTATCCAGCTTCACTAATGTTTTTCATGAGGTAAGTTCGGCAACGATAAACTGTCCTTAAATCCTCGAAACTGAAAAGAGGGGGAGGTACATTATGACCTGACACATATATACGAAACTTCTTCCGCATTAGAGATATAGACTCCACATCTTTCCCCTGTGATTGTGTATCTTCATGAGACTTTGATGCAGCAACACTTCTCTGTTCTTGGTGCAGTGTACCTTTGTCAGGCCCCGATTCTGCACCATGATCAAACGGTCTAAAAATATTTAGGACTTCCCCTGTGCACTGATTATCATAATTATCCTGTCTTTTTGCCTTCGTCTTCTTCTTTTTTTTCTTGCCAGTCTTCTCAGCTGGATCATCAACTTCATCCCTTTTCCTTTTATTGGAAGATTCGATACTGGACGGGTCATTTGGTGGTAAAAAACCGCCATCCTTTTTCTTGAACTTTCGGAAATCATCAGCGAAACGCTTCTTATCAAAGTGAACTCCTGTGAATAAGAATGATGTATCCATGGATGTTGCGCGGCAGCTAGCCGATCGCAATATATCTCAGGCCCTTGAGATGCCAATACAAAGAACTTTTGAGAGCGTGAATTCTAGCCAAGAGACCTTTATCCTCAAATTATTCTGTTCAGCTAGTTAGGCATAGCTGGCCTGCTATCGCCTCTTTTATCAACCGTTGGTGAAAGTAGGATTTTCGGACAGCTTGCCTGTTGAGCAACTTAGACATCACAATCGCCACTGAATGAAACATATAAAGCTGGCATTGCCGCTGATTTTGTGCAGTACATGTCCCACTCTACTCCTACGTTCACTTTATCATGGCTTATTCACTCGTGTCGTGCTCTACTGTGTCTTTTCGATCACTCGCTCCCCTTCCGTGCATTATGAGTATCGACACAATCTACGTCTGCTTCGTGAGGATGAAATTGTACTTTTTGCGAAGGTCGCAAGATACGTCTGCTGGACACATCTGTTATGATGTTTCTCTCGGTATCTGCTATATGGCTATTTCCCCGTATGATCATCTGCCGTGCTCATGCGCGAGAGTCTGCTGTTCGATTGCAGTACCTGCTTTCCGGGAATTACAGTATCTGCTCTACCCCAATAATGGCAGAATTAGCATTTAGGGTTCGGAATGCATAGAGGATGTAGATACCGAAGAGGCTACATAGAAGATCCACAAACAAAAGATACACATCAACATTGACCTAAGACAAGCATAGGATTCTCTATCCAGTGCTGTGGCGATTTGCGTTGAACGCCGTCGGGCAGAGTGCGTGGGTTCAATTCCCGCCTGTTTGGACATTTCAAATTCCTTGTACTTTTAAAAAGAATATATGTCCACACTCGTTGTTGTAGTGGTTGAGTCTTTGGTCTTTTGAGGCCGAGGTCTAGAGTTCAATCCCTGAGCTAGACATGTAAAACCAGTTGAAACCAATTGTAAGCTTGTCTAACCCCTGCTTTCTGGGGTACAAGAGACCCCGTAGGTACTATGTCCATTTACATGTACAGATGTTTTTTCAAAGTTAAAGTTTGGGGGAGTAAGCGCTTGCCGAACTTCCATTGAAAAAAAGGGAAGAGTAAAACATACCTTTTAGAAAAACTCATAAATGCCTTTATTTGGGTGATCTTTTTATCTTTTTGCATATAGATTTGGTGCATCAATGCACTCTAAACCATGGAAAGCTTGGTTTTAGATACAGTAAGCCAGACTCCATCTTACTCGATCTCTTTTTGGTGGTCAATCTACAAGCAAATCCAAGTATGGTTACTTCAAGCCTCATGCATTTAATTCCACAAATCATATTTATATTTTTCTAAGAATAATGATTATGTCATTGCGAATTGTCCTAATTCTATCTCTTAAAGAGGTTGGAATGGCTCTTGTAGATGTATCTACTCTAAAATAAGTCTTCTAATGTTTATTTTTTTTACAAGCTTTAAGTTATAGAGTATCAAAAGGGAGGATATTTCAACTTTTATTCTTTCTAAGAAGTGGAAGAGGGCTTTCCAACAAAAGGTATTTAAGGTTATCCCCAAACTTGATTGATCATCAAGCTCTATAAGCTTTCAAGAGGTCTTCCCCTCTTACAACATTCCAAAGGGTGGAAGAGTAACCAATAGCTTCACCAAGAATGGCATGTTTCCAAGTGATTGTGTTGTTGCAATCAAGCCTTTTGAGGAGATGCTTCTAGATTGGGTGCTCCTAGGACATGTCTACAATAGGTGCCCTAAATCTTCTTTTTTTGGTGGAAACATGATCAACACTAGGAGGGGGTTACTTTGGTAGTTTAAAAAGGAGTCCAAATTTCTTGGGAAAGAATTTTCCAACACAAGATAGATCTTCTAATTTCTATCAAAGGGCGCCATAAGTTCTACAATTCTATCTACCATCTAATCTTTGGACCATTGACTCTTGTGTTTCCTATTTAACTCTATATGTAGGTCATTTTCTCTAAGAATTCAAGGGCCTCCTTCAATGTGTTTCTTCTTTTTACAATACATAGCCTTGGAGCATATCTCACTTCTATGTTGGACTCATGTGATATCCTCTTTCCAAAAGACAAGCATGGGAGTTTTGAGGAGCATTTAATCATCTCACTCCAACTTGAGGCCCTTGGCAATATCTTCAAACTAGATACATCTATCTCTTCTTCGATTTCATAGGCCCATCCATGTACAAAATCCTTTCAACCACCTCTTTTTTTTTATTTCGCCATATTCCTCATTTATATGTTAATTCCTATGATTTGAAATCAAATGGGACCCCTTTATCTCCTCATCACACTCTTTGCTAACATGATAGTTGACTTTGGCTCCTTTCAAGGCTATCAATAGGGAGACTACTAGGTCATATCCCTTAGGTTTGACCCTTTGGAATACAAAAGAAGACTGATGGTACTTTGGTTTTTCTAATGTTGTTTACCCTTTAGGAAGACGACGTCATTGCTTATAAAAATTGATTGGGCCCAAGGTTCCTTTTTCCAAGCCTTAATAATCCATTCAATGGCCATTTTATATACCATATGTATGATATTGATGATAAAAAGATCCCCCTATCTTCATAGAAGCATCCAATGCCTCAGCTAATCTTGAAGACCCCATTCATAGTGGAATCATCAATCCAAAGGATAATTATGCACATAAAATATAAGTTCCATATGTCTTTGTTAGAGGTTCTCCATTAGAAAATAAACTAGCGGGTGTTTGAAACCAAAAATGTTAGTGGTCATTGTCCTCTTCACTGCATTGATCTAAAACCCATTTCACTTATTTGATTTTCTATCAATCGGTTCAACCAATTAATACCATATTTGGTTCTTAGAGACTTAGAGCTCCATAGGGATGCCCAACACTCTAAACTTGTTACAAATGTAGATCTTTTGACATGCATGATTGATGATCCATTGAGAGCAATGAAGACCCATAAACTTGATAGATCTCTTCCTATGGTTGAATTTGGAGATTTAAATAGAACATAATTATTCCAAAACTTCCTAAATTTTGAATTTGACTATCCATGGTTGCATATCAAACTATTAGTATCATCTATGACCAATCTCTGGGCCATTCCTTACCATCCAAAAGTGACATCCCTTTAAGGTAACGCACGAGAGACCTTTTCTTCATTGGATTCTTCTTATGGAGTTTTTTAACATTGGTGCTCTCTAAAGGTTTCTGCACATACGTTCCCAAATATGATTGCTAATGTCATACCCTTTCCAATGAACAAGGTACTCAAATCTTCATTGTAACATTCTCAAATCTAGGACATGATCGACTTTGGATTCTTCATGATCATCAATCTCAATATGTGGTGAAGGAATAGGTCTCTCCCCCCTCAATGGCAAAATCAGATATGGTTCCAACATGGATACATGAACACAAATTAGATGGGTCAATAATGAGTCTTCTATTGATATATTTACGTAGTGATGTGTGTGAACACACTAGGGCCGTCGAAGCACTTTTTCCCCTCTTTAGGAGGTTTTTCCCCCCTGGCTTGTGTATATGCCTATAGCCCTAAGGGGTCACTTATCTTTGTACATTCTAATGGTAATACATTCAGTATTATGTGTTGTGCTCCAAGCTTCTTCTTCTTCCTTGTGTTGTTCATGTGCTTCCGTAGACTTCGAACTCCAAAAATTGAGGTCGCCGCTTCATCTAGAGCAGCATCAACACCCCTGCGGTCATAGTCTCAGAATCGCACAAAATTTGGTGAGCATACTTAGCATGATTAGGAGTTCAAAACAACTTTGCTATGTGGTGTTGAAATCGCGATATGAGCTCATTTTGGCCTTCGAACACATTATCATAGTGCTTGTGCAGGAAATTTTATCTTTTTGTTTCAAACATGTATACAAGTTTTGGTTCACGAGTATAAGCATCTCGAAGTCTACTACAGGTTTAGTAGAACTCGACAAGGTATTTCTATTCAAATTTTTGAGATGTAGTCATTTTTTTGCATCAGGTTATTTTAGTCAGTGGCCATGGCTAAAAGTAGTGATGTATTCTATATGTTGGCTATTTAGGATTACTTGGACGATACCAACTACCCATTATGGGCTTATATGATGTGTCCTGTATTGGTTGCAAAAGGAATGTGGAATATTGTGCAGGGTGTTGAAAAACATCCTATTACACTTGCAAACACGGTTATTGAAGGTGATGCAAATAGCATTGAAGATGGTGATATTCTTCATATTCTTGTTCACGTTGTGATTCCTACTGCACCTACTATAGACCAAATTTGTTGGGATGGAGCCTTGTCCGTCAAACATGCCATTATTCATCACATTCGCTCTTGTAGAACAAGGATGCTTGGGATACACTTACCACTTTATACTAGACAAGGAATGAGGCTCGTGTTGCTTACCTCCAAAAATAGTTGGAGAATGAGCACATGAATGAAGGAGATTCCATGGACATTTTTTTGACAAAGATCAAATATTTGAAGGAACAATTGATTTCTATTGATGAAGTCTTGCTTGATAGTTCACTTGTGCAGACTGTTCTGAATTGTCTTCCCAATTCATATCAGATTTTCGCTTCTATTCTTTGTTTGATGATGAAAGGCAATCCAAATGCCTCAACATTTGAGGATTTAGTCTCTTTTCTGTTGTAGGAAGATGATTCTAGGCAGAACAGGTCCATTATGCGTGTTACAGATCAAGCTTTCCTTGCTAGTCAGAAGGGCAAAGGTAAATGGAGCTCTTCTACTAGTTAGCAGAAATATGCTAATTATGCACAATCAAAGAAGGATGACAAAGACCAGAAGAAAACAAAAAATTAGAAATTATTTTGCAAATATTGTAAAGGAAATGATCATGTCATAAAGAGTTGTCCAAAACTCGCTACTAAAGAGGCAGGGAGGAATGAGGCAGGAATGGTTGTTGTAGAGGCCTCTACACCTAAAACAGAGTCTACTAATCTTGTGCAGAATGAAGAATGGGAATTTGCCACTGTTTGCAGTTATGACCCATCTTCCCATGAACAGTGTATGTCTGTAGTAGACTCAGATCTTTGGTACTTTGATAGTGTAGCAACCGAACATATTACCTCACAATGAAGCTTCTTCACTTCACTCAAGCCTACCTCTACAGCGAATACTGTCACATGCGCCAAAAAATCCTCTTATCCTATCATGGGATTTGGTAAGATCATTTTGACTATTGTTGATGGCTGTTCTTTTACATTGTGAGATGCTTTATCTGTGCCAAGGATCAAGAAGAATTTGTTATCAATTTTAGCTTTATCAAAGATTAGCTTGGTTGTGAAATTTGTTGATGACGGACGTACAATTCATGATCTTTCAAATGTCGATGTCACTATTGCTTTTTGGCATTTTATGTTCTGGGTTGTATAAGCTCATAGACTATGAAAAATCTATGAATGATTCAACATGTGCAGTACATGATTCTCAGGCTTTGTCAAATGCAAAGCTTTGGCATGCATGCTTTGGTCATCTGAATTTTTCTAGTTTGCTATGGCTACAGAAATCTGAAATGGTGTCATGTTTTCCCAAACTTGAGGCACCTGGTAAACATGTCTGTGAAGGCTATACTTTGGGCAAAATGCAACATTCCTTGTTCCCAAAAGATGGTTCAATTCAAGCTACTCAGAAATTGCAGCTTGTTCACAATGATGTATGTGGTCCTATGCAGACACCCTCTTTTGGAAACTTTCTTTACTTCGCGACTTTCATTGATGATTTTTTTAGGCATGCATGGGTATTTCCATTGAAAGCAAAGTCCAAAGTGTTTATGTGCTTCAAACAATTTCTAGTTTTGGCTGAAAATTTGTCAACATGTAAAATAGGCACCCTCCGTTCTTATCGAGGGGGGAATATATGTCTTCTGATTTTAATGCATTTTTGGCTAAACGTGGGCTAAAACACCAGTGTACAATGTTGTATACACCTCAACAAAATGGAGTTGTTGAACAGAAGAACATGTCACTCATGGAGATGGCAAGGTGTATGATCAAGAGTCAGGCTTTACCACGTAGTTTCTGGCTTGAGGCTATTATGTGTGCAACATATGTACTTAACAGGCGTCCCACTAAAGCATTGTAGTCTATCACTCCATACGAGGCTTGGCATGGTTGCAAACTGTAATAAAGTGATAGGTAGGAGATGATTGAACCACACCCTTGACAGATATGAGATGGTTGAACTACACCCTAAGAGAGAGGATTAGGAAGTAATCCTCAACCATGGCTTTTGGGGCAAGTGGTTAGCCCATCACATTCCTAACCAAGAGGTTGTGAGTTCAATTCCTTACATTGGTATCAAAGCCTAGGAAGTAGGCTTGGGAAAGGTACATTGACCTAATTGCCTCTAAAAAAGGCGCTTGGGAATCCTCTATATGAAAGGGTACAAAGTGTTACCGTTAGTGTTCATGTGAAAGGCCAAATGGCCACCGGACACTTCCTTGTATATGTTCTTTAATAAAACATATAGTGGCCTGGTCAGTCATGGATTGTAAGTTCGACCGCATTTGTAAGACCTAAGAAGTCTATCTTCGTGCTCCTCTGTGTATTGTGTTTTCTGTGTATTCTGGAGCATCTATGTGAAGTATTGTGTGCGGCCTCAGGAGCTCGGTTTTCTACTCCGAGCATATCGTCATGGAGCTCTCGAGAAGGAGAGCGCACTCTGGTGCATCGACATCGAAATAATTCATTGGTATCTGGTGCACTCTGGTGCATCGACATCGAAATCCTTTTGTGCAAGTGAAGCGAGCCCCCCCCCCAAGGCTTACGACTAAGGCGGCGACCAAGGCATAGACCTTGGCATACCTTGTCATCGGAGTCACCGAAGTCACCGTTGGCGCCATTGGCTACACGCGAGGAAGAACCTCAACGATCAAGGAATATAGAGGTTCTCGATACTTCCCGGGAGGTCACCCATCCCAGTACTGTTCCCCCTAGAGCTCACTTAACCGTGGCAACCTCTTGCCACTAAGCTACACTCTTGTGGTGTTTGAAGAAGGGGAAAGACTAAGGTTGACATTACCTTGAACATGTTTTGGTCCCTCAAAGCTTCATTCTTTGCTTTCAAAGCCTATTTTTGAAGCATTTTTGGGTGTCTTTTGGAGCGATTTTGGAGTACTTCTGCACATAGTTCTCTTCACACAAGTCCAAGAACATCAAGAAAAGTGTTCTTTGTACTTCTCCGACAATAAATATCAACCTTTGGGGCTATGTTTTCAGCCACAGTTGTAAAACTACAGGTTTCTTGAAAGGTTTCAGTTTTGGTGGGAGCTGCTGCAAATTTATGCAGGTTTTTTGAGCCTAAAACATAAGAACTGACAGACATTTGCAAGTGTTATTGGCTAGTTTTTGGCTGTGTATTCAGCCTTTAGTGTCGTTTTACTGCATATATTGAGCACATACACACCATGTACGCTTCTGTGGATACCGCTTATGTACGTCCATGTGGTCATTGATATAGCGTTTACGTTCTTTGCATAAAGCCTTTTATGTTTGATAAAGAGGGTCGTGGTGAGGTTTTCTTAACTGGGAGACACCCAGATGTCGGGGTCTCTTCGGTGATGCAGGTGGAAGACTTACCCAGCCTCGCCATAGGAGACGTATGATAGTTGTTCATAAGTGCTCGATAAGCCTAGTTGGCTTCTATTGGGTAACTGATTATATGCAGTGGAGTCAGTGATTCACTATGCAGGAAAACATGCTAGTACTTGCAGTTTTATGATATTTTGACAGTGGTCATACGCTCATTTTGTAGAGGATACTCTGGTAAAATTTTTCTAGATTTCTAGTTTTGTCAACTATACAGTGGTCGATTTACTCCTTGATACACTTATTCGTTGGTGTTCAGACTCTTCTAGCTCCATTAACATTCTATTCAATTCTCTACCATCATGGCATCAGAGGTCTCAGGCACATCCGGTGGATCAAGGTCTAGTGCTAGTGTTCCGAGGAGGAGCTATAACTTGTAGGGCAAAGACCATTTTGAGATCCGAAAATTTGATGGCACAAACTTTGCTCTATGGAAGAATCAGATTAAAGATGTGCTGATTCAAAGGAGGCAATGGAAGCCAGTAAATGGGATTTCAAAGAAGCCTGCTGACATGGATGAAGATGATTGGGATGAGTTAGATGAAATGGCCAGGTCTACCATTTGCTTGCACTTGACAGATAATGTTTACTTTTACAGTATTAGATTGTGAAAGTGCAGAGGAGCTTTGGAAGAAGTTATGCAATACATATGAAAAGAGACGACATCAAATAAAGTGTATCTGATGAGAAAATTATATGACCTTCGCATGAAGGAGACAGATAGTTGCTGCTCATCTAAATGAGTTTGATGCTATATTCTCCCAATTACAGGCTCAAAAAATGGATGTGGATAACGAAATGAAAGCAGTATTGCTGTTATGCACCCTGCCATCATCATGTGATACATTTTGCACAACTATTAGCAATAGTGCACCTGGTGGTAAACTTGTCTATGATGACATATGTGGAGCACTCTTGAGTGAGGAGATTCACAGAAAATCTATGGTTGGCACTCAGAGTGGAGATGCATATAATGTTCGTGATTCTTACCAAGGAAAGAATCAACAATGTGGCAGGAGCAAGAACAAGGAAAAGAATGGTCAACGGAATAAGAGTAGAAGTAAATCAAAGAAGAGGGATATCGAATGCCATTATTGTCATAAGAAAGGACACATGAAGAAAGACTGTTATGCATTAAAGAATGCTAAAGGTAAAGGACAGAATGTTGATGGGCATGTTAAACAGTTACCTACACCATCTACTTCAACTGTGAAGATTGAAGAAACTAATGCTATTTCTGATGATGCTGATGTGTTGACACTTGATAGTACTATGCCAACTGAGGCTCTTATGGCTGATTCTCTTTCCCGCACCTGGTTGCTAGATTCTAGTGCTTCTTTCCATGTGACACCACATAGAGAATGGTTCTCTAATTATGCAGCAAAGTCTCTTGGTACCGTGAGACTTGGTGACTCTTACCAGTGTGATGTTGTGGGGATTGGAGATGTGGTTGTGCAGTTCATTGATGGTTCGAAATTTAATATGCATAATGTACGCCATGTACCTCAGTTATCATGTAGTTTGATGTTAGTTGGTCAACTTGATGACCTTGGTTACAAGGTAGTCTTCCATGCTCAGTCCTGTCGCATATCAAAGGGCAATATGGTTATTGCAAAAGGAAGCAAAGTTGGCTCACTTTATCCTTTATTTGTATCACATAAAGAACACTTGTTAGCTATTACTGAACAGCCTATGGCTTGTATTTGACATGGTCGTTTGGGCCATATATCTCATAGTGGAATGGAAAATCTTTCTCATTCTGACTACTTAACTATGTTATCTTTCTCCGATTTTTCATTTTGTGAGCATTGTCAATATGGAAAGCTAACCA
Organism: Ceratopteris richardii; assembly: GCA_020310875.1. Classification (NCBI taxonomy): domain Eukaryota; kingdom Viridiplantae; phylum Streptophyta; class Polypodiopsida; order Polypodiales; family Pteridaceae; genus Ceratopteris; species Ceratopteris richardii. Next base: position 32,931,566 of record CM035418.1, on the reverse strand, counting down.
AGAATGTGCATAGAACGCTCATTGACTCTTCAATTCAACCTTTAGATCTCGTTCATACAGATGTGTGTGGTCCTATGCCCACTAGGTCCTTAGGTGGTTCTCTCTACTTTGTCACTTTCATAGATGATGCCACTAGAAAAGTTTGGGTATATCCTATCAAATCAAAGGATGAGGTATTCCCCACTTTCAAAAAATGGCTTGCTTCAGTTGAGACTCAAAAAGGAACTAAGCTTAAGGCTTTATGTTCAGATAATGGGGGTGAGTATACCTCACATGAATTCAGCCTTTTCTGTCAGTCTAGAGGGATTCGTAGAGAGTTTATAGCTCCTTATACCCCAGTACATAATGGTGTAGCTGAGAGGATGAATAGAACTATTCAAGATAGAGTAGTCTCACAAGGTTCTTGGGCAGAAGTAGTATTGACTGTAGTTCATGTGATTAACCTTTCACCTAGTACTGCGAAAGGTCTGAAAGTAGCACAAGAGTTGTGGACAGGGAAGCCACCATATTATGATCATCTTCGAATTTTCGGGTGTGAAGCATATGTTCATATACCCAAGAATCTTATACAAAAGTTGGATCATAAGTCAAAGAAATGCATTTTCCTTGGATATGGTCGAGAAGGACAATTTGGATATCGCTTATGGGATCCTAAAACATGAACAGTGATCAGAAGTAGTGATGTCATTTTCAATGAGTCTAAGATGCATAAACATCCCATTAAGGAGGTTGAAGTGAGAAGAGGGGTGTTTGAGGATACTAGTCCTCCGGTTAGCATGCATAAAAATGTTGCACATAGGGATGTTCAAGAGAATGTCCATTCAGATCAGTCTGCACATGTTCTTGTTCAGCAAACATTGAGACGTTCTGCAGGTGTCTCACATCCACCTGATAGATATGTTCTATGTTTAGATTTTTTTATGCTAACAAATGCTGGTGAGCCTTCTTGCTACAAAGAGGCTATGCAAACAGAGGATCATGTCAAGTGGGAGTGTGCCATGGAGAGTGAGTTGGATTCTATTCACAAGAATGGTACTTGGGATTTAGTAACTTTGCTAAAGGGCAGGAAAGCTTTACCATGTAAATGGGTATATAAGCTGAAATTCACATAAGATAGTGCTTCTCCAAAGTATAAAGCACGACTCGTTGCAAAGGGTTTTAAGCAACAACATGGTGTTGATTTCGAGGAAATCTTCTTTCCAATGGTCAAGATGACTACCCTGCGTATGTTGCTTGGATTCGTTGCAATGGAGGACTTAGATCTAGTCCAAATGGATGTGAAAACTACTTTCTTGCATGGAGATCTTACATATGAGATCTATATGGAACAACCAGAGGGTTATGTAGTTCCTGGCAAGGAAAGTCTAGTTTGTAAGCTTAAGAAGAGCTTGTATGGACTTAAACAGTCCCCTAGACAATGGTACTTTTATGAAGTCTCAAGGCTATTCTCGAAGCAATGAGGATCATTGTCTCTACACAAAAAGATGCTCAGATGGCAGCTTGATATGCTTGATACTTTATGTCGATGATATGTTGATTGCTGGGAAGTCCTCTCATGATTTGTCAGTTCTCAAAAAGAAATTGAGTCAGACATTTGATATGAAGGATTTGGGGGATGCCAAACATATTCTTGGCATGCGCATTACTCGTGATAGGAGTAAAAGATGCATATACTTGTCTCAAAGTGAGTACATATCCAAAGTACTTCACCGGTTCAATATGCAAGGTGGAAAGGCATTGAGTACACCTTTACCCACATATGTGAAATTGAGCAAGGATGATTGCCCCAAATCAGATGAGGAAAAGGAATTCATGACCAAAATTCCCTATCAGTCTGTTGTTGGTAGTCTCATGTATGCTATGGTAGCTACGAGACCAGACATTGCATTTGCAGTGGGAGTTGTGAGCAGATATATGTCTAATCATGGCAAGAAACATTGGGAAGCGGTCAAGATGATTTTGAGATATCTGAGTGGCACTAAGGACGTGTCTATGCTTAGGTAGAGGGAAAGCATCCATTATTGGTTACACAAATTCTGATTATGCTGGTGGTGTCGACAATCGTAAGTCTACATCAGGGTACATTTTTCATTTTGCTGGAGGTGCTATCTCTTGGAGATCTCATCTTCAAGAATGTACAGTTGTTTCCACCATAGAAGCAGAGTATGTTGCAACAAGTGAGGCATGTAAGGAAGCATTGTGGCTTTCCCGTCTTGCTTGGGATATGGGTTTACCTCAGCATGTACCTTGCTTGCTCAGTGATAGTTAGAATGCCATTGCTTTGGCTAAGAATCTAGTCTATCATGCAAAGACCAAGCACACTGAGGTGAGGTATCACTTTATTAGAGATTGCTTAGCCACTTGAGAAGGTTCACACTCGAGATAATGCTGCAGATGCTTTGACTAAAGCTCTACCACAGGATAGCTTTCAACATTGTTGTCACTTGATGGGGATTACTTGATTCTTGATCTTACACAGTCACTTGTATACTGTGTAACATGCCCATCAAGTGGGAGGTATAGTTTGTATACTTTGACTCAGGTATTCTTTATCATTCGTTATTTTTTCTCCCATAGTTACTTTGGCCATGTTGGCCTTTAGTAGGAGGTTGTTACTGTTAGTGTCCATGTGAAAGGCCAAATGGCCACCGGACACTTCCTTGTATATGTTCTTTAATAAAACATATAGTGGCCTGGTCAGTCATGGACTGTAAGTTCGACCGCATTTGTAAGACTAAGAAGTCTATCTTCGTGTTCCTCTGTGTATTGCATTTTTTGTGTATTTTGCACCATCTGTGCAAAGTACTGTGTGCGGCCTCAGGAGCTTGGTTTTCTACTCCGAGCATATAATTGTGGAGCTCTTGAGAAGGAGAGCGCACTATGGTGCATCAGCATTGAAATACTTCACAAAGTAGCACACATCGCTTTCACAAGTTAGCCTAACAAAGATTGAGGTGTATCTCTCAATCCATAGGTCGGATTGAGGCATGTAATATACCGTTGGAAAGCTCTCAGAACCAGCTATCCAAATTTTATGGGATAGCTAGAAAGTGCGAATCCCTTGGGAAACCATGGATGGCATTTGATTGAGGGTTCAAGATACCAAACATGGGTGAGAACAAGGTTCAAGACTGACCTTGAGAACAAGGGCCCAAGACACTAAGGTTGCGAACAAGAAGGTTCAAGACACCAAGGTTGAGAGCAATGGTTCAAGAGACCAAGGTTGTGAACAAGGTTCAAGAAACTGTGCGAGGTTGAGGACATCAATTCATAGGTACCTAGGGAGTTCAAGGGACTGGTCACCGAGGCTAGAGGGATAGAAGAGCAGATCATTCAGGACTGACCAAGGGGGGAAGAATGTGATAAAGTGATAGATAGGAGATGATTGAACCACACCCTTAACAGATAGGAGATGGTTGAACTACACCTTAAGAGAGAGGATTAGGAAGTAATCCTCAACCATGGCTTTTGGGGCAAGTGGTTAGCCCATCACATTCCTAACCAAGAGGTTGTGAGTTCAATTCCTTACACAAACCATCTATTGCTCACCTGCATGTTTTTGGTTGTCAGGCACATGCATTAGTGTCTGAACAACAACATAGGAAATTGGATGATAAAGCAGTGAAATGTATTTTTGCTGGGTACAATCCTGAAATCAAAGGCTATCATCTGTATCATCCACAAACTAAATGCATTCTGGTTAGCCATGATGTTGTTTTTGTGGAAGATGCTATTTAGCCATTACTTTCATGTACTAGGGAGATATTTGTTAGCTCCAAAGATATGTATGATACTTTGGTGCCTCTTTTTACAGGTGGACAATCTAGTGCTGGTTTAAATGAGGCAATTTCTCAACCTTAATAGGTTTCATGTGATGATGCAGATCATTCCATTTCTGATGCAGATTTACATGATGCACTTGTTGATGAGAGAGTTGATATTGCGGAGGCAAAAACTATGCCAAAGTGGCTGATGAAGACTTTGCGTGATAGCAAATTAGATGCACCTCTATCATATCTCAGGCTCTCATAGTGCTTCTTTTGCATCACATTGCTATGCTATGGTTGCCCCTAGTCTCTGTGATGAGAATGAGCCTATTTTGTTTGATGAATCACAAAATTTTTAAAATTGGATGGCTCCTATGCAATTAGAATATGATGCTATTATGAAAAATGGTACTTGGTCTTTATGTGACTTGCCTCCTAGCAAGAAGGCCATTGGAACTAAGTTGGTATACAAGCTAAAGCATAAGCCTGATGGAACATTTGATATGTGTAAGGCTAGGCTTGTTTCAAAGGCTTATGCTCAAGAGAGAGGCATTGATTTTGATGAGACCTTTGCTCCTACATGCCGAATGATTACTGTTCGTAGCATTTGTGCACTTGCACCTCATCATGGTTCGAATGTACATCAGTTGGACATCAAAACTACATTTCCAAATGGTGGATTGCATGAAGAAGTGTATGTTTTTCAGCCCCATGGCTTTGTGCAGAAAGGGCATGAAAACAAAGTGTGCAGGTTGAAGAAGGCATTATATGGTTTAAATCAAGCACCATGTGTTTGGTATGAAAAGATACATGCCTATCTGATTGCACATGGTTTTGAGAAAACCCCAACTGAGAGCACCTTATATGTTAAGCGTGCAAATGATGTGCTTTTGATCATTGTTGTGTATGTTGATGACATGTTGCTCACTGGTCCTCATGAGAAGCATATTGCTGATTTTAAGGTTGATTTGCATGCCTCATTTGAGATTTCAAATTTGGGGCATCTGCATCATTATTTGAGCATTCAATTTATGCAAGTTGATGGTGGAATAGCTTTGTGTCAATTAAAGTATATCGACACATTATTGCAATGTCTTGGCCTTGAAGACTACAAACCTATTGCCACTCCCATGGAGATAGGTTTACGATTGCGTCTTCATGATGATGGAGATGTATTTGATGTTGTTCTCTTGCTGAGCTGTTGGATGCTTGATTTACTTATGCATTACTCAGCCAGATATTCAGTTTGTTGTCTCATAGATGAGTAGGTTTATGCATTGTCCAGGTGTCAAGCATTGGTAGGCAGTTAAGCACATATTTTGCTTCTTGAGTTAATACTCGGCTATCTGGATTGTTTTATCCCAAGGGGGGATCACTACCGCTAGATTTACATGCTTTTTTTGACTTTGACTGGGCTGGTTGCTATGACACTTGTGTGTCCACTAGTGGTTTTTGCTTCATGCTTGTAGCACATTGAGGTGCACTATCATTATGTCAAAGAGAGGTTCTCTGCTGGAGAGATCGTCTTCGCATATGTGCCCACGTAGGAGAACTTTGCAGACCTTTTAACGAAGGCTCTATCTAGGGAGAAGTTTGAGGCTTTACACAAAGCTTTGGGCTTACTTCCTTTTGTGGATTGATTCCACATAGCTTGGCACTTCCTTATACATGAGTGCTAGCTCCTTGTTCACTGCCTCACTCCCAGGGGGGATTTGTTGACATATTTAGGTAGTGATGTGTGTGGACACACTAGGACCATCAGGGAAACTTTTTCCCTCTTCAGGAGGTTTTTTCCCCTCGACGTGTACATATGCCTATAGCCCTAATGGGTCACTTAATCATTGTACATTCTAAAGGAAACTTTGAGTGTCAAAAACCCCCTTGTGTAGATTCGCATCGACATTCTTGCATAATTCTATAAATTCCCCTAGGTATAGTCTATACATTGGTCCAAAGGTTGGTTGCACTCCCTCTTGAAGTTCTATGTCACAGTCATAAGGCCTATGCTCTAGGAGGATATCTGCATTTTTCTTTTCAAAAACATCTTGAAAATATTGGTACTAACTAGGTAGCTTCACTGGATCATCTTTCTTGGACACTTGAGTTGGTATGGCACAGATCATATATGTTGGTTCCTTTCTTACTACATGTATGAAGGCTTTGACTCCTACATATATCAAGGCCTTCTAGATATCTAGACGAGTGATCTTATTCTTTATCCAATCAATGTTTGGATTATGTTTCTTTGGCCAAGACATTCCAATGATAGCAGGGTTTATCAAACTTGATATCACATTGAAACATGTCTAAGAATCATGATCACCAAGGTTTACTCTTAATGGTGTAGTTTCCTTGGTAATATTTCCAGATCCTAGAGTTCTTCCATCTACTACTTCAACTATTATTGGACTATTCTTCTGAAGTATTCAAATTGTATGTTTCTTTACCAATCCTTCATCGATAAAACATGAGGAGACTCCCAACCCAAATAAGGTTGTAAGGGAAAGGTTCTTCTTAGGCATGATCACCTTGACAAGGGCAAGTCATATTTTTATGGGCACTGTTGGAATTATGAAACCCTTTCTTATATCATGGGCCGATTGTATAGTCTCCTTTGCATTGGACTTACTCATTTCCCTGCTCTACAAGGGTGAATCCGACTCTAGAGTTTGTTCTCTTGTTGGGATATTTAATTTCAATATGGCCTAGGTTTCCATAGTAGAGACATAACTTGCGATCTCTCCTTCTCTTTTTCTCATGTGGTGCTAGAGGCTGGAACTTAGCTATGTCTATCTGCATAGGATCTCTCTAGGAGTGGGTTGGAATGGGTTTCCATTGGTGAAGTCTTTCTTCTACTTGTTTTTCTTATTTCCTTTCAAAAAGGCAGTTATCACATTGTATTTCTTGGGTGATGTATTCATTCAATGTATTAACTTCTAGCATCATGAGTAGAAGGTTCTTCACATCATCTCTTAAGTCCCATCCAAATTGTCTTATAAGAATCCACATGCCAGGTGAGATCACATATTAATTGCCTAAATTCAGATGCATAGGTAGAGGCAAAGTGGTTACCTTGATGTAGCTTCAAGAGTTTTGTTTCTGCCACTTGACTGGTGTCTTCATCTCCAAACATGGTAGTGAGCTCTCAAAGAAATAGGATGTCCTATCTCTTGTATGTGTGCTTACATGCACAAGATGTCCCATCTCGACTTGCCTCTATAAATGAGTTAGGTCCTCAACTTGTAATTGGAGATTCTAAAATGATCCCACAATCTATTCAATTGTGTTCATGATGCTTGGATTTGGATTGAATCTAGTCTTGCCAAAATGTCAAGGAAGCACTAGATTGTGCCCTTTGACTAGTCTAGATAAGATTTTGGAATTATACTTCTATTTACAAGCAAACAATCAATCTTAGGGTTTTGGCATGATTTGGATGTTATGGAAGCATTATTTTCTCAAAAATCTTAACCAATCATGAGATTCAGAAATTCTAATGGAATTTGAAGTTCAAGATGGTTTCCTTTGTGTCCATGATAGAGATTGGAAAATACAATCCCATAAAATCAATCACATGAATTGTCTAAATACACTATGATGAATGTGAAGTACTACTTGGACTCTTTAAAAAATTCAATACCTTCCCAAATATGCAAAATGAAGCTTCCTTGAATGAAGTCTTTTCGTTTTTCTTCAGTCCATTTATGCATTGACTTAATGCATTTTTTTCCATGATTACTTTAGCAATAATCTTGTACCATGTTTGGAGCATAGTGGTCATCCCCACCAATCACTTTTTTTTACATTTAATATTTCTCATGGATGATCTTTATATCTCACTTCATGAGCTATCAAGGAAGAGCTCCAAATTTCAGAACTTCTTTTCAAACAAGTAACAAATGAGTCACCAATGCTTCCTTGAAGGATTTAAATAAATTGCTTGTGAGACCATACAAACTATGACTTTTATCATTTATTGAGGATTTAATTTCCCTATCAACCTAAACTATATTTAGATTCTTTTTAGAATCCTTGCAAATGGCATTTTTTGTTACTATTTTCATAGTTTTTGTTATTAAAAGTAGGTTCTTGATCCACTTATAAATTCTTACTGATAATTTTCCCAATCAATCTTGCTGATAAATTTAGAATATGAAATTCTGAATTCATTTATACCCATCTAGCTAGTATAGTTCCTCTACTATTATTATGAATGCATTATTAAGCTTCCATCTTTGGAGGCCTCTTTTACTATTTCTTCTTTCCTCATGTGAATTTTGACTCTTTCTCTTTTATTGATTCAAGTCATTTATTTCATTCATCATGAAGAATCTATGATCCAATGTTGCATAGTGCTTCAACGATGCCAACTCAAGTCCAACTAAGAATGTTGGCACAATTCTTTAATAATATTAACAAGGCCTATTTATGTAATCTTTGTTGAGAGCATAAATCCAAGGAACACATGTACCCAAAACCCTCTTATATCAACCTACACTTTAGGTCTCAAATATATTCATCCCTCTCTTGTTCTTCCTCTCCCAATTTCTTTGTCTTTCACACACATATAAAATACTCACATACAAATGCACATTCACACCCTCACTCTCAATTACATAGGTAACCATTCTCATTAACCTCCTCTCTCGTACACACACACAATCACACCTGCACTTTATTTCATCATTAAGAAAGATACAAGCTTGATGTCATGCTAATGATATACAAGAAATACACACAACGGAATTCAACTATCATAAAGATACCCTTTGAAAAAAAGGTAGAGGCACCCATCTTGGGCAACACTGAGGCATCCAGCCCTAGGTGGGACTTGAACCCTAGCCTAGGAGTACAAGGCACATCCGCTAAACCATGCCCGCTGGATAATGTCCCTTTGCTTATTGTCTTGTCATCCTTTATATAGAAGTTCTTACAAGTACGTATGTTTCCCTTCAATACTTTTAGGCCAATATTGTGGCTTTTCACAACTTCAAACAAGGATTGGTGGGATGGAAATGGGTGGCTTTGTGGCTCCACATATGATAGTAGCGGAGTGGGATAATTTTGTGGTTCTATACATGACAATGCAGCGATAGTAAGTGAATGGACCAAATACAATGGAGAGTGGTCCTCTTAAAGTACATTCAAAGGAATTGAGTGCATCAAATATCCACTAGACCAAATAGCCCATAGCATTGTGGATCAAATGGTATGTCACCAAACTAGATCATTATGAGAGAGTCATGACTGTCAAAAGTGTGATCTTGCATCTTCATTTTCCTCATCTCCTTGCTTTGAGTTGACATCCTTTTAACCCTCCATTAGAGTCTGATGAAATCACTTCATGCCATGGATTTTTTCCATAAGGAACATTAAAATAAATGGCCTAATTTAGTCACCTAAATTTGATGTTGATGACCCAATTTCAGTGGCCCAAATTTTCTATGATTGATCGTCCAATTTTGATGGCCCAATTTTAGTTTCCTATATTTACATGTATATGTAGCCCAAATTTTCTTTTTAAGAAGTTGCCCAAATCTGCATGCCACCCAAGTTTTCTATGTTGCCCAACTTTGATGGCCCAATTTTAGTCTTCCATATTTACATGTATATGTTTCCATTTGATAAGGCAAGAAAAGTATACACACATAGAGAGGGAGAGATGGTGATGGTAGTCCTATGCGGATGGCATAAGAGAGAGAGGATGGGGTGGACAAAAAAAGAGAGATAGATGGAGGGACAGAGAGAGAGAGAGACATGGAAACTATCGATGTAATAGATGATCGGGATAGAGAGAGAGAGAGATCAATGGGCTTTGCTATGTACAAGCATAGAGAGAGAGAGAAATGTGGATAGAGGGAGAGAGCGATAGGATTCACTGTGCAGATGGATGAAGTGAGCGAGAGACAATAATGAACTACATAGAGAGTGATGATAGTGTGTGTGTGATAGGGTGATAGGGAGACAGAGAGAGGAATGCATAAGGCAAGTAGTGGAACTATGAGGGCAATGGAAGAGAGAGTGAGTGATGAAATGGATTTTTGCACAATTTTTAGAGAGAAATGGAAGGAAGGCATGGGGGGAGAGAGATAGAGAGAGTCAGAGGGATGAAGTGGAGTGTGTGTGGGTGAAAGAGGTATACATGTGTGTGTGATAGAGTGAGGGTGAGTGTTTGTATGTGTGAGAAAGTGAGGGTGAGTGATTGTATGTGTGTAAGTGAGAGTGAGACAGCGAGAGTGAGGATGAGTGTGAGCGTGTGTATATATGTGAGAAGGTAGGATCAATATGTGTGTGTGAGAGAGAATGAGAGCAAGAGCGTGGATCTGTTAGAGTGATAGGGAGAGTGGATGATTCGTGAAGGAAGGCAAGAAACAGGACTAGGGTAGGTTCACATGGTGGTAAGTAAGCTTTATAAGTAGGGAAAGGATGATTTAGACTTTTGATTCTTGGTGAGATGCCTTGTTCCTTTCTGAGACATGCTTCAAAATGAACCCTATACCCAGACCTTATACTCTAAATCCATCAATTAGCTCTTCCAAAGGATTCCACTTATGCCATCAAATGCCATTTAATAGATTTCTCGACACTATCTTAATCTTGTGCAAGCCTTCATACATGATGAGGTACTCCACAAAAAATGCTATGTGCCATGTGGTATTCTACAGTTCCCCACCTCAAACCCTTGCAATTTTATTTATCAACAACACATGGAAATAGTGCCTTTATTTCACTAAAATACCATTTACAAAAAACAAAACTTTAAACAATTATTTTATGTACAAGAGAGAACGTGCCCTTCATGTATTAGGTGCATAAGGCATTACTTTTGAGTTTCACTCTTTTGATTGCTTCCATTGTCTGCCTCTTTTGCTTCTTCTTGAGTTGTTAAACTCAATGAGTAGGTTTCTCACTTCCTTTCTTTATTGCACTTTCCTCTATGGTTATTGGTCTACTTTTGGCCCAGTTTTGTCTCTCACTTCCTTTCTTTATTGCACTTTCCTCTATGGTTATTGGTCTACTTTTGTCTACTACATAGTATTCCATTTTTTGCTCTACATAGTAGTCCACTTTTTGCCCTCGTTGGTCACTTCATCATAGTCAAATTTTGATACATTTTAGTCTACTTCACAATAGTCCACTTTTGGCACAATAAGGTCTACCAAGTGAAGTCTGTTTTTGATCGAGAGTCTTCAACATAATTGTGGTCCACTCTTAGAGTTGTCCTTTGTATTACATATTGAAGAACTTTAGTTCCCAAATTGAATCCAGAGCATGCTCCGAATGAGACAAATCTATTCAACTTTTTAAGCTAGTCCATTTCTCTATTTAGTGCACATTTTGGTCATTGTTGGAGGTGGAAGAACTTACAATATCTTCATTAACAAAATTTTTTAGGTCTTCTATTTCTACCTTACAACACACTAGACTTCCAATCATCCAAGAAAGTGGTGCTTCATCATCTTGAGTAGACATATTAAATGACACCTGCATCATTATCTCCTTCCTCTTCAATGTGAAGTTAGATCTTTTTGTCAGATCTCGTGGGAAACTCATAACCTATTTTTGACAATCTTGAAGTGCATGAGGAAAAGAGCCGTCTTTTTGCAGCTTCACCACAAGAAACTCTAGTACAAATGAGCAACCTTGAACACACAAATGTACATTTTCTATCACTCCTAAAGGTTGGATTTTACGTTGGTCTGCAATTGTCATCATAAGTGGATCCTCCTTTGAGATGCAAAGACCAAGCTTTGTCATGTTGAATTCAAGCATTAGATTGATGCTGGATCCTCCATCAATGATGATGCCGTTGATAAGAAAGTTCTCAAATTTCCACTAAAATCTTTATGTTTTTATGATCTACCAATGATGATTCAAAATCTTTTGAAGCTTTAGAGCTTTGAGCCCCCTTCTTAGTTGTGTGATGGGGTCTTCTTTATTCTTATAAGAAGCTTCACCAAATATGATTTGTGCCCCCTCGATCCTAGTTGTTGCTGCTTCAGAGTTTTGCAAGGATGCATCTGAATGAAGAAGCTCACATAACTTCTGTCGAGTTCTTGTAGGTAGGTCCTTCTCAAACCACTCTTTGATTATGAAATTGCAAGGGTAGTTGGGGAGCCTCATCATCAATGCCTTTACTCTCATCATTAGTTCATGGAAATTCTCATTGCCCCCTAACTTCTCCTGCTCCAATTCATTCAAATTCCTCCTACTCGAGTTAATTAGCTTAAAAGTGTCAACAAAATTGGTTTTTAGGCACTTCCCATGTTACAAAATGACATGAGTGAATTGGTTGAAGCATTCATTGGTGAGAACTTTGATTATTGATGGGAATAAATCTAGGAATGCATCTTGTTGATTTTGTAGCCCCCTACTTTTGCATATGGGAAGGAACTTTTAAATGCGATGTTTTGGATCTTCATGTCACTACAAGGAATACGGGCGCATAGTGACGGTTAACGCGACACAATTTTGTCACTATAAAATTGCATAAAGCATCACAACAAGTGTTGAGTGCGGAGCGCCGATTAAACGACAAAAAATTTGACGTTTTTATTGACGTGTGGCACGACAAAAAATGTGATGGTTACGTGGAGCATCGCTAAAGCGATGATTAAAAAAAGCATCGCATAAGCGATGCTAATTATCATCGCGCATGTGACGCTACTTGGATAGGGATTTATGATGCTTTAGCATCGATTACACGATGGGTTTTTGACAAAAAAAACATTGGAGGCTCTTCGATCGGCATCTATACGCATCTGATCGAAGAGCTCTCCAGTGTTCACAATTGCACTGCGCTTATGAGCTGAAACAATCGCTTGTTGAATTGTTGTTTTATTTAATCTCTATCTTATTGTCTCTCTCTGTTTTTCTCTTTCTACCTCTTTCTCTCTTTGAATTATCTCTCTCTCTCTCTCTCTTTATTGCAGGTTATTCAAGAAGTTAACCAAGCAAAAAATATGGCTAACTATTGTAAGTACAATTTCCATTCTTTGTATACCATTTGAATTGTGTTATTTTCATTAGTTAGCATCCTCACACTTATTGATATGCACAAATACACTTATACATGAAGACGCACATTCACACATATACACATATACACATATACACATGCACTTACACACACATACATGTGCACATACACTTACACATACACACACATATACATGCATATGCACAAACATTTCTACAACCACATAAAAAGACTTGCATGCATGCATTATTGCATATATACATACAGATACACACATTAACACATACTTAAATACATGTATATGTACATCCGCATGCATGCACATTCACATGCATGCATATACACATGGATGCAAATGAAAATGCATCCACATGCACATGCATGTTTCATACATATACACATGCAGGTACGTACATATACACACACATTCACATATATACACATATATATGCACATACATACACACACATATGCACATACAAATACATGCACATACATACATATACACATATACATGCACATACACACATATACACATACACTTACACATATACATGCACATACATACATATACACACACATACATATGCACATGTACATACACATACATACACATATACACTTACACATGCACATGCACATACATACATATACACACACACATACACATGCACATGCACATTCACATACATATGCATATACACTTACACACGCACATGCACATACATACATATACACGCACATACACATGCACATGCACGTACACATACATACACATATACACTTACACATGAACGATTTGTTGTTGTAGTGAACGATTTGTTGCCATAGACCTGCCTCCGAAATAATTTGGTAGGTTTGTGATGTGTCAGTAATATATTCTCAAATCACACCACTTTGTTTCCTTATTCGGTGATAAAATAATTGATGGTATAGCTTTGACAAGATAAATTATGGGTTCTTGCTCACTACAATGGTTTTGAGTTAATTTTCATGGAGTTTTGTATTTACAGTGCTTACTGTACCTAATGACATTTGTTTTTTTACTATTTCTTCCGAAAAAAATGAAGCTATGGTTGTAAAGTTTCTTCTAAAGACGTGTATGGAAAAACATACCATATGTATGAAAACATATGCGTATGGTTGGATTATGGAATTTTTCGTACCTCAAATTTTTCTCCTCTCTTATTGATTCCATCTGAGAACGAATTCATAGCAATTTCATATTGTTTTTATGCAAATTAACTCTCATATGCTCTCCTCCCATAGATATTTACTACACCCTAAGCTATAGTAGCCATTAAAATTCTAAGCTTTAATATTATATTATTGTAGATATAATATTTCAAATTTTCAATATTTTTTGTGCTAGATGTATGATGTCACCTATGATATTTTTGAAAAGATTCCATACTTTTTTCATACTTCCATACTTGTATGCATTTGCCATATGGTTCATGTATGGAAAAACTATGCTTGTACCACATCATAATATTAAAGTCATATGTAGGCACACAATTTCTAGATCTAAAAACAATGATTAGTTCTGATATACCTCTAAAGCTCAATTGTGTCTAATAAATAGTGTTTGTTGCACATGATTAAGACTTATGAGATAGCTTTATTAGGCCTTATTGCATATGGTACATGGTCACTTTCAGTTGAAATTCTGGTATACCTATAATACTGGAACATTTATGAGAAATAGACCTTTGGCTTTTCTTGCAGGAGGGTATGCCTTATGTGATTAAGTTGTATATGATTTGACAAAATATGGTAATTTTTTGAATGTAAGAATTATATAAGACCCATTGTGTATTTCACTTGTGATAAACAATGACATATTAAACTCATGAGATATGATTGTAGGTCTTGATATCGATGCAGCAACTTTGTTGAAGATGAAGAAAGCCTATCTATTTTTGAAAGAGATTATCTTCAACTATTAAGATTGTGATATTATGAGAAGCTTGTATCTCAAGCATATTCTTCATTCTACCTTGTAACTTCATATATTTCATAATTGTAATGCATGGAATATATGGAACATGGCTCCTTTCTCTCTCTCATATCTTGTCTATTCTCCATCTTGTCTCTAATTCTTTATGTCGTTATATTAATTATGGGCCTAAAAATCAATAATTTGTATCAGAGTAGGATAAAATAATGCACATAGAGAATTGAGCTTCATGTAGAAGAGTAAAATCTTCATGGCAGTCACATGATCTAAATGATCTATGTTGATGCAAAAGATGAGTATAAGATTGAAGAGAATTCAACTCCAAGAAGGATCATCTCAACCTTGGAAGATACCGAAACAATCACTAATAGTTATGGCATATTTTAGAGTAGCAAAATATAACCATATGTTTGCTATGCTCTAATCGCGACCAAAGCATATGAGTTTAGTAGATTGGAAAACATTGCTTCCATCTACACCTAAGAAGGGATGTTCAATCTCATAGTCAACCTTCTAAGTGCTCCTTGGGGTTTGCCACTCATTCATGCATGTGGGAGCTTGCATATTCAACTTGGCTGTCATGGAGAAAGACTTATGTGAGCATACAACCTTGTAGTGGACATTTTACATCTTCTTGGATATGTCTGTATGTTTGTTTGATAGGTGTAGAGGAGAGCATATGAATTTCAACTTGACAGGCCTGACCATCCTTAATAGTTGAGGAAGTATGTTTGAATCTATATTCTATCATTATCTGGCAGACTTTTGTTGTTTCTATCCTTCCAAGTAGTACTTTGTTGAGAAGAGTATGGGATGTATAAGTTATCCTTGTGATGTGTGTTGTATGAGTGATCTTCATGTTCAAGGTCCTTGTATTTTTTGGTGGATACTTGGCATGGTATGTGAAAATCAAAGGTACCTAATTTAACGGGAAGTATGTTTGAATATATATTCTATCATTATATGGAAGCCTTTTGTTGTTTCTATCCTTCCAAGTAGTACTTTGTTGAGAAGAGCATGGGATGTATAAGTTATCCTCGTGAGGTGTGTTGTAAGAGTGATCTTCATGTTCAAGCTGGTCCTTGTATTTTTTGGTGGATACTTGGCATGGTATGTGAAAATTAAAGGCACCTAATTTAACTAAGTGGATAGTAATTAATTAATATACCTACTTAGCATATTCCCCTAGTGTCAGGTTAGGAGGGGATTATTGGAAATATTATGTTAATGGAACAACCTTCCACTAGGGACCTCACACGCAGGTTATAAGAAGTCAAATATTGAAGGTCAAACATGGCCAAAGGCTTAATAAAAATGGTAAAAAATGGTCAAAATGGGGCAAACTTTTTTTAAAAATATTGTGAATGCTATCATCGAGAGCTTTTTCAATGATATATAACACGTCACTATTTGAAGCCACTTGTAGGGTTAAATATCAAACCTTAATTTGCATATTTATGTGAAAAGCAACTTATAATTGAAAATCATATTTTATCACTTGGCAATATCTTATTAATAGAATCTAATTATCATTTGTTGTCAATAGTAAAAATCACGTCTTAAATACGTGAAGGAGTGCACCTCTGTTTTTTGCTAGCAAATGCAAGGTGAATGGTATCTCTCTTCAATATTCCGCTTTGATTGATTTAAGAATTTTAACTTTATTTGGAACTATTCCTCATGGCATTATGGGCAATAATATTGTCTAACGTTCTCCAAATACTATTGTAATGCTATCATGTAGTGAACGATTTGTTGTATGCTTTGTTTACCATAGACCTTCATCCCAAATAATTTGGTGGGTTTGTGATGTGTGAGTGACATACTTTTAAATCACACCATTTCGTTTTCTTCTTGGGTGATTAATAATTGATGGGCGATCCCGTGGAAGCAAGCAGGTATTTGTTATTGTCCTCTACTCATATATATATATATATATATATATATATATATATATATATATATATATATATATATATATATATATATAGTGCAGAATATCCTACCAAAAAGAAGAGACCGACTGAATTTTCCCAGTTCGCTGGCCTAGTGGTTGGGCCTCTCGTTTTTTGAGGCGGGGGCAAGGGTTCAATCCCTGGCAGCAACATGTAATGGACATGTAATCTGGAATGATGTTGCATTGTGGCTGAGTGCCATCGTTTGTCTATCCCTGCGGTAGTGTTAACCGCCGTTTAACCCAGTCATGTAAACCCTTGTTCTTGTGAGATAAGGGGGGTCCCATGGGTACTATGCCCTTCCTTGTACAATTGCAATTTCAAAATTAAAGTCCGAGGGAGTAGACCTCGGCCGAACCTCCATTTAAAAAAATAAAAAAAATAATAAAAATAAAAATAAAAAAATAAAAAAAATAAAAATAAAAAAAAACAGACCAACTGAACTGAAGACGAATAAGTCCTACCAAGCCTTCACAGAAAGCAATCTACATAAATAGGCTCTCTCACAAGCAATATTGGTCTAACAATGCCATAGCATCACCTACTAAAATAGTGATTGTGTATGATTTTCACAAAGAATTTGTTCTCGCTTTACTTCTAGAGCTCAGGGATAAAGCAAGATACTCTTACTGGGAGTTACATGACTCAAAGAAATTACACGCAAAACCTAATCCTCAGCATTCTATTGTTGGCAATTTAGATAATGATCATATCCCATTTGCAAGGCAATAGATGTAGATCAAGAAATACAATACAATTAGTCCCTAAAATGCACAATTTTTGTGTAAAAATAAATTTATCGCTATTTTCAACAAAAAACTGCTTCTAGAGATTTTTTTTTTAAATTTTGTAAAAATTCATGCATGCTCAGCTTAAAGGCTATATATAGGACCCATGGGGTCATTGTTGAGCATCACTTGGTCAACTCAAGATCAATCAACCTTGGAGGTTACTAACTTCTAGAGGAGGTGTGCTCTAACTTCTGATGCAACTTTGGAGGAGACTTTGGAGCCAACCATTCAGCTCTTGCTGATCTTGTGAGAAGCAAGTCTATATTATATCCTTCTTCTCTTTATGTTGTTGTTCCTAGGCTTCCTGTCTTCTACTTCAACATAAGGAGTTTCCCTTGTTATTCAATTTAGGGTTTGCTCTACTAACAGTTCTCAACTATTTCTATTCACTCCAAACTCACATACACAAACTCTTCATACATCTTAGGCAAATTATGAACAAACTCTTGTATCTAATTCCCAAAATTCTATCTATCTAGAATCAGATTTTGTATCTACATTCAGCACACATTCAGTTTTGTAGTCATCTACACACTTTGTAATTTGACATTCAATATCACATAGTGTAGGTAAGCTTTCAACTTAGTGTTACACTTTGACAAGTTGTGTATTGTTTCTTTACTTCTCATCATCTAATTTTGAGTCTTAAGGTGTATATGTGAAGATTCATTTGTTGGAAGATCTTGAAAACCTGTGAGTATTATTATCAAGGCCCACCTTAATTCCAACATTTAGTATCAGAGGATGGTTGACATACACCCTTATAAATACTTAAGTTATTTAAGTGCAACAATCACCTTTTAAAGTGAAGGGTTAGACTTGCTTTGACAAGGTTAGTGTCAAGTGAAGCTCATAGGATTTCTTGTCTAGTACTTAGTGTACAAACCTTATCTCGTTAAAACTAAGTTCTAACAAGATCTAGTTCTTGGATTTCTAATCTATTGAGATCATGGCTAATCAATCCAATATTTTGGAGAGTTTACCTCTTGATAAGCATCTAAAAGAAAGCTTCAATTATCCATTTTGGAGTTTTATGCTCAAGAAACTATTAATAGCAAGAGATTTATGGAATATCATGTCACATGATTTATGAGATCCTGATTGATCTAGACAAACACCTCATAGATAGGCGAAGCTAGATATGAAGCTTTTACATCTATTGAACCACAAAACCCACCTAGGAATGCTCCTTCTACTCAATCTCTTTCTCAAGTTGACAAAAAAAATGGGATATGAGAGATGTGTAAGTTTGGCCATCATTTCTCTTCTTGTAAAGTTATTTGTTATTCCTCATCTTAGACCTTGTAAGAGATCTAAAGAAACTTGGGATAAGTTATAATATTTATTTTATTCTCCACATATCACAAGAAAGAAATATTTTAAGTGTGAGCTACACCATTTGAGAATGGAAGAAAGTGGTTATGTCCAGGTCTATCTAACTAGAATTCAAGACCTAGTAGATCAATTAGCAAACATTGATGTGTTTATAGAAGATGGCAAGCTTGTGATCATCACTCTAAATTCTCTACCACGGCTTCATAGATCTTGCTTGACAACTTTCTCTATCATTGATAGAGTGGTTCACATTTAGAAAGTTACAAAATCTTTTTCTTCAAGACAAACAATCTATACAACATTTAGATATACAAGAAACTATGGATGACCTAGCCATAACTATGAAAGGAAAAGGCAAAGGCAAATGCAAAATCAATAAGAGTGGCTCAAAATCTTGTAATTCGAGGCAGAACTATTTTGATTCCAAAACTAGTGAAGATCATCCTGAATATGATGATGATAATTATACTGTTGGAAACAATGTCAGAATAGCATAAAACCCTAATTTCGAGCAATCTTAATTTTTGGTGCTTAGCCAAATTTTGATTAGAGAAGGTAAAAAATTATTATTGGCTCATTAGATAGTACTCGAGGAGAGCTTTCACTTGCTATATGATATTCAATCATAAGAGATCCAGAAATGGTAGAAAACCCTAACCCTAATTTTTGTTAAAAGTGGTTATTTACATGTTCTTGTTCCTCCCAGTATGTACATTCCAGAAAGCAATGTCTCACATCTATCTGATAGCTACTTAGTAAGACCGCACACAATTAGTTCCTAAAAAGCACAATTTTTGTGTAAAAATAAAGTTATCGCTATTTTGAATAAAAAACTGCTTCTAGAGATGTTTTTTAATAATTTCGTAAAAGCTCATGCATGATTAGCTTAAAGAATATATATAGGACCCTTGGGGTCATTATTGAGCATCACTTGATCAACTCAAGGATCAATCAGGCTTGGAGGTTACTAAATTCTAGAGGAGGTGTGTTCTAACTTCTCATGCAGCTTTGGAGGAGATTTTGGAGCCAACCATTCAACTCTTGCTGATTTTGCGAGTAGCAGGTCTATATTCTGTCCTCCTTCTGTTGTTGTTGTTTCTAGGCTTTCTGCCTTCTACTTCAACATAAGGAGTTTCCCTTGTTATTCAATTTAGGGTTTGCTCTACGAATAGCTCTCAACTATTTCTATTCACTCCAAATGCACATACACACACTCTTCATACCTCTTAGGCACTTTATGAACAAACTCATGTATCTAATTCCCAAAATTGTGTCTATCTAAAATCAGATTTTGTATATACATTCAACACAATACAGTTTTGTAGTCATCTACACACTTTGTGATTTGACATTCAATCTCAGACAATGTAGGTAAGCTTTCAACTTAGTGTTACACTTTGACAAGTTGTGTATTGTCTCTTTACTTCTCATTCATCTAATTTTGAGTCTTAAGGTGTATATACTAAGATTCATTTGTTGGAAGATCCTGAAAACCTATGAGTATTGTTATTAAGTCCCACCTTAATTCCAACATTTGGTATCAAAGAATAGTTGACATACACCCTTAACAAGATGAGAGATAATAGACTTGAGAATTGCTTTAGATTCCGAAGACATGTTGTTCCAATTTTGCTCAATAAGAGGTTAGTAAAAAAGAAGGAGAAATTCTTCCATCATTCAGGTCATTCAAAACCTTTCGTTAGGCTTGGTTGAAGTTAGAGAATTTTTATCAAAGCAAAAATCCTGTCAAGAAAGCACATCTAAGAAGTCAGTTAGCCAACACAAGGATGAAAGTTGGTGAGCGCATTTAGTTGCACATTTTGAAGTTCAAAGACTTATGTGTTCGATTTTCAATTTCTCAAGTATCTACGTTTATGCAAATTCAACTCAAGATTCATTGGAAGAGCAGTTAAGAGGGATATTTGCATACATCCAAACTTTTGTAGATTTTGTACTTAATGCCATTATGACATTGAAAGGGGGATTGTTGGAAACAATGTCAGAATAGCATAAAATCCTGATTTCCAGTAGCCTTAATTTTTGATATTTAGCCAAATTTTGATCACAAAAGGTCAAAGATTATTATTAGCTCATTAAATAGTACTTGATGAGATATTTCATTTGGTATATAACATTTAGTCAGCAGAGATCCAGAAATGGTAGAAAACCCTAACCCTAATTTTTGCTAAAAGTGGTTTTTTACATATTCTTATTCTTCTCAGTATGTACCTTCTGAAAAGCAATGTCTCACATCTATCAGATGGCTACTAAGTAAGCTTGCATTAGTTCCTAAAAAGCACTTGATCATCACTCGATCAACTCAAGGATCAATCAGGCTTGGAGGTTACTAACTTTTGGAGGAGATGTGCCCTACCTTATGGTGTGCAGCTTTGGAGGAGATTTTGGAGCCAACCATTCAGCTTTGGCTGATTTCGTGAGTAGCAAGTCTATATTCTGTCCTTCTTCTTTAGTTGTTGATGTTCCTAGGTTGTGTGCCTTCTACTTCAACATAAGGAGGAGTTTGCCTTGCTATTCAATTTAGGGTTTGCTGTACAAACAGTTCTCAACTCACTCCAAAATTTTGCCTAGATTCAGAGTTTGTATCTATATTCAACACACATTCAATTTTGTAGTCATCTACACACTTTATAATGTGACGTTCAATATCAGATAGTGTAAGTAAGCTTTCAATATCAGATAGTGTATGTAAGATTTCAGTTTATTGTTACACTTTGACAAGTTGTGTATTCTCTCTTTACTTGTCATTCATCTAATTTTGAGTCTTAAGGTATGTATGCTAGGGTTCATTTGTTGAAATACCCTGAAACTTGTGAGTATTGTTATGAAGACCCACCCCAATTCCAACAAATAATACTAGTGATTTTGATTTAAAAAAAAGGGACGTCAAAAATATTGTGTTAATGGGGCAACCTTCCACTAGTGATCCAACCTGCAAGCTTAACTAAAAATGGCAAAAAATGGTAAAAAGGGGGCCCCATTTTTTATGACATGTTGCACAAGTACTCACCAAGAGCTCTCCAATAAAAATATATAACATTTGGCTATTTGAAGCCATTAATAGGATACATATCAAACCCTGATTTGCAAATTTATGTGAACAACAGCTTATAATTGAAAAGCGTATTTTAACACTTGGCAATATCCTATTAAAAAAATATAATGATTATTATGTACCATGTAGCAAGCACAAAAGCCAGAGGGAGTAATAATAGATACAACTCACGCAAATATGAAAAAACCAAGATTGGATTTTTGCCAAAGAATAAAAAAAGCAGCTTTTTGTTGTGTGTTTCATGGACCAACAAGGAGTGTATATAAGAGTATGCACTAGGTCACTTGTATCATCACCTACTAGAGGAGATCCTCAAGATCTTGGTGGAGGATGATCTTCATCCACTTGGAGAGGTGGAGTTGTGCTTTCTTCATCTTCAATAAAGTGGGCAACAACTTTGTTGAAGATGAAGAAAGCCTATCTATTTTTGAAGGAGATTATCTTCAGCTATTAAGATAGTGATATTTTGGGAAGCTTGTATCTCAAGCATATTCTTCATGCTACCTTGTAACTTCATATATTTCATCATTGTAAAGCATGGAATATATGGAACATGGCTCCTTTCTCTCTCTCATATCTTGTATATTCTCCATCTTGTCTCTAATTCTTTATGTCTCTATATTAATTATGAGCCTAAAAATCAATAATTTGTATCAGAGTAGGATAGAATAATGCACATAGAGAATTAGGCTTTATGTAGAAGAGTGAAATCTTCATGGCAGTTGCATATCAAGCTCAATTTTGTAATCAATTAGATGTAGCACATGATCTAAATGATCTAGCACATGATCTAAATGATCTGTGTTGATGCAAAAGCTGAGTATAAGATTGAAGAGAAGTCAACTCCAAGAAGGATCATCTCAACCTTGGAAGATACCGAAAAAATCACTAATAGTTTTGGCATATTTAGAGCATCAAAATATAACCATATGTTTGCTATGTTCTAATTGCAACCAGAGCATATGAGTTTTGTAGATTGGAAAGCATTGCTTCCATCTACACCTAAGAAGGGATGTTCAACCTCATAGTCAACCTTCTAAGTGCTCCTTGGGTTTGTCACTCATTCATGCATGTGGGAGCTTGCACATTCAACTTGGTGTCATGGAGGAAGACTTATGTGAGCACGGAGGGGTAATTTATCTACATTCACAACCTTGTAGTGGACATTTTACACCTTCTTGGATATGTGTGTATGTTTGTTTGATAGGTGTAGATGAGAGCATTTGACTTTTAACTTGGCAGGCCTGGCCATCCTTAATAGTTGAGGAAGTATGTTTGAATCTATATTCTATCATTATCTAGCAGCCTTCTGTTGTTTCTATCCTTCCAAGTAGTACTTCGTTGAGAAGAGTATGAGATGTATAAGTTATCCTCGTGATGTGTTTTGTAGGAGTGATCTTTATGTTCAAGGTCCTTGTATTTTTTGGTGGACACTTGGCATGGTATGTGAAAATTAAAGGTACCTAATTTAACTAACTAGATAGTAATTAATTAATTTAGCTACTTAGCATATTCCCCTAGTGTCCGGTTAGGAGGGATTGTTGGAAATATTATGTTAATGGGACAACCTTCCACTAGGGACTACACATGCAAGTTATAAGAAGTTAAATATTGAAGGTCAAACATGGCCAAAGGCTTAATAAAAATGGTAAAAAATGGTCAAAATGGAGGAGACTTTTTCAAAAAATATTGTGAACGTTATCATCGAGAGCTTTCCAATGATATATAACACTTCACTATTTGAACCCAGGTTAAATATCAAACCTTAATTTGCATATTTATATGAAAAGCAACTTATAATTGAAAAGCATATTTTATCACTTGGCAATATCTTATTAATAGAATCTAATTATCATTTGTTGTTAATAGTAAAAATCACGTCTTAAACACCTCTGTTTTTCTGCTAGCAAATGCAAGGATACAATAAGGTGAATGGTATCTCTCTTCAATATTCCGCTTTGATTAATTTAAGTTTTTTCACTTTATTTGGAACGTTATGGGCAATAATATTGTTTAACGTTCTCCAAATACTATTGTAATGCTATCATGTAGTGAACGATTTGTTGTGTAGTAATGCTATTCCTCCGAAAATGAAATAAATTCATTGAAAAGTATTATCTCTTTTTTATGGATCATTATGGTAGAAATTTTTGACTTCGTTTCCCATTCCTTCCCTCAAAACACAAGAATACATAGCCATTCATAATGGAGCCATCTTTCTCTAATTCAACACTTAGTTCATGCGTGGATGGCCACATGTTGCTCACTTTAGAGTGGTGTCTCACAAAACTTTAACATGCAACCTTGGGGTCAAGATTTAATCTTCCACTATGCTAACCATGCTTGACTACATACACATACATACATATATACATACATGCATGCATACATACATACATACATACATAGATACAAGCATACATACATACATAAATAAATACATACATACATAGGTAGATACATACATACATACGTACATACATACATACACACACATACATATACATAAGTGCATACATACACATATACACACACACATACATACATACATACATACATACATACATACATACATACATACATACATACATACATACATAAATACATACATACATACATCCCTTAGAATTGTAACAAAATCTTTGTCAGAGTTTCTTGACTATTGGTCTGTTGAGGGCAACCTCATCTTCTTTCCTCCCTTACTTAGATCTTCTTCTTGGTTGATTGTCCTGGCTTGCAACGAAGGTTCCTGTAATTTAAATTGCTTAGGATTCCTAGGTTCAACATTGCGTTCATCATTGCCATGGACATCATATTCATCATTGTCATCATCATCATCATCTTCATCATCGTAATCTTCGTCATTCGATCATCATCATCATCATCGAGCTCACTTCTACTTTCTATGGCTGAGCCCTGACGTCTGCATGTTCGATACATTATGCCGCACATGATGGTGTTCAGAAACACCTGGCGGTAAATCTTTCCAAATCTCAGCATCCACAGTTTGCCGAATGGTTGTGTGTACCTAAGATCCAACCTAGGGACTTGTGGAGAAAGAGACTATACCTCGATCCCCCTCAAGTGCATATAGTGGGGATTCACGCTTTATTTATCAAT
The DNA here is from genome assembly GCA_020310875.1 of Ceratopteris richardii. Taxonomy (NCBI): domain Eukaryota; kingdom Viridiplantae; phylum Streptophyta; class Polypodiopsida; order Polypodiales; family Pteridaceae; genus Ceratopteris; species Ceratopteris richardii. The sequence continues at coordinate 32,906,585 of CM035418.1, read as the reverse complement.
TCGAGGAGTATCAAAACCTAGCCGAGTGTATGAAGACATGCATTCAAATGATGATCAATGCAAAAGAGTTTTCCAAAGAATGCAAACAAGTCCAAGCCTATTCCAAACAAGTGTCAAGAATTTGTGGAGATGCCACGATACTTGGAGCAGTAGCCAACAATAAATCGAGCTTTTCTCTCAGCTCCGAACTCCGAATATAGCAAATAGCATATGATTTTCGAAGCTCTCGTGAACACGCATCCAATGGTGGTATTTTCATTCAATTTTGACACTTTTGCTTCAAGTTATGAGCAAAATAGTGAGTCGTGGGAATGACCTTCCTACACTTCAGCACTTCCTACACTTCACACACACCTTAACCACAACAAACAAACACTTTCATGGATAGACAACACTTCCAAACACTCTTTTCAAGCAAAACACATGCATACAAGCTCACAAAAAAGATGATACAGAGAGGAGAAGACACAAATTCGAAATTCTATGCTCTTTATTCTCACAATGGCAAAAAAGTCCTTACGAAGAGTCACAAATTGACTTATATACATATGCCATAAAAATGGTCCTTTCACACAAGAGACCGGCACTTTATTCACTAAAAGGTTAATTTTCTACTAATTTACATGGGTAAGCTACTAGAGGACTCCTCTAGTGCATTTACAATGGAAAATATGTTACAAAATGGTTATGTTACAAAAATAGAGTGTCCAAATTGGAAAATTTTTGGGGCCCATCTTTTTCTCTGCCTTTTGCTCTTATTAGCTCTGCAACACTCTCCCCCCTCTTTGTTGTTTGTTTTTCGCATGCATCTCTTGGTGAGTTTTGCCTACTTGTCAGACTGGCATTACGTTTTAATGGCCCTGTTCTTGATTCTTCTTTTACATCCTCTGGGCTTGATGCATTCGTTTTGCGTGTTCTTTTCTTTTCATTGCCCGCAACCCATGGAGATGGACTACCTGAAATTTGTAGTCTAGTTCACCAATAACCTCTTTAAATCTGGGTTGCTGTATTAAGTTGGGCTGCCACGCACGCCACCAGTGGAAGGTATGAAGGTGTGGTTCTTCAGCCTTCGATCTGGACCTTCCAAAGATCAAGAGGTTGAAGCACCTTCTTGTGGTTCTGGAACCGCCGGATATCTTCTTGCACTTCTTCATGGATACTTCCTGGCCCTGGTTCCTCCTTCCCTCCTATGTGCTTTTCCTTGATGTGTGCCCCTGCGGGGCTCTGTGCAGACATGGGTGTTGCGCCCCTACGGGGCTTCTTGCAGAGACATATCTTCTTTTAATGAAGCTTCTTTCTTTGTCTTCTTCTTTTCTTCTTTTTGCTGGACTCTCCCTCAACACTGCCCCCCTCCTGAACTCTATCGTCCCCGACAGGCGTTGGAAGTCGGCGGGAGTATGTTCTGTACACTTTTTGCTCTATCGCATTAAGCAGATTAGCTTCACGTATCATAAGTTGCTTCCATTGTTCTGCTTTCACACCATCATGTGGTGGCTGTCTATGATCAGCGAAGAAGCTTAGTTTGTATGCCACCAATCTGGCATTCAAGTTGGATGACATCTTTAAGAAAATTTCTGAATCAATTTCAAAAAATCCTGTGAAGAAAGCTTCTTCAAAGGTTTGCATATATGTACTTGGTAAAAACATGAGCCTAGAGTAATATGCCATTATTGTGGGTCGACTAGGCATAATAGACAAATAAAAAATGAGGATATCTGTGCCATGATTAATATCAATGAAATTTAAAAATGTATAAGCTGCGTGTTTGAACACCTTCAATACTATAACTATCATGCTGAGGATTTTATTCGTCATCTTGATAGTTAGGTCGGGTACTGTTGCATAACAATGCAGCCAAAATTCAATGGTTTTTACCATGTAGTCCTCCGTCGGTAGATGATTGTGAGGTGGACTTGGAAGTAGCAGATAATTCAACCACTGTTTATTGATCGCACCACTCTTTTGCATGTCCAAAAATTCTCTTGTTTCTCTGCATCGAGGTGTTGGACAAAATGAAGGATTTACCTGTAATAAGTATGGTGCCGCTTGCCAGCGTACCCCCAAGGTCAGATTTTTCTCCAAAAAATTTCTTCTCCATACAGGTTGTGCAGCTTCAAATTCTTCTTGAGTATAATTGAATGTACTATCTTTGAAGTGCAATTGCTCGTCTGGATCTTTCTGTGTGATCTTCTTTATGTATTGCCTTGTTTTCTCTTTCAATAGTCCATATGGAATGTTGAAAGGCTTCATTATTGTGTCCAAGTCTTTGCCCTTTATTTTTGCTTCTTTCATTACTTTGATCACTTCATTTTCAAAATTCTCTGTTAACCGAGACACCAATAGTGCCCGTTCCTTCTGACCTATTTCTGCAGTATATGGCATTGGATGATCATCACATGGTTCCGCCATCTGCTCTTTTATTGGAGAATTATAGATCGGGGGAGATAGAGGACGTACCTCTACCTCGTCACTAGGACTCTTTGGTCGTGGCTCTACTGGTGTCCCGATGGGTACTTTCTCTTCTGCTTTAGTTTCTAATTGTGCAAGGTGTTCAGTCTTCTCCTTAACTTCTTGCATAGCTGCCCTGAGTGCCTCTTTTGTTGCAAGCAGCTCATTACCAATTTCAGCTACCTAGTCCATGTTTTCACTGTAACTCATTGCAAGTTTTCCATTGGCGATGTTTAGCTGTTTCATGAGCTCATTAGTTTCTTTAATGTATTTGTGTTCCCATTCTTTTGTACGGGTTTGCTCTTGTTTCAGCAGATCTGCATATTTCTCAATCTGATCTCTCAGTTCCTTTTGGTCAGTGACTGATGTCTCTCGTTTTTCTATAGGTTGGTCATATAGCAATGCCTTCATCAGTTCTTTATTTCTACTGCGTAAGTTATCATTTTCCTCCATGTATACTTTTAGTTGTGTTTCGAGCAGATTGCTTCGAGCTTTCATCCTCTCTTTGTCTGCTTCACTAGCTTCATGCTGTCTTTGTAAATCCATCAGTTGTGTTTGGAGCTGATGATGCTACTTCATCAATGTATTACATTGTTCTTTGACTACGAGTAACTCCGTTTCCTTGGCTGAAATCTCTTGTTGGGCCAGAATAAGCTGTGCGGACAATTGCTCGCTCATTACTTGAAATTGATTCTTTTCCCGAATGGCCTTGTCGTAATCCGCATCCATGTCCATCATTTGTTGTTGCGTATCCATGGCCGTTACTATCATCTGCTTGACTACTGGTTTTAATTGAGTAACGTCTACATTTAACCATGTGGTAGGGATGCTAGGTTCTTCACCCGTGGTAACATCTTTCCCCTGTGCCACATGTAAAGTAGTATCATGGGGCTACCGAATATGGAGTTTTATCTGTGGCTCAGCCTCCCTATGGTCAATCTTGCCTTGTGGCATATCCTTAGGTACTTCAATCACAATTTGTTCCTTATTTTGAGGGAGATTTTCTTCTTTATCCATGCAGGTTTGTATTTCTTCCTATACAGGGGGTACTGCATCTTTAGTTGTGATTGGAGCTTCCTTAATGCTGATTCTGGACTAATCGTTCAATTGAATAATATGTATTGGTTCAGTGGGTGCTTCTTGGTTTCTTGCTTGTGACTGTTGATTGTCAGGTGTAACTTCGACCTGGTTTATCTCTGTCCATTCCTCATTGTTCATGTCTGTTCTTATGTCAGTGTCTAATGTGTCTTTTTCAGGGCTGGATTCTTCATTTGAGCTCAAATCTTCTAATCCCAGTTCTTTATATCTGGCAATTTGTTATGGGGTCTGTTCTTTATCCTTTTGTTTCTTGGCTTGGCTTGCCTGTCGGTATTGATGGCCTTGAACATTTAAATTCACTTGACCCTGCATATACATGTGTGTCTCTTCCAGGGCTACAGAGAGATCCCTTTTTGTGATTGGTTGTTGTGTCAAAGGAATCTTTGGCAATGTGTGGGTCCTCTTTGATTATGATGTCTTGCGCTTCTTCCTCTCTAATGCGTTTAGTCCCTCTCATGGGTTTCTTTGAGCTGGTTCCTACTTCTTCAATAGAGATGATTGTTTTCTTTTTCTTTGGAACCATTGCTGACTTTGCATATTTTTTGATTTCTGTTGAAGTTGGCATCAAGCGTAAGCACTCCTTCATTCCAAGTGCCTCATAGATGAGCAATGTCAATGCCGAACTTCCATTCAAAAACTTTTTATGACCCCACTTTTTCTTTGCTTCAAATAGGCGGTCTTGAATATATGGAGTCATGTTTACTTGATTTCCCACTTGTCTCATAGCATGTGAAAGTAATTGCACAACAATTTTTTGAGGTACTGTGTATCTATGCATACTCGGGAAACAAAAATGTTGGTGCACTAAACGAACCGAGTCTTCAATATCTATTCTGTTGATTTCCAAAAACGTTCTCTTTTTGGGATCGTGACATTCATCCTTGACATTGGTGAGGCCATCTTGATTCCATCCAAAAGCTCTATTGATTAACTCATGAGTGAATCTAATTGTTTTCCACGTACCAACTTTGTCAAGCACTCTTGCTTCCGGGACTGATGGCTTATCTGATGCAGATTGTAGTGTATTCATCACTTGTGTACATCTGTGAAAATCTAGCAGGTATATTGGAAGTCTTAGGAATGCATCAATGGCAGCTCTTGTCCATACATCAGTCATGCGCGGTAATCCTTGTATGATAGTCTTGAAATCTTGTGACATGATAGGAAAGTAGTGATCCCTATCCATTATCTTGATGGTGGCCATAAAAAGAAGCTCTGACACTGGTTGATCATCAAGAAACCAATGACCTCTTGCCTTTGTGATTGATTCCAAGGGAAGAAGTAGGACCTCTTCCTCTTGCATAGCCTCAGAATTGGATGATGCCATCTGCACTCAATATATACCAGTAATTAGTGCCAAGCTTGTATAAAGAATCATCCTTCATCTATCCTTCTTGAATTTGGCAACTCTCCGATCGACTTGTGTCGTCCCTTCTCCGTGGGTGTGAGAAAGGTAATACTTGGGATTTTTCACACTTATTTATATTGTTTTTATGTTTGTGTCTGAAAGAAAACAGAAAAGTTAGTTCATAGCCGAAGCGGTTATTGAATCATTAGTTATTTTCTTTTGGATTATTTTACAAGTTCTCTCCTATTTCCCAAGAGGGAAATAACTTCACTATCCAAAAGTAGAAGAAGAATGTGCCGAATGCTTGGCCTTGTAATGTGGCCCTATTATGCATACTTTGGATTCTTGTGACTCCAAATGTGTGCAACTCGAATTACTTGATTGATGCATACAGATTGTCTTGCCTGTCGGCATCCAAATCTACTTTACTCCATTGGGATAGATTGTATTCCCCACATTCCTGGTGAATGTAGTGCTTCTCATGTTGTGCTTTTGCTTCATCTGCCGTTCGAATCTTTGAATGATTTTTGTTGTGTATCTAGGCTCCAACCCTGTTCTGTTGTTGTTCATCTCCGGTTGTTTTGCCTTTAGATCATACTGATTCATCGTATTTCTTGACTTGTCCTTCTTGATGTTTGTTACTTGGGCACCTGACTTGGGAATCCATATTTGCGTTCGGGTCGGCTGTGCGGCTATCACCTTCTTCGGTATCCATATTTTCGTACTCCATGGTGGACCTGGGTGTCCCATGCGACTTGTATTCTTAGTCTTTTGTTGTTTCCGATGTCGAGAGCAGTTCTGTGTTGAAGATAGGCCGTCACTTGATCTTTCTGATCCAAGCCTATTTAGTGTAAGGAACGGGGTATATCCTAATGTGTGCAAATTTTTGACAGTCGTGCTGACTAGTCCCCTTTGTGCTTGGTTCTTCACTGTGAGGCTTTTGTTGGATAAGACACTAATCATGTGATTTGCTGGCTTAGAAGATTGTGTGAAAGCAAGATTTGGTGCATTCTCACATGAAGTACTTGGTGGAGGGGTTTCCATAGTGTGAGTGAACATGCATTCATCATTATGCTCGTTTGAGTGATCTCTTGAGCCTATACATTTGGCTGTGACCGGTCGTTCATCCAACATGCTGAATATCTCACGATGTCCTATCTTGGCAGAGATGTATCCTAGGGCTAATTGAACGCCTTTGCGAGATCTTCAAAATGCATATGCTATTCGCTATATTCGGAGTTTGGAGCTGAGAGAAAAGCTCGATTTATTGTTGGCTGCTGCTCCAAGTATCGTGGGATCTCCACAGATTCTTGACACTTGTTTGGAATAGGCTTGGACTTGTTTGCATTCTTTGGAAAGCTCTTTTGCATTGATCATCATTTGAATGCATGTCTTCGTACACTTGGCTAGGTTTTGATACTCCTCGGATTGATAAATAAAGCGTGAATCCCCACTATATGCACTTGAGGGGGATCGAGGTATAGTCTCTTTCTCCACAAGTCCCTAGGTTGGATCTTAGGTACACACATTTTTGGCGCCGTTGCCGAGGAATGTCGAATCAAACCGAGGCATTCGTGTGATGGTAAGTAGCTCGTAGCATTGAAGCCAATAGAGGAGTTGTGAATTTCTCCACTTTCGTAAGTCACACTCATCAGCACTTACTACTTCTCGCTCTTGGAGTGTGTGTAGTGAGTTGATAGTCTAGGGAAGTGAGTGGAGAGAGTAGAGTAGAAGGGAATGGTTTGGGAGTTAGAGTAGCCATCAACCTTAGTATTGTTAAGTCTTTGTAGTTAGGAGAACTTTTCAAAAAAGTACAAAACCAAAAATTGTCTTTTTCCAAGTCACTTGTTTTCAAAGCAAGTATCGTGGGAGCTAGCAGTCAGCTATCGCGACCTGAGATTGGGGTTGTTGAGTCATGCAGGGCAAGTAGGAGTGATTGAAGAGCTGGAGGGTAGTGTCCAAGGTGAGCACCTTAATCTTTCACTCATCTTTGCCAAGTAAATCAAGCGTTTCAGTAGGACGATTTGCGGCAAGTATCATGAAAGCTTAGTTAAGGGGTGAAGAGGTTCTTTTTGTGATTCAGGCTGAGGGAAAAGGGTAGATGAATTCTAGGAACATGTGTATGCACTTAAAATACAAAATCACTAGCTAAAAAATTGAAAAAGTGTCAAGTATCGTGTTCTCCTGCGGTTGAGGTATCGCGATACCTGGGTATCGTGAACTCCTGTGGTCGAGTATCACGATACTTGCAAGTCGTCGAATATCGTGTATCGCTGAGAAACACTCGCGATACTTGGCAGATATCCTCTATCGTGTATCGTGAAAATCTGATAGCGATACCTGTCGTGTATCGTCTATCGTGAAATTCCGATCACGATACCTACGGCATATCGTGTATCGTGGAGGAAGCATTTCGCGATACTTGGTGGATATCGAGTATCGTTGGAAGTTTCTCGCGATACTTGTGAATTATCGAGTATCGTGGGATACCAAAAACGATATCAGTCTAGTATCGACTATCGTGGAGATTCTCCTTATGGACTATCGAGTATCGAGTATCGTGATTGGCTCGCGATATTGGAGAAATATCATGTATCATGTATTCTTTGAATATCGTGTATCGTGTTTCCTCAAGTGTCGTGTATCGTGATCGGTCTAGTGGTCGAATATCGTGTATCGTGTGGCTAAGGTATCGTGTATCATTAGCCATAAGTATCGTGTATCGTGACCTTCTCAGGTGCCTAATATCGTGTATCGTCTTGCTCAAATATCGAGTATCGTGGCAAGGCCCAGCCTGTCAAATATCCAGTATCGTGGTTTTTGTTGGGGTCAAGTATCGTGTGTTGTGACTTCTTGGTCAGTCATATTCTTATCAAATATTCCCATGAATTCAGATCCTTAGTAAAGAACTCTAGGAGCTGAGGTTGGCCAAGTTAGACCAGAAGTTGTCAATTGGATGAACTTAAGATCCGGAAGAACTCTAGGAAGCCGAAGAAGTGTGATTTCTTCTGTAGGAAGTGTAGCCAAACCAAGTAGTCATTCACATTACTCTGAAACCTCGACTGAGTCTGAAGAAGAAATTCCCATGGCTTCAGAGGATATGCAGAGTTCTGTACCAATAATTGGCATGATGTCAATTATTGAGGGTGAATGTCGGACATCTTTGGAATATGTGAACACCAACCAACATGGGATACCTATCTACTTAGATGGTCTAAACCGATTAGTGGCCAGACTAAAGAAAGCTACAGACGCTTACATAGTACCTAGGCTAGCAGTTAAGTATGCAGGAGGGTTTTATATGGACAAAAGAGATATTTAGCATGTTGTTACGGAACACCCTGAAAGCATCAACGAACAAGGGGAAGAAGGCAATGCCCACAACCTTAATGAAGAGGGACAGGAAGAGCAGGTGACCACCCCTAGAGGGAGATCCACTGTTGTTAGGGTTTGGAGAGGAGACCTAGTTCCCCAAGATGATTCCCTAATGGATGTGTATTTGATCAATGGAATGGAACATCTCCTCAGAGCCCACTCCTCATTATGGGAAGTGACCGATAACCCAATTACTATCTATGAGTTACAAGATCCCGAACTCCCCACCATTATCACATATTTGGACAAAAACCAAAGGAGATACTCGCCCCTAACGGAGTTAGAAAGAGCAGGGTTGAAATATCAGAACATTCCTATGTTCCCCCCTAGGGATCAAGCTACTACTTCTCAGAACCCTCGAGGAACTTTTCAAGATTATTCATATTAGCATTCTGGACAGATGCAACAAATGCATATACCAGTCAGACCACATGTGCAGTTTGCTATGCCGACCAATAACCCTAACTATTGGCCTCAACTACCTGTTGAATCAAGGAATAGACTCCCTATCCCAGATAGACCTCCTGTAGTAAGAGGACCTGGTATACCGATAGGAAGACCAGTTTTCCCTGTGATGCCTAGACCACTTGAAGCAGGAAGAAGATTAAGACCTATTCAAGTTGCAAAATGCATGAGAAACCATTAGGATGGCTCTAGCGAACCATACAATCACATAGCTGAATTCAAGCAAGTAATCAGAGCCGAACAAGTGGAAGATTTCTTGATCCAATATGAATCCTTTGGTCTAACTTTGACGGATACAACTTTAGCTTGGTTCCAGCCATTAGATCCTAATAATTTTCAAAACATGGAACAATTCTATCAAGAATTAATTGAAGAATTCACCAAATCCGGGATTAAAAACAACTCTTCCTCATTGATCCATAGTTTTAAGCAAGCTCCTACGGAATCAGTGAGATTGACAGCAAGAAGATTTAAGCAGTATGTGGATCGATGCCCAGTTGAAGAGAGACCCACTCAAAACAAAATGGTGTCATTGTTTTTGGAAGGATTAGTGAATGGATCATTAAGATCTTTGGTATATGTGAAAAGAGTTCAAACTTTGCAAGAATGTATTGACATAAAGGACAATCTAGCAGAAGATCTGAAAATACCTCAAGGCAGCGTGAAAAGCGAAGATTCCGCCAGCAGCACCTCAAACTCAAAGGACAATGTAGAGGAGATAGCTGACTTAGTAGCAAGAAAACTGAATGTTCAAGGACAGAGGAACCACCCCAACAACCCAATGAGAGTACCCATGCTTAGAAGATGTATGCATTGTGGAGGTGATCATCCCTCTCATTTGTGCACTAGAGGAGTAGTCCCACCACCTGCTTATGCTTACAATAAGCCACCCGTCCCGGGCCCTCTACAATATTGCAGCATAGAACAAAAATACACAAATCAGAGCACAAAAAATTGTCCTTACAATAGATAGTCAAGACCAGTACAACCTCTCATGAGACCTTATGGATACCCTCAAAGAGAGCTAGGAGGGGAAGCTTTTAGATATCCCACATATCAGCAGCAGGGACTAGCACCACGACCTTATGCTTATCAAGGTTACGCTCAACCACAACCGGTGTTAGCTAAACAACCACCCCACCCTCAAAATGTTGTCCCAGTGAAAATAGTTCGACAGGAAGAAAACCTTGAGAGAGCAATAGTTCCAGCCACGCCTTTGACTATTAATGAACCATATGACTCATCTTATGACCATAGTCAAGGAAATTACTCTGCTTATGAGAGCTCTATAATAGAATATGGATAAATGAACCATATATATATGGCATGGAAGTACCAGATAGTTCCTACGGATATGAGCAGGATTATGTGTCATTAATGTATACTGCTCCCAAAGCACCCATACCCTCCCGACCTATGAATAGACCGCCTACACCTAGAGGACCATGTTACAGATGCGGAGGTGACCATTTTATCAGAGAATGTACATTACCAAACCCACCACCACCACAGCGAGTTTGGGAAGGATACTGTAGTGATTGTGGTAAAGAACACCTTTTCAGAGATTGCCCCAAGAACCCCAACAAAGTTAACTCGAACGTGCAGATCAATGTGATAGAAGTGATAGAGTCGTCAGGAAGGATAAGTACACCATACCGTTGAAAGCAATAACCAGAGCTAAAGCTAGAGAGACCACAAAAAAAACTGGAGAGAATGATCAGGGCAACAGAGAAATGAATATACCTAAAACTCAAATAGTTGAAGACTCGGAAGAGCCTGGGAAAAGTGTTACAAGTAAACGAACACAAAGATGGAAGAATCCTAGAGACAGGATAAAGGACAAGAAACTACAACAAAAGAAGGAGAATGAAAAGAATGAACAAGATCAAAAAGAAAAACAGAATTTTGGAGGAGAAAATCAGAAGGGAAAGTATAAAAAAGAAGTGGTAGGATCAGTTTTAGCAGACCCCATGCCAAAAAAGTTAGCCATGTGGATTCAGGCCTACAATGCACGAATAAGAGCAGGAACAACCATTGAACATCATGAAAAAGAATACTCTAGAGGTGACTTAGAGAAAGAAAGGTTGAAGATATGCAAAAAATTAATTGAAGTAGCTCAACAGACCCTACAAAAACCTGTTCTTCAACTACCCAATTCACGAACCCCCAAAAAAGAATTCCAAGAGTGTGTCATCCCTAATGATCCCAAGAAAGGAAAAGAAGGTGAGACACGTGATGGAGATTACTGCAAGGATAAAAGAGAAGGATCCGTTGTCCTCGAAGTAGATGGGGAATGGCCTAAAGACTTGTGGGCAAGAGTCCAAGAAGACAGATGGAAGAAGGTGGAAGGAATTGAACCACCCTTTGAGGAGCTAGAAGCAGAAGGTGAATTGGAACACTCAATACCTGAGCTGAATTCAGAAGAATTATTACAATTTGACAAGAGCGACAAGGAGAATGACAGTGTGAAGGCTTTGCCAAATTACACAGGGGAATACGAACATAATTCTGAATTATACTGCATTCCCTCGATAAGAAAAAAAGAGCAGAACCCATCAATCCAAACATCGGACATCATACAACATCTTAGAAAGGTAAAAATCCCTTGTACTCTGACATTGGAAGAACTTTTGAAGATAAAACCACAATTGAAGGAGAAGGTAACCAGTCAATTGGAGACCAAGTCAGAAGAGAAGGAGATGCCTGATGAGGTGACCACAGTCAAAATCCCAATCGATAAGGTTGGAGATTTCAACGAGGGAGATGAGGGAAACAGATGCCTTCCAATTACTTATATGGGTTACACCACTAAAGCTATCTTAGATTCTGGAGTTGGAGTAAGAATCGCGACTAAAGAAATATGGGAGAAATGGGGGAAACGAGCTTTAAGACCAACATGCATGAAGATACAAATGGCAGATGGACACACCGAACGACCCTTGGGATTATTGGAAAGAGTAACTTTTACTACTTGCGGAGTTGAATTCGAGCACACCTTAGCGATCTGTCAATTTGAAAGGGCTAGCAATTATGAGATGATACTTGGAAGACCCTTCATGAGACAGCTGAAGGTAGTGCAAGATTGGGGAAAAGATGCGGTATACTTACAGCACGAAGGAACCACGACCAGAATAAATCTCCACAGATACATTTATAAAGATGTTCCCCCCTTGCAATGGAATCCTATTCATAAGGAGGAGGATGAGCAGTCTATTCACAGTATAGGTTCAAGTGACAAATCATGGATGAACGAAGACACTCATCTATGGATATGCCAGACCGCGAAAAAGGAAGAGGAAAGAAGGAAAGGATGGCAACAAAGGCAAGGAGTCGCTAGGTATGTACAAGATCCAGCTTACATGCCCCAAATATTCCTAGATGAAGAATTCAAACCTCATGGTTGGATGGAGATTTTAACTACTCTCGATGTATGTGTAAATGAGGAAGTAATAACCATGAATGAATGCATTGATGAGGAAGGATATGACATTAGTTTATATGTGGTAGTTCTTCAAGAGGGGGAAGAAGGAGAAGTAATTGAAAAAGAATGGAAGGAGGATTATGAGAGCATTGAAATGGAGCAAGAACAAATGGAAACAGAAAGGGGAAATCAAGGAATAAGTGTCATAATTAATGAATCAAATCAAGAAAGGACACACGAAGAAGAGCCTGGATTAGATAAAGAAAAAGATGATGGAGAAAACAAGCCTCAAGATCAATTTGAAGTGCCTGCTCACTTCAAAAAATATGAAGTAGAAGAGAGGAAAATTGCTATTCAAATGCCAAAACGAGAAGCACAGCCAGGAATAGCATATGACAACAAAGAACAGACCAAGAAAATAGTAGTAACCTTGGAGGAAGGAGAAGAACGATGTACTTTTATAGGACAAGATGTCTCAATGGAAGAAGAACAAGAGTTAATACGACTCATACAAGAATACAGGGACGTCTTTGATTAGACATATAAGGATTTGAAAGGAGTGGATCCTTCTATTTGTGCCCATAGAATCCCTATGACATCTGAAGCTAAACCTTCCAAACAAAGACCATACACATATAACGATGTGTACTCAGCAAAAATTAAGGAAGAGATAGATAAGTTGCTAGATGCTGGGTTCATTTATGAGATCGAACACACGAAATGGGTGTCACGCTTGGTGGTCGTGCCGAAAAAGAATGGCAAGTTAAGAGTATGCATTATTTGAAAAAAGTAAATGCTGCTACCATAAGAGATAGTTATCCATTACCCATCACTAATCATCTTTTGGAAAGAGTGGCAGGGAAGGAAGTTTATAGTTTTCTTGACGGTTTTTCAGGGTATAATCAGGTAGCGATTGCTCCTAAAGACCAACATAAAACAGCCTTTGCAATTGAATGGGGAGTGTACACCTTTAGGGTTATGCCTTTTGGTCTAACCAATGCCCCAACCACTTTCCAAAGATTGATGTGTCATGTATTCAAGGAGTTCTTGAGGAAAAGCATGGAGGTATACGTTGACGATTTATGCACTTATTCAGCTATACGATCAGAACATATCCCTGAACTAGGAAAGATTTTTGCCAAATGTCGACAATATAGAGTATTCCTCAATCCAAAAAAGTGTGTCTTCATGGTTCGACAAGGAACGATATTAGGACACATTGTCTCGAAAAACGGAATTTCCATAGATGAAGACAAAATCAAAGTAATTCTGGATTTGCCGAGACCAAAGAATGCTAAAGAAGTGCAAGCATTTATGGGACATTGCGGGTACTACCGAAGATTTATACACATGTATGCCATAATTGCTAGACCTCTTTATGCATTATTGTCTCAGTTTAATTGGACAAAAGAATGTGAAAAGGCCTTTAACGAATTAAAGAGTCAATTAAGTTCAACACCAATCCTTCGAGTACCTGATTGGAACAAACCATTTCACAGTCACGTGGATGCTTCCAAGTTTGCCATTGGTTGCATCTTAGCTCAACCCATGGACACAGGGAAGTTAGACCACCCTATAGCCTATGCGAGTAGAAAAGGGACGACTAGTAGGATGGTTTCTATTGTTGATGGAATTTGATTTGAAGTAGTAGTCAAGAAAGGGAATACACACATCAGAGCAGATCACTTATCAAGAATGACACATGGAGAACCCCCCACAGGAGTACCTGATGATTTTCTAGACACTTACCTGTTTAATCTCGAAGTATGTCCCCAATGGGCAGAAAATTTGATCCCTATACTCACATATGGACCTAAACATGGGATCCCACCAAACAGAAACCAAGACTTATGGAAGACTAAAAATCTTCATATCATTGCTGGAAGTTTATATCACCAAGACTCTAGTGGATTACTCATGAGATGTGTGAAAGAAGAGGAACAAGAAATGTGGCTTCAAAAGGCACATGTAAATCAATGGAAAACTCATTTAGATGCGAACGGAACATGGAAAACTCTGAAGAGATTAGGTATATATTGGCCAACCATGCAGAGGGATACACATAACTATGTATCAGCCTGCCCAACTTGTCAAGAACAAAATCCAGAAGAGAGCTCTACTCTATGCTATTCCACAGTGGCACCAAGATGGAGCATGCCTCTGGTAAAGTTCTTGAAGACCCAAGAGTACCCAGAAGGAGCCACTCTAGCAAGGAAACATGCACTCACAGAACAAAGCAAGGACTATGCTCTCATAGGAAAACAACTCTTCAAGCGAGGTAGAGACAGTCATTTACGAATGTGCATTCACGAAGACGAGTATCTTGCTGTGTTAGAGATGGCACATACAGGAGCTACAGGAGGACATTTTTCTGCAGATAAAATGGCAAAAATGATTCTCTTTGCAGGAATGTGAATCGTGATCATCCCGAAGAAAAACAAACAGCTGCGCATCTGTGTTGATTACCAAAAACGGAATGCTGCTACTGTACCGGATCCATTTCCTCTCCCCTTTCTGGACACAATGCTCGGCGGGTGGCAGGGCACGAGATGTATTCATTTTTGGATGGTTACAGTGGTTATAACCAGGTGAGATGGCCGAACAGGACATACCTAAAACAACCTTTATCACAAACTAGGGTGTTTATGCTTGTACAGTAATGTGGTTTGGGTTAAGGAATGCTCCAAGTACGTTTCAACGATGTATGCAAGAAGTCTTTGCACCCTACCTGACTACTTTTATGCAAGTATATTTGGACGACTTTTCCTTATTTGGCAAGATTGCGGCGCACCTGTATCATTTACGGTGCTGCTTTGAAAAATGTCACGAATACCGATTATGCTTGAATCCGACCAAGTTTGTTTTTGCGGTCTCTTGTGGCAAACTACTCGGACATATTATCTCTGCATAAGGAATACAAGTTGATCCGGATAAAGTTGCCGCCGTGCTGGAGGTTCCAATCCCCACAGCACCGAAAGAAGTTATGCGCTTCCTGGGCCAGATCCGATGGCATGGCAGACATTTACGATGGTTAGCTCATTTAGCAACACCACTTAATCGGCTCATGACTAGTCCTCCACGGCAGTACGAATGGACTCCAGAGTGCCAAAATGCATTTGATCGCTTAAAGGTGTTATTGACGCAGGCCCCCATTTTGCAACCACCTGATTGGGACTGTCCGTTCCATGTCTTTGTGGATGCATCAGACATAGCTATTGGCAGCATTCTAATGCAGCAAATTGACAAATGGTTTCGGCCTGTATATTATGCAAGTCGTCCATTAGCCCCTGTTGAAAGGAACTATTCAGTGACCGAACGAGAATGTCTCGGGTTGGTGTACTCTGTGAAGAAATTCCGACATTATTTGTTGGGCCGAAAATTCACCTTCCATGTGGATCATGCCGCACTTGTGTATTTGGTCCGGCAGCAACATTTAGGTGGTCGCTTGGCTCGATGGGTTTTATTATTATAGGAATTCGACTATGAAGTTATTCATCGACCTGGCACAACACATGCATTGGCGGATTTTCTATCTCGGTTAGATTCCAGTGAAGCTCCAGTGGGAGTTGATGACACTACACTGGCAATTTACACTACGAAGTCAACTATTGAAGAATCTACTGAACCTCTTGTTCCTCCTACATACTACGATACGTTACTCACTTTTCTAACTAACGGGTGTCTTCCTTCTCATACTCCCCCTGCTTTGCGGCGGAAATTTGCAGTTTACAGTTGCAGATTCCGGTTGATTGTAGGCCAACTGTACTACATGGATCATACTAGTGTTTTACTTCGATGTATTCCACCACATGAAGTAGAATCGGTTATTGCTATGGCTCATTCATTACCCTCGGGTGGACATTTCGCAACTGAACTTACTCACCGTAAAATTCTGCAAAGTGGGCTTTGGTGGCCTACCATGTACAAAGATGTGACTCGGTTTGTGCAGCAGTGCGATACCTGTCAACGGTCTGGACAACCATTACATCGGCACCTCTTTCCCCTTCACCCTGTATTATCGCTGGAACCCTTTCAGAAGTGGGGTCTAGATTTTATTGGTCCCATAACACCTCCAGCTACTCTCACCAACAACGCTATATCTTGACTTGTACCAATTACGCCACTCGATGGACGGAAGCTTGGGCATTATGGTCGGCCACAACTGTTTCAGTGGCAAAATGCCTGATGAAGGACGTCTTCCCGCGTTATGGATTACCTCTGGAACTAGTGACAGATCAAGGAACACATTTTGCAAATAGCTTAATGCAAGTACTGACTCAGACTTTTCAAATTGTCCATAAATTCAGCTCACCATACTATCCACGTGCCAATGGTTTGGCGGAAAGCACCAATAAGACTCTGTTGAATATGCTTTGTAAATTGATATTGGAATGTCCGGAACATTGGGACCAGTTACTACCTGCAATTTTGTGGGCTTACCGGACTACCTACAAAGTTGCTACTGGCATGACCCCATTCAAGCTTGCTTATGGATTGGAAGCCATTGCACCGATGGAAGTAGTAGTGCCGAGTTTACACGTTGCCTTAGCTCAGAAATTGCTGCCAGAATACTCTTTGCCATTTCGGTTGGATGCACTCAGAGCATTGGATGAACAGCGCTCGGAAAGCTTCATGACTCTTCAAGAAGTTCAGCTTCGTCAAGCCCGTAGCCATGATCGGTTCCTCAGGACTCCTGTGTTTACGGTGGACCAACTTGTGTTATTTTATAATGATAAAGCAAATCGATCTGCTGGAAAATTTAAATTACGGTGGTTCAGTCCTTATCGGATTAATGAGCAAGTGGGACCCGCTACTTTTTGGTTGACTACCTTGAACGGAGTTTCCCTTCCTAAAGCGATTAATGGTTCAAAGTTACGTCCATATCACCAACCGCCTGATCACTGCTGACATGTTCCTTGTTTTTCCGCGTGTCACTTATTTTCTTTTTATTTTCGTATTTCGGCTGAATATAGAACGGAAGTCTCCTCGTTTTGATATCTAAATATGATTAATCGCCGCCCTGTGTTACTGTCTCTGCTCATGCATGCACGTCGTAATTATGAAGGTTATCATTTCAATACCGCGCGATGATTAGGGTTTTCGATCGCCTCATGTTGTCATGCTCGTGATGTGTGTTGTAGGAGTGTTCTTTAGGTTCAAGGTTCTTGTACCTTGTGGTGGATTCTTGGCATGGTATGTGAAAATTAAAGGTACCTAATTTCACTAAATAAATAGTAATTAATTAGTTTACCTACTTAGCATATTCCTCTAGTGTCAGGTTAACAGGGGATTGTTCAAAATATTATGTTAATGGGACAACCTTCCACAAGGGACCGCACTTGCAGGTTATAAGAAGTTGAATATTGAAGGTCAAACATGGTCAAAGGCTTAATAAAAATGGTAAAAAATGGTCAAAATGGGTCAGACATTTCAAAAACCTATTGTGAAAGCTATCATCGAAAGCTTTCCAATGATATATAACGCTTCACTATTTGAAGCCATTTGTGGGGTTAAATATCAAACCTTAATTTGCATGTTTATGTGAAAAGCGAGTTATAATTGAAAAACATATTTTATCACTTGGCAATATATTATTAAAAGAATCTAATTATCATTTGTTAGTTAATAGTAAAAATCACATCTTAAATACGTGAAAGACTGCACCTTTATGATACATCTCTGTTTTTTGCTAGCAAATGCAAGGATACAGTAAGGTGAATTGTATCTCTCTTCTATCAATATTCCGCACTAATGGATTTAAGTTGTTTCAATTTATTTGGAACTGTTCCTCATAGCGTTATGTGCAATAATATTGTCTAGCGTTCTCCAAATGCTATTTGTAATGCTATCATGTAGTGAACAATTTGTTTTATGTGTATCTGTATATATGTGTGTATATGCATGTGTGTGTGCGTGTCTAAATGTGTGTGGATGTGTGTGTATGTGTGTGTGTAAGTGTGTATGTGTCTATGTGTGTGTGTATATGTGTGTGTCTATGTGTGTGTGTGTCTATGTGTGTATGTGTGTGTTTATGTGCGTATATATGTGTCTGTGTATGCATGTGTATGTGTGTGTGTGTGTGTGTGTAAATCTGTGTGTATATGTGTGTGTATGTATGTGTGTGTATGTGTGCGTATGTGTCTATGTGTGCATGTGTGTGTATGCATGTAAACATGTATGTGTGCATATGCATGTGCATTATGTATGCAAATGTATGCATGTGTGTATGTGTGTGTATGCATGTAAGTATGTATGTATGTATGTATGTATGTATGTATGTATGTATGTATGTATGTATGTATGTATGTATGCATATGCATATGGATTATGTATGCATATGTATGCATGTATGTGTATGTGTGTGTCTATGTGTGTCTATGTGTGTCTATGTGTGTATGTGTCCATGTGTGTGTGTATGTGTCTGTGTATATGTGTGTGTGTATGTGTGTGTGTCTATGTGTGTATGTGTGTGTGTCTATGTGTGTATGTGTGTGTGTCTACATGTGTATGTGCCTATGTGTGTGTTTATGTGTGTATATATGTGTTTGTGTATGCATGTGTAATGTGTGTGTGTAAATCTGTGTGCACATGTGTATGTGCCTATGTGTGTGTATGTGTGTGTATGCATGTAAGCATGTATGTATGCATATGCATGTGCATTATGTATGCAAATGTATGCATGTGTGTATGCATGTAAGTATGTATGTATGCCTATGCATTATGTATGCATATGTATGCATGTATGTGTATGTGTGTGTGTATGTGTCTCTACGTGTGTGTTGGAACTGAAGGACTCACTAGGCAAGGAAGCTTAAGAAGGGAGTCAGAGAGAAGAGAAAGTACAAGCAGACAGAGCAGTCAACGACGATCTGGCAAGTAGGCCAACATTTTTTCAGGACACTAATGCATATAAAAGAGGTGGACACACAAGGAGAAGGAGCAAGTAGGGAGCTCCAAGAAGTGTATGTCAAATCTTCAGAAGAATCCCCTACAAAAACAGTGATTTTCATCACTAAAAACCATTGTAAATACCATTTCACATTTTTGTAGCTCCATTTTGTGCAAGCCAAGGAGTCCTTGAGCTTGAGGAGCTTTAGAAGTATCTACCTGTCAGTTTTCACATCTTTTAGACTTCGTTTGAACCTCCAAATAGGGTAGAGAACCTAATTTTTAACTAGGCCAGACACTAGGTCTGGACAAGGCCAAAACCTAGTCAAAAACTATAAATAGAGCTAGAGAGCTCATTTTTGGGGTTAGATTGTAATTGAAATGAACTTGTAAGAGCTTTTTGAAAGTAATCTAAGAACTCCATTGCTTCTCACTCTTTGTCTTGCCGTGTGTGCGCGTGTGTGTATGTGTGTGCATGTTTGTGTGCTTCTCACTCTCGCACTTGTGCCATCACTTGCTTGAGGTCATCATACCATCCTCACGTCTTCCCGGATTGACATTAAAGGAGGTGCTACTCATCACTGAGCTACACCAAATTTTGGCGCCGTTGCCGGGGATCGAGCTTTGAGGACGAGCGTGTGATGGTAAGACGTAGATTTGAGATGATGGCGTTGTAGGTAATTTCTTCACTCTTCTTATTTTTCTCTTTCTTACCTCACCACCATCATCACCATCATCATCATCACCATCTCCCACCTCCATCTCCATCATCGTGAAAAAATTTCAGTTTTTTGCTTATACCACCTTCTCCACCTCATTTCCCTCATTCCACTTGTGAGAGAGAGCGAGAGAGCGATATTGTGTGCGTTGTTTTTGCTTGTTTCCAGAGATTTCTTGCAGGTACGGCAGCATCATCATCTCCAGCACTCCGCGCAGGTACAAAAGGTCACAAAACTGTCTCTGTGTCGCCGGCCTCTGTCGATCGCGATCGATAGAAAAATCGCCCATTTGGTAAAACAAAGTGCACCACCATAATCCACATGATGAGCACATTCTAAATCACTAAAAACAGTTAAAAAATTACGTGTTTCTCTGTCAATCGCGACCGACACCGTCGATCGCGATCGACAGCCACGATCGACAACATCTGTCAATCGCGACCGACAGACCCTGTCAATCGCGACCGACAGACCTTGTCAATCGCGACCGACAGACCTGTCGATCGCGACCGACAGACCCAACGACCGACTGACTGCCACGTAGGACCCTGTCAATCGCGATTGACACCGTCGATCGCGATTGACACCGTCGATCGCAATCGACAGCCACGACCGACACCTCTTTCAGTCGCGATTGACACCGTCGATCGCGACCAACAAAATTTCCACGATTGATTGACTTTTACGCGTAGCCACGTGTCCATCGCGACGGACACAGCCCCGATCGACTGAATTCACAGCGGAAATCCCGGAAAATGTGTCGATCGCGATTGACACCATCGATCGCGATTGACAGGACTCACGACCGACTCTGTCAATCGTGATTGACACTATCAATCGCGACTGACGTGTCGATCGCGACCGACAGGCCCCGACGGACACCTCTGTCAATCGCGATTGACAGACCTGTCGATCGAGATTGACAGGCTTTTTGGCCAAAATTTAGGGTTAATTTTTTCAAGTCCTTGGGGAATTTTGGGCATAATTAGAGAATCATAGTGATTTCTGAGGTCCCTACACATGTGATTTTGAGAAAACTCCTGTGATCTGTCAGCCTGTTTGAATCCTGTTTTAGTCCCAAAACCCTAAACTGGCATAACTTTCTCATACGAAATCCGTTTGCTGTGATTCTTGTCTTGTTGGAAAGCTCATGGGGAGTACAACCAAAACTTCCACTGGTTACGATTAAAGTAAGTTCAGGATTATTAGATAGGGTATTTTGAAGTTGACCATATCCAGGGGGAACAAAACCAGGGGATCTCTAGAATTGTTTTCCATAAAGACCAAAGACTAATTGGTACCTGAATTACATGCATGAAAGTGACTTGTCTGTCATTTGAATTTAAGTCTTGAGCTAACCGTGGGACTTTTACAGGTCCAGTAAGAGCACTTGAGGGCATTCAAGCAAGAGTAAGTGCAAGCTTGGGAATACGCGTCCTGGGCACACTAGGGCAACAACACAAGGAAAGAAACTCAAGGTTGGAAAATCCCCAACTCCCTCTGTCAATTCCTAGCTTAGGCTAAGAACGACTAGTGATAGGAGTAGGCCAGGGTGGCGATAGGCATCAATCAAGTTGAAGACTACCTATGCACTCAAGTTCAAGATTAAACATAATCTCTTCGTGATGCGATAACCTTAAAGGAAAGAATCTAACGAGGAACGATCAACTTCAAGTGCGGAAATACACTCAAGTATACCTGACGACGTGATATCAGACAAGAGTATGAACACAGTAATCAACTAAAAAAGAATCAAGTAACTGATACAAAAGAACTTAGCAACGAGGTTGTACTTGGGCAAACTTGGGCGATTCATTTAGGCTTATGAACCTTAGATCAGGGCAACATCTAGGGAGAGATAGACAAAGCCTTAGGTCTTCAGAGGCTAGCTCTGAGACTAGTGAATCAGAAATGTCTCAAGGCATGGACCGACCTACGGGAAGTTCAGGAGTGCCATACTTGCACAGGGTGGAAGGCCCCTACAAGACGCAGTTGGAATACATTAGGACCAACCGATTAGGTGCTAGCATCTATGAGGACGACCTAGGAAGATCTGTAGTACAGATTAAGAATCCTGACCAATCTATTGGACTAGACCGCCCAGCTGTCAAGTTTGAAACCGGAGCGTACTTAGACAAGGAAGGGACAATATATGTAGTCACCAGTCATCCAGATAGGACTGATGAATTTGGGAATGAGATCCTAGGAACGGACTTAGGTGACCTAGAGCAAGGAAACATGGGTGAAGAACCGAGGACCCCCCGAGGCAAATCTGTTCTCACTAGGATTATCACACCAGAGTGGATTCCCCAAGATAATAAGAGCATAGATCTGCTTCTGAACCGAGAAACTGACGAAGCCTTTTGGAGGTATAAATCTGATCGGCCAATTGATATAGGAACAATCATGATCTATGAGTTTAAGGATCCTGATAGCCCAGGCAGAGTGACCTACTTAGATCACGCTTCAGAGAGGATCTTTGTGGTGACAGGAAATGATAGGCATGCTTACACTTGGAAAGGTGAAATTATTTTCCCCCAACCAAGATCAAATGTGTCCTATGGTCACCTTGGAGCGGGAACATCCCAAGCTCATGGAACTCAAAGAGACAGAAGTAGAGATAGGCCAGAAGTAAGCTTTGCTAACCCAGGGGGCAGAGAAAGAACGAGGATGGAAACAAATAGAGTAGAGCCTGAGGTACATAGAGCCCCAAGAAATCAAAGGAATATGGAAGACTTCCCTCTACCACGACCTAGAGAACACACCAGGATTTTGAGACCAACTCAGTTAGTCAAGTCCATGAAAAATTACTTCGATGGCACAGGAGACCCATACGATCATGTGGCAGAGTTTAGGCAAGTCTTGAGAGCAGAACAAGTGGAGGACCTATTCACACAATATAATGCCTTTGGTCTAACCCTTAGGAACACAGCCCTTACGTGGTTCCAACCATTGAATGAGAGACAATTCAGGAGCATAGACCAACTACTAGAGGCTTTTATTATTGAATTCTCTAAGAGTGGCATAAGACATAATACCTCCTCATTGATTCACAGTTTCAAACAGACCCCGCAAGAGACCGTGAGACTTGCAGGAAGAAGATTTAGGCAATATCTTGAAAGATGCCCTGTTTCGGAGCTCCCCACACTAGCTAAGCAAGTGGCTTTATTCTTGGATGGATTGCTAAGTACAAAATTGAGATCCTATTTGTACTTGAAAGACCCTAGGACCATAGAAGAGTGTGTACGCATGTGCATTGACATTGAGGATAACCTAGGGGAGGAGCTAGAGCTTTCCAAAATCTACAAAGACTCAGATAGTGCCTCTAGCCTCTCTTCCTCGCAATCCACATCAATTGAGGAATTAGCAGAGAAAGTAGCTCAAAAACTCGGTGTCTCTAGCAAACAAATCCCAAGGTTTGCCCGTGTGAAAAGATGCTATACTTGTGGAGGCGACCATATGGCGAATGTCTGTCCCATTATGGCTCAACCCCAAGTTAATCCTAGTAGCCAGTACTGCACCATAGAACGAAGGTACACCAATCACACCGCGCAAGATTGCCCCTACAATAAGCAAACCGTTAGACAGACGTACCCACAACCATACCCTCAACAAGGAAGATACCAGAACCAGTACCCACCTCAGCAGTATGCGAGACCTCAACAAACCTACCAACCCTACCAAAACCAACAAAGGCCTCAGCCTGTGCTAGCACAACAACCCCCTGCTCCAGCTAATGTGATTCTGGTAAAGTATGCTGTTGCAGAAGAAAACCTGAATAGAGCTATAGTCCCTGTAACACCAGTGCTTTCAGAAAGTGATCCCAGTGACCATAGTTTCGATTCTACACATGTTGATAGCCCCCATGCCTACTACATGCAGTCTCCTAAACATGGTGAGTCCTACTATAGTGAAGAGCCAAATGAACCTAGTTGGGAGTCAGATTACACAAACATCATGTATGCAAACCCCAACCCTAGACCTCAACCTAGGCAAGTAAGACCTCCATTCCCTAGAGGACCATGCTACAGATGTCAAGGAGATCATCTCATTCGTGATTGTCCCGTGCCTCCACCTACACAACCCCAGTCAGTGACGATCCAGGGATTTTGCCAAGACTGTGGAAAGGAGCATCTCTTACGAGATTGCCCAAAGAACCCCAATAATATGCCAAAAATCACTCCTATCAACGTTATTGGGTTAGTTGTAGACTCCACAGGGAGTGTGACTTCCACTGCACCAGTACAAGTAATCACTAGAGCCCAAGCCTTGCAACAGAACCAAAGCGTAGGCCATGAAAAGAACCCAGATGTTAGTGAAACGGAGAGCATGACAAAGAAGAGGACTAGAGCTTGGAGAGATAGTCGTGAAAGAATGAAAAGACAATGGGCAAAAAAGATGAGTGAACTCGAGGAAAGCCTCAGAGAAACAAAGGCCAGGATAACTGAACTCACATCTCAAACTCCCTCTCACACTACCACACCACCACCATTCCCGTCTCCATCCGACCCGCCACCTTCCGACCCACCTCACACAATTCCACCACCCCCAAGAGTAGGATCAGTCCTAGCAGATCCCACTCTCGAGGACCTAAACATGATGCTCAAAGCATATCAGGCCAGAATCCAAGAAGGGCCAAACGTAACTGATCATGAAAAGTGTTACCCTAGAGCAGAACTAGAGCTAGAACGAACCAAAATTTGTGCTAAGATGGTGGAATTGGCTCAAACCATGTTTGAAGCCAGTCGCCTATTTAACATCTCTAGTTCAGCGAAGACACAGTTGCACTTTGATGGACTGTTAGAAAGAATAGAGAAGCTGATTGCACAATCAGAAAAGGAACCCGCCTCCCAACATAAGGACAAGGCAAGTGAAGGAGCAAGTCTTCCTGCCCAGGAAGCCTATGTGCCTGAAGCCTATGTGCCTAACTCTACGGAGCCAGACACATCATCTTCTATGAATCGATTCACACCAGAATTCCTACGAGAGATTCAAGAAGACAAATGGGCTAAAGAGAGTGAAGCCCCTCTTCCCATTGAACTTGTGGATGATGCACATGACCAATTCCCACAAGACATCCCATCCATTTATGAGGAGCAAGAGAGCACCCACTCTCAGGAAAGATTAGACTTTGAGTCTAACTCTCTACAAGAATTACCCCACTTCACAGGCCCATGGGAAGCTAAGTCTACTTGTATGAGAGCACCCACGGTCATGGTACGAAATGAGGACTCCGTCATACCTAGGAACAGAGAGGTAGTGAAAAACACTAAAGTACAATGTAACCTCACCTTAGAAGAGCTACTCAAAGTAAGGCCAGAGCTATGGAAACATGTAGCCAAACAAGCACCAGAGATAGCAAAACCTCGTTCCCAGGTAGGATCCCAGAGAACAGTGCCAGAAATACGCTTGGACAAGATAGGAGACATGAGTGAGGGCGAAGAGGGAAACACATATCTTCCTATAACCCATCAAGGATACACCACCAAGGCCATTCTAGACTCAGGCGCAGGAGTTGCAATTGCTACCATTTCCCTATGGAAGCATTGGGGCAAGCCAGCACTCAGACCCACGAGGATGAAATTGCAGATGGCCGATGGTCACATAGAAAGACCCTTAGGCTTGCTAGAAGGAATAACTCTCACCACATGTGGTGTTGAGTTCGAGCATACATTCGCTATATGTGACTTTAGCAAGAATCATGCCTATGAAATGATCTTGGGACGACCCTTTATGCGACAGTTGCAAGTGGTACAGGACTGGGGAACCAACTCCTTGTACCTGCAACACTTAGGTGTTACGACCAAAGTGAATCTCAAAGATTACTCTCATAGAGATGTCCCTCCTATCCAATGGAACCCCATCCATAGAGCCAAAGATGATACGGAATCGGTGCATTCCCTAGGATCAGGATCCTCATGGATGCATGAAGACACTCACTTATGGATGTTTAAGGTAGCAGTAGAAGAAGAGAAGAGGGAAAAAGCCAGGGAGGTAGGTGCAAAAGAAACCCATAGATCAATCCAAGACCCAGCCTATGCACCTGTAGTTTTTCCAGACGAAGAATTTGAACCTCACGGCTAGGCAGAAATTCTAGCAACAATGGATGTAGCCATCAATGAAGACCAATGGACACCTCATTGTGATGAGGATGGCTATGACATTTCAGTCTTCTCCATAGAGCCGATCATGGGAGAGGCAGTTCTAGAAGAGTGTGAACCTAGCCCTGATGCATTTGAGGATGCGAGTGACTCCGATCTAGAGTCAACCATTATGGACCCACCTTTTGCATCAGATGTAGAATACTTCTATGAAGTAGAATTTCAACCCCAGAGGCATGGAGAGCTTACAAATGATGTAAGGCTAGCCACACATGTGACCCCGAAGGAAGAAGGAAAGAAAAGAAAGAAGAGAGAAGTCTCACCAGAAGAGGAAGAATCTTTGTTTGAGGTCCCGGAAAATTTTAAGAAGTATGAGATAGATGACAGGAGAGTCATGATCAGAATGCCTAAACGAGAGGCGCAATCAGGGGAGGCCTATGATAACAAAGAAACCACCAAGAAAATAGTGGTAGCCGTGGAAGAAGGAGAAGAGAGATGCACGTACATAGGCCATGACTTGACAGAAGAGGAAGAACAAGAGCTAATAGCCTTGCTGAGAGAATACAGAGATGTATTCGCTTGGAGTTACAAGGATTTGAAGGGTGTTGATCCAGACATATGCTCACACACTATCCCCATGACCACAGATGCCAAACCTTCTAAGCAAAAGCCATACACATATAATGATAATTATGCTGCCAAGATCAAAGAAGAGATAGATAGGCTGGTTGAAGCTGGATTTATCTATGAAATTGAGCACACTGAATGGGTATCCCCCATTGTTGTGGTGCCCAAGAAAAATGGAAAGCTGCGTGTATGCATTAACCTGAAGAAGGTTAATGCAGCCACAATTCGAGATAACTATCCGCTTCCTATCACAGAGCATCTTTTAGAAAGAGTAGCAGGCAAGGAAGTTTACAGCTTCCTCGATGGATTTTCGGGCTACAATCAAGTAGCAATAGCTCCAGAGGATCAACATAAGACAGCTTTTGCCACGGAGTGGGGTATATTTGCCTTTCATGTAATGCCATTTGGGCTTACCAATGCTCCTGCAACCTTCCAGAGACTAATGTGCCATGTATTTAAAGAGTTCTTGAGGAAGAACCTAGAAGTCTATGTTGATGATCTTTGTGCTCATTCCAACATTAGACAAACCCATATTCCTGAACTCAGACAAATCTTTGACAAATGTAGAGAATATCAAGTCTGCCTGAACCCAGAAAAGTGCGTTTTTATGGTCAGGCAAGGCAAGATTCTAGGACACATAGTGTCAAAGAATGGCATATCCACTGATGAAGAAAAAGTGAGAGCCATAGCCGAGTTACCTAGGCCAAAGAATGTCAAGGAAGTACAATCTTTCATGGGGCATTGTGGTTACTACCGCCGGCTCATTCACATGTATGTTGTCATTGCAAAGCCCATGTACGGACTTCTGACTAACTTTGAGTGGACTGATGAATGTGAGAATTCCTTCAATGAGCTTAAACGGCGATTATGTTCAGCACCGATCTTGACCACACCAGATTGGAATAAGCCTTTCCATGTTCATGTTGATGCATCCAATTATGCTATTGGGTGTGTACTTGTGCAGCCTACCGGTGAAGGTAATATGGATCTTCCAATTGCCTATGCTAGTAGACAATTGAATGCAGCTGAACGAAATTATACCACTACAGAGAGAGAAGGACTAGGCATGGTATATGCAGTTAAAAAGTTTAGACATTACTTGCTTGCAAATAAGTTTAAATTTTTTACTGACCATCACGCACTGCTATACCTTGTAAACAAGCCATGCAATACAGGAAGATTAGTAAGATGGTTTCTCTTGCTAATGGAATATGATTTCAAGGTTGTGGTAAGGAAAGGGAAGACTCACTTGCATGCAGACCATCTCTCTAGGCTCACATCGGGAGAGGCCCCACAAGGAGTGTCAGATGACCTTCCTGATGCTTACTTGTTTAATTTGGAAGTTGTACCTTAGTGGGCTAAGCCATTAGTACCAGTACTGACCTACGGGCCTAATCACCCAGTAATAAACACACAGGACAAAGAGGTAGTAAAAGCCCAAAAGTATCACATCATGGCAGGAAGTATGTACAAACACACAGATCAAGGGATCTTGGCGTGTTGTGTAGAAGAGGATGAGTACGCCAAATGGTTGCAATTAGCACATGTAGGTGCATTAGAGCAACACTACTCAAAGCAACGAACCCTACAAACACTAAGGAGACTCGGAGTGCATTGGCCGACTATGGAAGCTGATGTCCAAAAGTTGTGCAAGGAATGCCCAATCTGCTGCACTAAACCACCTGTGGAACATGCCACTCTTTATCAAGTGTCCATAGTGCCAGATTGGAGTGAACCACTAGTATCCTTCCTGAGAACGAAAACATTCCCTCCAGACATGACTTTGGTTAGGAAAAGGAGTTTAGAACAAGAAGCCCAGGATTAATCACTCGTTGGTGATAATCTATACAAGCATGGTAAAGATGGTTACCTGAGACTATGTGTCCATGAAAGTGAATATCTCAAGATCTTGGAAACTCCTCACCAAGGTGTAGCAGGAGAACACTTTAAACCAGATCGGGTGATCAAAGCAATACTATTTGCGGGCTTCTGGTGGCCGACCCTTCATATGGATGCACATACCTATGTGAAAAGGTGTGATGTGTGTCAGAGAACTCAATATCCTATACGCAAAGATGAGATGCCACTGAAACCCATGATGGGTGGACGTGCATTCTCTAAGTGGGGAATAGACTTTGTAGGCCCTATTAATCCCCCAGCCAAGGGTTCACATGCTGAATATATCATTGTGGCCACGGATTATCTCACCAAATGGGTGGAAGTAAAAGCTACGACAAAGAACGATGCTCAGACAACTGCTAAATTTTTGTTTGAGAATGTATTCACAAGATACGGGCTACCTATAGAGCTAGTCAGTGATAGAGGCACCCACTTCTTGAATGAAGTTATTGAAAATCTGCTCCAAGAATTCTTGGTAGTTCATAAGAAGTCTGCCCCCTATCACCCTCAAGCAAATGGCCAGGCTGAGAGCACCAACAAGATCTTATGCAATGTATTGACAAAATTAGTGAACAATAAACGCTCTGACTGGGACAAACAGCTACACCATGCTGTTTGGGCATACCGAGTCGCCTACAAAATGGTACTCGAAGCCACCCCCTTTCAGATGGTATTTGGCCAAAATGCAGTGCTACCGTTGGACTTCTTAATACCTTACTGAAAGTAGCACAAGAGCATGAATGGACGGGTCATGAACTCTCCTCTAGACTTTTTGACCTTGAACGATTAGGAGAAACAAGACAGAGGGCGGCTGCAGGGATATATGCAGCTAAGAAACGACAGAAGGCATACTTTGATGCCCACGTTAAGGATAAAGGTTTGAAGGCAGGCGACCTAGTACTAGTCTACACTTTGAAACAACATGCGAGAAAACTGGAGAAAAGAGGCTACGGACCCATGATCATTAATAGAATCTCAACAAGTGGAGCAGTGCAACTAGCCACACTAGAAGGCGATGTTCTTCCAAGCTACATAAGCGGATGCAGGGTCAAGTTGTATCAGGAACCTCTTACAGAGGAAATGCTATGTCGACTCAATACTGCTAAGAAACGCAAAGAAGAAGAAAAGCGAATTCGAGAAGAAGCTCAAGCAGAAGCTTTAGAACGCATACGAAGAATGAAACTAAGAAGACAAGGCAAAGAGCAACCTAGGCCAGATACATATGCAGAACAAGGATATCACGTGGCTATGTGTAAAGTTTCAGGCATTAGCTCTCCTAGGATAATTGATCGACGTCCTTTTATAACCTTAGATATAGGACAAGGAAAGGGTGCAAGGACTGTAAGAGCCTTGATTTGTTGGAGCAGAGCAATCATCAATAGTGATTATATGAAGATCAAAGTGAGAAGATATGTGGAAGAATGAAGATTACTTTCAGAGGAAGAAAATAGAATCAGAAATGTTTCTTTTGTATATTACTCTTGTAAATAGTTCAATGTATTTTAAAAAAGATGACGAGTTAGACTCGTATATATATCTACAGATACGTATTCATAGTAAGAGAGAATGATATAGATCAGATAGAGAAGAATAGGTGAAGAGGTGATGAACATTGTATGTATCATCAACCATATGTATGAAAAGTAATGAAGAAGAAAATGTTGTAGAATTCTGCGCGTCGATCTTCTTTTCCATTCTCCTTCTGTGCTTAATCTTTTGAAGAATCCTTTTGCACGTATCTAAGTCCATAGCTAATCTATCTATGGCTAGAATTTGAGAGATTAATTTCAATCAGGCTGTGAGAATTTTGTTTAGGAACATTCATATGTGAAGATGTTCTGAGAGTCGAAAAATCTGGCGCACATTTCATCTTCAAAGAAATGGTCAGTGCTCAGTCCACAGTGTAAAGTTTTACACAAGTGAGGGCTCAAAATCTAAGTTGGAAGGTAAGCTATCTATGGCTAGAAGATCTTGATCAAACGGGTTCAGAGTTGGGAGAACCAGTGCTAAGAAGTTGCAGGTGTTAAAGTCGCCATTGCAGAGAAGCACTTTCAGACATAGGTAAAGTGTTTCACACATTTCTCAGTGTGTACTTAATCTTTTTGAAAGATTTAACTTGGCAAAGTTGCGCAACCTTAAGGTGAAGTGTTGTGCAAAGTTTTGTCAAAAACTTTACATGATTGATTAGTCAATGAGTGACTAATCTGCAGCAGACTTTCCTGAAAAACTGAATTTTTCAGAATAATTAATTTTCTGATAATTTGGTGAAGATTCTCTAAATTAGGTGGAGTCTAAAGTTGATCTTGATATAGAGGTGATCTAAGTTCAAGGTCAACTTGTTCTTTTGGAGATTAACACTCTCCATCAGTGGTATCAGAGCAGGATTGTGTCAAAATTGAGAAGAAGAAGACTCCGACTATTGCAGAAGTACAAATCTTTACATTTTGAAGGTGCAGAAGGGTAAAGGTTGAAGAAAGATTGAAGGAAGACATACAAAGAGCATCAAAATGATCAGAAGGAGCAACATTCGAAGTAAAGGTACATTTATTATCTGTAAAGGTTAAAGATTTGAAGCTACAGGTGAAGTAAAGATGGGAGATAGTCTCCAAATTGAAAAGTTGGATAGAGAAAACTATCCTGCATGGTCTATGAGGATGGAAGCTCATCTTATGAGCAAAGATCTGATAGGATACATCACAGGAGATGAAGAAAAGCCAGAATTCAGAGATCCTAGTGTTCCAACTAGGGAGGAGCTTGCAGATTTGAAGAATTGGATGAAGAAGGATGCTCAAGCAAGAAGCATCATCTACATGGCAGTCAATGACTATTTGCTTCCTCACATTAGAGGACTTGAGAGTGCTTGTGACATTTGGAATGCTTTGGAAGAGCATTTCCAAAATACAACCAAATCAAGGAAGGCTTCACTATGGGCAGAATTTACTACCTTCAAGAAGAAGGCCTCACAATCAATCTCTGATTATGTGACAAAGATGAAGGATATTGCAGATTCTTTAGGTGCAGTTGATGAAGATATTGAAGAAGACAAATTGGTAAGACAAATACTTACAGGGCTAAGAGGAGATGAGAAGTGGAAGCCTTTCATTTTATCTACAGAACTTTCATTAAATCACTTTACTCCTGATTTGAATCAATTGTTAGGTCATATGCTAACTTTTGAAAATGATGTCAAAGGAGATGTTGATAAGAGTGCAGGTCATGCAATGTATTCTAAAGACAAGAAGAAAGCCAACAAAGGAAAGCAACAATCAGGTGAAGAAGAAGGTACATCAAACCAAGCAAATTTCATAAGAGGAAGAGGAAATGGCAGAAGTAGAGGAAGAGGCAGAAACAACAAAGAGAATGCAAGAGCTTGTTGGATATGTGGTAAGACCAATCATCTATCTCATGATTGTTGGCACAATAATCAAAACAATGGTAATTATCAGAACTTTAATCAAAGAGCAAGAGGTGGTAGATTTCAGAGAGGAAATTTCAGAGGTAGAGGTGGTAGGAATTCTTTTGGAAGAGGTGGTGGAAGAAACTTCCAAAATCAATCCTATAATAACACCTACTACAACTATGCATCAGATCAAAAGGAGGATTCGACTCTCATTATGAATACATGTGAAACCTCACATGAGGACATGAGAGTGTTCTATATTGATTCAGGATGTAGTAATCATTTAAGTGGAAATATTGCTTTGATGACTGACCTAGATCATAATGCAATTAATCATACAGTTCAGACAGGTGATAATACAAAGCATAAGGTAAAGTCAATTGGTTCAGTCAAGGCTAAGGATGGGAGCACTCTTCTGAGTAAGGTACTTTATGTTCCCACAATTCCAAAGAATTTGATCAGTGTAGGTCAAATTGTGGAAAAAGGTTATGAGGTAAGGTTTACCAATGATGGAGTTTATGTGGAAGACCCTAGTCAAGGGTATAAACAAGTTATTGCAGGAAAGAAAGAAGGAAGGCTTTTCACATTGAAGGTACAAGGAAATGTTGGACATGCTATGTTCACATATGGAGAGCAGAAGGTGTCAGAATTGGATCTTTGGCACAAAAGACTTGGACACTTTAATGAAAGAGGTATCAAAGAAATGATTAACAATGATTCAGTGCTTGGAATGCCTAACATTGCAGGTCAACACATGACATACAGATGTGAGGCATGTCAATTAGGTAAGGCTCATAAGCAATCCTATTCCAAGCATGGATTTATGTATTCAGAAAGACTTGAATTGGTGCATACAGATGTGTGGGGTCCTTCAAAGGACTTTAGTATAAATGGTTCAAGATATTATGTCATATATGTTGATGATGCTACCAGGTGGATCACAATTTATGTGATTAAGGAAAAGTCAGAAGTGTTTAATACATTTAAACACTATCATGCATATGCAGAAAGGATTACAGGTCAAAAATTGAAGAGACTAAGGTCAGATGGAGGGGGAGAGTATTTTTCAAATGAGTTCAATGATTATTTGTGGAATGCAGGTATAAAGAGAGAAGTTACTTGTAGGTACTCTCCTCAACAAAATGGGGTAGCAGAAAGAAGAAATAGGACTCTTGTTGAGTTTGCAAGGTCCATGATGAAAGAGAAGAATTGCCCAAATTATTTGTGGGCTGAGGCTGTTAATACAGCTACATATTTGGTTAATAGATTGCCTTGTAAAGCTTTGCAGGGTATGACACCATATGAAGCTTGGTGGGGTAAGAAACCTACCTTGGATCATTGCAGAATATTTGGATGCTTGGCATATGCATATGTGCCATCTCAATTGAGGCATAAATTGGAGCCTAAGGCAGAGAAGTATGTATTCATTGGTTATGATGATAAGCAAATGGGATACAGGTTGTGGAGTCCATCCACAAAGCAATTTGTTGTATCCAAGGATGTTACATTTGATGAGCAAGGTACTTGGTATGCAGGTAAATATAATGTACATGCAGATGATGAAGAAGTAGTGGAACAAAGGAAAGGTAAAGCAAAGATTCAATTACTTGATGAAAGTGAGAGTAATGAAGTGCAGATTGAAGTTGAAGAGAGGCCAAGGTTTGATCTAGAATGTGATGAACCAGAGACCTCAAGAAGTGCAGAAGTTAGGAGATCATCTAGGCACAAATGGCAACCTACAAGGTATAGCTATGACACTTCATTCTTGACTACTAAAGATTATGCTTATTTGGTAAAAGCAGATGAAGACCCTTTTACATATGAAGAAGCCAAAGGGAAGAAGAATTGGGAAGATGCTATGCAAGAGGAGTATGATGCATTGATAGAGAATCAAACATGGGATTTGGTTCCTAAACCTAATAGTCAGAAGATTATTGGATGTAAGTGGGTTTACAAAACAAAAAGATTTGCAGATGGAAGTGTGTCTAGGTACAAAGCTAGACTTGTTGTGAAAGGGTATGCACAGACATATGGAGTGGACTATGATGAGACTTATAGTCCTGTGGCAAAGATGACAACCATCAGGACACTCATTGCAATTGCTGCTTGTAAAGGTTGGAAGTTGTCTCAATTAGATGTTAAAAATGCTTTCTTGAATGGTTACATTTCAGATGAAGTCTACATGGAGCAACCAGATGGGTTCAAAGATCAAGTGAATCCAAATTATGTATGTAAGCTCAAGAGAGCTTTGTATGGGTTGAAGCAAGCCCCAAGGGCTTGGAATTATAGGCTTGTAAAATTCTTGAATGATCTTGGATTTCAAGCATCAAAGGCAGATAGTAGCTTGCTAGTCAAAGCAAGTGAAAATGGATTCATTTATGTGTGTATTTATGTTGATGACATAATACTTACAGGAACAGATGATAAGGGAATACAAATGATCAAGAAGCAGATGGAGAAAGAGTTCAAAATCAGTGATTTGGGGAACCTATCATTCTTCTTGGGAATGGAGATCTCTTATACTCATCATGGAGTATATGTGACCCAAGAAAGGTATCTTAAAAATTTGCTAATCAAATTTAAAATGGAAGATTGCAGGGTTGCACCTACACCTTTGGAAGTGAACCATAAATTGTCTAGGTTTGGAGGAGAAGAGTTCAGAGATATGAAACTCTATCAAAGTTTGGTTGGTAGCTTGATTTATGCTACATTGACAAGGCCTGACTTGTCATATGCAGTTGGTGTGCTTTCACAATTCATGCATTGTCCTAGAAAGGAACATTGGATTGCAGGACAAAGAGTACTTAGGTACATCAAGGGTACACTCAAAGAAGGGTTGTACTATGGGTTTACTTCAGATACAAGAATCAAGATATATAGTGATGCAGATTGGGCAGGTAATGTGGATGATAGAAGATCAACACATGGATACTTGTGCTATGTAGGAGACAAATTGATTTCATGGTGTTCCAAGAAGCAACATACAGTTGCTTTGTCATCTACAGAAGCAGAATATAAAGGTATGGTGGAAGCTGCAAAAGAGGTAATATGGCTAAAGACACTTTTGAAAGTTTTTGATGTGATTCAGAGTACTCCTATTATTTGTGGAGACAATATGAGTTCATTATACTTGGCAGCTAATCCTGTATTTCATGCTAGAACTAAGCATATTGAAATACAGTATCATTTTCTGAGAGAGAAGGTTATTGAGAAGGAAATTGAAGTCATACACACCCCTACAAAAGATCAACTTGCAGATATGATGACTAAAAGTTTGGATGGACCTAAGTTGCAGAGGTTTAAAGATATGGCAGGAATAAAGAAGATGCAGGTAATCACAATTGAAGATTGAGGGGGAGCTGTTGGAGCAGAGCAATCATCAATAGTGATTATATGAAGATCAAAGTGAGAAGATATGTGGAAGAATGAAGATTACTTTCAGAGGAAGAAAATAGAATCAGAAATGTTTCTTTTGTATATTACTCTTGTAAATAGTTCAATGTATTTTAAAAAAGATGACGAGTTAGACTCGTATATATATCTACAGATACGTATTCATAGTAAGAGAGAATGATATAGATCAGATAGAGAAGAATAGGTGAAGAGGTGATGAACATTGTATGTATCATCAACCATATGTATGAAAAGTAATGAAGAAGAAAATGTTGTAGAATTCTGCGCGTCGATCTTCTTTTCCATTCTCCTTCTGTGCTTAATCTTTTGAAGAATCCTTTTGCACGTATCTAAGTCCATAGCTAATCTATCTATGGCTAGAATTTGAGAGATTAATTTCAATCAGGCTGTGAGAATTTTGTTTAGGAACATTCATATGTGAAGATGTTCTGAGAGTCGAAAAATCTGGCGCACATTTCATCTTCAAAGAAATGGTCAGTGCTCAGTCCACAGTGTAAAGTTTTACACAAGTGAGGGCTCAAAATCTAAGTTGGAAGGTAAGCTATCTATGGCTAGAAGATCTTGATCAAACGGGTTCAGAGTTGGGAGAACCAGTGCTAAGAAGTTGCAGGTGTTAAAGTCGCCATTGCAGAGAAGCACTTTCAGACATAGGTAAAGTGTTTCACACATTTCTCAGTGTGTACTTAATCTTTTTGAAAGATTTAACTTGGCAAAGTTGCGCAACCTTAAGGCGAAGTGTTGTGCAAAGTTTTGTCAAAAACTTTACAGGATTGATTAGTCAATGAGTGACTAATCTGCAGCAGACTTTCCTGAAAAACTGAATTTTTCAGAATAATTAATTTTCTGATAATTTGGTGAAGATTCTCTAAATTAGGTGGAGTCTAAAGTTGATCTTGATATAGAGGTGATCTAAGTTCAAGGTCAACTTGTTCTTTTGGAGATTAACACTCTCCATCATGATTGACTCAGGTGCAGCCACTAGTGCTGTCAAATTGTCTTACTGTCAAGAGTTGAAATTAACTATCAATCCTATAGAAGCATATCTTATAGGATTGGGAGGTGTGGAAACCCCTTGCATGGGCGAGGTGGAACTTCCCATCTCCATTCAAGACGAAGTAATGACAGTTAAAGTGCTAGTGTGTCAAGATGAGGACCTCACGGAGCCTCTTGTCTTGGGCCAGGACTGGATCTATGATCATGCAGTCAACCTAAACCTAAGAAGTGGACTTCTTCAGGTATGGGTAAATCATAGCCGAATTACACTTGAATTGGAAAAGGAGGCACTCAAGGAACTAGGTAAAGTACAAACTCCTGGTCCTTCCAGGGGCGCACATGAAGTTGACAATGCTATTCTTGTCCAAAACTGTATGATGCAGAAAGAAGCTTGTCTCAACAACGGAGTCAAGGAGAAGACATCACTCCCTTCTTTTCCAAAGGCCAGAGAGATGTGGCATCCAAAGGCAGATCAAATACAGAGGAAGCAGAGCACTACCTACACTGGAGGCCAACAACACGTGCGAAGAAGAATATCTCAGCCGGTGAAACAAGTGTGGGTGCTGAAAGGCGAACACCCTGGTGCGACCATGCCAAACTCACGGCCGAAACCTCTTATTAGTAATCAACAACACGATACTAGTAAGAAGCCTTTCATAAGTTCTTCTGCTAAAGTAAAGTCTATTTGGGTACCCAAGAAGTCAATGAAGGCCAGCCCACAATCACGACAAATCTGGGTGCCTAAGGCTTGCTTGCGGGCTCAAATAGCTACACCAAAGCCACACCCGGTACAACATGTTTCACGCACTCGAACATTTGAGGCCCAGTCTTACACATCACGCACGGACACATCTTATTCCATGTGCAAAAGTAGAATCACTCGTAAATGGGTCCCTAAAAAGCCTCATTCTCAAGTAGATACCCCTATCAAACTCTTCAGAGTCTCCACAAAATCAAGATTAAAGCCCATCCGTTGCATTTGGCAACCTAAAACTTGTAATAAACCCACGGATCCCAGTTGTAAATCCATGTCCACCTACTAACTACGTCACTCTCACACTACATCATTCCACTTAGTTCTTAGGTCTACCCAATTCCTAACTACACACACAAGCACCGAGCACTTACTAACCCCCTAATCTCTCCCGAACCTCCTGTTAATGTTGTAATGGGGACAAAAATGGTTCTATCTTGTCCTTTACAATGTTAACACATGTTTCTATATTCTCACAGAATCAGGAGGCAAGAAGTAACATGGCTGATACGGTAGGAACTAGCTCCCAGGCAGGCACCAACCCCCAAGTCGTGGACATTGAAAGTCTTCCCGTTGAGGAGGAATTGAAGGAACGCCCTGTGGCATTGAGAGCATTACACGCCATACCGGTTCAGAACCCTCCACAAGGGCACACTATGCCAGTCAGTAAAAACTCTCATTGGTTCAGTGATGTGGCAGGACCCCTAGGTGAAGGCACTTATATGTGGGAGGCCGAGATAGAATTCAATGGGTGCTGGGGCAGGTATCACTTTTTCACTAGGGAATTTGAGAGACTGCAGAATAATGAAGGATTGAAACCTATATGGAAGAAGGCAGGACTCTACGAGTACTTCAAATTCCAATTGCCAAAGCCGGATTTTCTAAGATGCTCTTATTTGATTAGCATCCTTACTTCGAGCAAAGACAAAAAGGGATACAGCTCCTTTGTCCTCCCATCTCTCACAAGGGGCAATGAGCTCAAGCGTTTCAGATTAACTATCAACTTGGTAAGGGAAGCTCTGGACATGAAAGGTATGCACATTCCTACGGAGAAAGAGACTATGGTCCCCGACAATATGAAGAACAGGAATCTGACAAAGTTAAAAGACATGGTGGCAATGACGCCTACAATCGCTATTCATTTGCGAATGGTCATGCAGCACTTTGCATTTCCCGCCCAAGAGAGGTTCACAATGCCACCTAAAAAGATATGGTTTAGTTTATACTTGGCTGATGCCTTTGATTTGACAATCAACATGCCCCATTGGATTATCGACCAAATCCACTTGGCTCATCAAAGGTGGTATAAAAAACAAAAGTCGGTACTGTACGGATGCTGTGCTCTGACCAGGATTGTGTATAGATGTCTCGCGTATGATGTACCAGTGCAAAGGGCACTCATTTGGACCAGGGTACAAGAGTTTCAGCGCCGATTATCCTCCGCAGGACCACCATCCAAGAAAATGAGAGGCGCCGTTCAGATGCCCTGCGCACAAGCCCGCGGTGCGACATTGACTCCACAGACCACTCCACGACTTCCAAGGCGGGTGCAACCCTTCACTATTAGATTACCAAGACACAACACTGATGGACCAAATCTAGTGTTTCCACTTGTACCAACCGACCTAGAGTTCCCTCACGGATTCACTTTAGAAGACCTAACTGATGAGGAGGTAGCTAGAATCATCGAGGCTGTTAATGCGGAAGTCGAGGCAGAGCAAGCTAGTGGACAACAAACTACTACAGACCAATCCCATCCCAGACAACCAGATATCGTAGATGTGGAGGGTGAAGAAGAAGAAGAACAAGAGGAGGAACATGATGGACAATCCGAGGAAGAAGAGTAGGAATATGATCAGGAAGCTCTACAGGTACTTGAAGGTGCCCCAGCTTACACGAAGGCATTGAAGAAGCTCTATGATACCATGAACAGAGTGCAAGAGCAACATAGACTGTCCCTAGCAGCAGGCAAGGCCCTCATGAATCAAATCCTTGAGGAGGAAGGTGTAGACGAGCAATACCGCAATCTGAGGCTTTAGGAGTACCTGAAACGGTGCATACCGCCCTTGCACAAGCACGAAGAACGGAACGAAGATATGACAGACGCCCCCCTCGAGCAAGAAAGCAGATGAATGTACTAGTATTAGAACCACAAGGCACATCCACAACCACGGGCACCGCACACACTGTCCACGATACTGAGGAAACCCATGTATCAAGTGCACCTCCGTCGCCCCCGTTGCCACCCCTGCCTCCATCTCCACCACATTCACCTCCCACAACCAGTGTAACCACTACTGTCACCGCCTCCGAGTCCACTACCCATACCAAAGCACAGACCATCACTCAACCCACACAACCCACACACCCTATCTCCACTTCTTTTGTCCATACGACCACTGAAACAGTAGTTCTAACTGCTGCCACAGAAAATCTCAACCCCCCGATCACACTTCCGGGCAGTTCGTATTCACAATTGCACACACCACTGTACACTTTCACCACTTTCACCGCACCCACAATTCCACTATTCACAATCACTCCCACTACTGCATCCACCGTTGATCTTATGGACATCTCACCCACCTCTGCACCTCTCCCTCCCCCCATGCATCCACCATCTCCCATCCCCCCACCTCCCACTTCACCATTTTCCAGCACCACATCCACACTTCCATTTCCCTTCCCCTTTCCCTTCCCTTCTGCATTCAACCCCCTTCCCGCATCCACCCCTATTAATAATGTATTTAATAATATGTATCAGTGTATGTCGCAACTACAACAGCACTACCAGCATCTTGATAACCAACATACGCGACTCTTTCGAAGCCATGAGGAAATTCAACTCCGATTCATTGATCTCGAAAGGGAAAAGCGGCTACTACAACAACAACATGCCACTTTACAGGAACAACATGAACAATTAGTAGCCAATCCACCCCAGTCAGAATCTAAGAACTCCATTGCTTCTCACTCTTTGTCTTGCCGTGTGTGCGCGTGTGTGTGTATGTGTGTGCATGTTTGTGTGCTTCTCACTCTCGCACTTGTGCCATCACTTGCTTGAGGTCATCATACCATCCTCACGTCTTCCCGGATTGAGATTAAAGGAGGTGCTACTCATCACTGAGCTACAGTGTGTGTATGCATATATGTGTGTGTATGTCTCTATGTGTGTGTATGCATATGTGTGTGTGTGTCCATGTGTGTGTATGTATGTGTGTGTGTGTCTATGTGTGTCTATGTGTGTATGTGTGTGTCTATGTGTGTATATGTGTGTATCTGTATATATGTGTCTATATGCATGTGTATGTGTGTGTGTAAATGTGTGTGGATGTGTGTATGCGTGTGTGTGAGTGTATGTGTCTATGTGTGTGTATATATGTATTTTTGTAAGTGTGTACCTGTCTATGTGTATATGTGTGTGTGTATGTGTGTATATGGGTGTATATATGTGTGTGTATGCATGTGTATGTGTGTGTGTAAATGTGTGTGTATATGTGTGTGTATGTGTGTATGTGTCTATGTGTGTGTGTATGTGTGTGTATGCATGTAAGCATGCATGTATGCATATGCATGTGCATTATGTATGCATATGTATGCATGCGTGTGTATGTATGTGTGTGTATGTGTCTATGTGTGTATGTGTGTGTATGTGTGTGTATGTGTGTGTATGTGTGTGTATGTGTGTGTATGTGTGTGTATGTGTGTGTATGTGTGTGTATGTGTGTGTGTGTCTATGTATGTATGTGTGTGTGTATGTGTGTGTCTATGTCTGTATATGCGTGTATATGTGTATATATATGTGTGTATGATGTGTGTGTGTAAAACCTGTGTGCATGTGTGTGTATGTGTGTGTCTATGTCTGTATATACATGTGTATGTGTATATATGTGTGTGTGTAAATCTGTGTGTATGTGTGTGTATGTGTCTATGTGTGTATGTGTGTGTACCTATGTGTGTATGTGTGTCTATGTGTGTATGTGTATATATGTGTTTGTATGCATGCATATGTGTGTGTGGAAATGTGTGTATGTATGTGTGTGTGTGTATGTGTCTATGTGTGTGTGTGTCTATATCTTGAGATTTCCTAGAATTCATAGAGAGCCTTAATTAAGCTGATGCAATTGATTTTTACACATGAATAGATAGTTTCAAATTGACTCGTTTACAAACATGTAGAGGTTAGAAAGTGAGATTTTTACATACACAGTAGATCAAAAGCAAAAAGGATTGCAAAATATCTATAAATGGACCTTCTTTTCGAGTTGAGAACTTATAAACAAATAGTACAAATGGTCCATAGATGGAGGTAGACCAAATCATCTAATTCTTGGGGTGGCCTAAATGGTCCAAGAGGTGGCCCAAATGATCCAAACCTTGAAGTAACTAAATTATCCAGTACCAGAGGTGAGAACACTTGTGATATCTCAAATGGTCCAATACTTGGGGTGGAAAGAATGATCCACTACTTGAAGTAGCCCAAGTCCAATATATGAGGTAGCCCAAATGATCCATTGTGTACCATAGACCAAATGGTCCAATGCTTTATTTATTCAAGAACTGGCTGATTGAGGTTTGTCTTCTAAAGAGTATACTTGCAAACTTCCAAATTTTGAAGAGAACTTCTAGAGTACAATTAATGAGCTTTTGCATAGTAACTTTCAAATTGAGCTAGAAAACCATAGTTCTTGTCATACAAGGAAAGCGAAAAGGCTTCTAATGCTAACAAACCAAATTTCTCTCACATACCACACCTTTCTTGCAAGAGTGCCAACAAAGCCTCACACTTCAGCTCTTCCCACCAGCCATTTGTAATTCCACCTACTGCAACCCTTCTTTCTTTAGCTCTTCAATAGTAGTTTTAATCAAGCTTCTCTGGACTTCCTTTATGATGATAAGATGGTGCCATTGTGGCTTGATTGGGTCTTTTTCCTACCCAAAAAAAAGAAAACTCACATAACCACATCAAGAAAGTATCTCTCCTAACCTTAATGCCATCTCAGTCTTTCAATATCACAGTGACTCAACATAACATCTCCTTATCTCCCTGTTTATATGTGTATGTGCTTCCCCTTGCTTGCTATCTTGCCCTCCTTTATATAGAAGTTCCTATATGTATATATGGTTCCCTTCAAGTTTTATGCCCATTCTTATAGCTCTGCACAACATCAATGAGGATTGGTGGGAGGGAAATGGGTGACTTTGTGGCTCTTCATATGGAAATAGTGGAGTGGCATAGTTTTGTGGTTCTACACATGATAGTGGAGTGGCAATTTATTTTGGAGTGCATTGAGAAAATGGACCAAATACAATAGAGAGTGGTCCTCTCAAATTACATTCAAATGAGTTGAGTGGATCAAATATCCCATAATCGAGAGGACCAAATGGTCCACCACTAGGCTAGACCATTATGAGAGATTTATGACTTTCAAAAGTCCAGTTGCAAATCTTCACTTTTCTCATATCTTTTCTTTAAATTGGCATCCTTTTGACTCTCCAAGAGAGCCTTGATGATCTCACTTAATGCCATGGCTTTTTTTTCCATAGGATAACTCACAAGAAGTGGCCCAATTTTAGTTGCCTAATTTTTTTGTTGATGGCCCAATTTTATTAGCCTAAATTTGCTATGATTGGCTTCCCAATTTTGATGGTCCAATTTCAATTGCCCAAATTTACATGTATATGTAACCCAAATTTTAAATAGTCACCCAAATCTGTATGTCATCCAAGTTTATTATGTCACCTGAAAGTCCTTTTTTCCCCATTTCATAAGCCAACCAAAGTAGATACCCGTGGAGAGAGAGAGAGAGAGAGAGAGAGAGAGAGAGAGAGAGAGAGAGAGAGAGAGAGAGAGAGAGAGAGAGAGAGAGAGAGAGAGAGAGAGAGAGAGAGAGAGAGAGAGAGAGAGAGAGAGAGAGAGAGAGAGAGAGAGAGAGAGAGAGAGAGAGAGAGAGAGAGAGAGAGAGATGGTGATGATTGTGCTATTAGCTGACGGTCTAGGAGAGAAAGAGAGAGACAATGGGTTAGATGACACACACACACACACACACACACAGAGAGAGAGAGAGAGAGAGAGAGAGAGAGAGAGAGAGAGAGAGAGAGAGAGAGAGAGAGAGAGAGAGAGAGAGAGAGAGAGAGAGAGAGAATGGGGTAGATAACATAGAGAGAGAGATGGAAACTATCATAAGAGTGTTTGTGTGCGTGAGTGAGAGTGAGGATGTGAGTATGTATGAGTGCATGTGTGAGAGGGTGAGGATGACTGTGTGTGTGTAAGAGAGAGAGAGAGAGAGAGAGAGAGAGAGAGAGAGAGAGAGAGAGAGAGAGAGAGAGAGAGAGAGAGAGAGAGAGAGAGAGAGAGAGAGAGAGAGAGAGAGAGAGAGAGAGAGAGAGAGAGAGAGAGAGAGAGAGAGAGAGAGAGAGAGAGAGAGAGAGAGAGAGAGAGAGAGAGAGAGAGAGAGAGAGAGAGAGAGAGAGAGAGAGAGAGAGAGAGAGAGAGAGAGAGAGAGAGAGAGAGAGAGAGAGAGAGAATGAGAGTGAGAGTGTGGATAATTGCACATAAGTGAGAGTGAATAATTTGTGAAGGCAAGAAAAAAGAACTAGGGTAGGTTTACAAGATGGCAAGTAAGCTTTATAAGTAAAAAAAGGATGGTTCTAGCTTTTTGATGCTTGATGAGATGCCTTGTTCCTTCTTGAGACATTCTTCAAAATGAACCCTATATTTTACGAACAAAAGTAAGTTTGGCTATAGGCTACTCTTCCAAGCTTTAATTAATATGAAGAATACAAGTGAATGGGTCTAGCACCCATGGGACTCCTCGAATCCCACAAAGCAGGGGTAGCTTAAAAAAAGCTTGCTAGAATTAGAGAACATTACAAAGACGGTTAATAACTCTTTCATTCCCTTTATGGGGGGCCCACTTGAATTTAATCTTATTGTTCTTGAGGAAGAACACTCTATGGTGCCTAAAGGAAAAAGAGATTTTTTGATCGACCATTCTTTAGGAGGGTTGTCAAAGTTGGCCACACACCTCTCTTTCCAGATCTTCCAGAGGGCCTCGCTTCTTATAGCATTCCACAATGGTGAAGAACAATTGATCGCTTCACCTAGTACCACTTGCTTCCAACTGTGGTTGACCATTTCCAATATTCATTGATCTTGATGTAATGTTTCATCTTGTTTCGATTCTTCCACAGAGAGCATACTAAGCTCAAGCCTATGAGAGTCATCGAAGAGGGGGAGAACAAAAGAGTGATCAAATCAAGACCCTTCCAACCCCGAAGGCCCACCAACCTAAGAGAGCTCTTGTTTCTAAAAATTAGTCTAGCCCAAGAGGCTTCCTTGCTGCTCCATGCTTTAATTAACCATTTGGACACCAACTTATTGGCCATCCCTTTAGGATTTGAAAGCACAAACCACCTTGGTCTTTTTGGCTTATGCAAGTAGCCCGTTTAATCTTGGGCACACCCCTTCTGTTAGGATCTCCCGTCCAGAGAAAGTTTCTGCAAATTCTTTCCAATTTGGCAATCTTTTGGTCCTTCGGTCTCCAATAGGATAAAAGGTCATTAATCAAAGAAAGAAGGAATGCCTTAATCACCATATCCCATCCTACTAGGTTGATTTGCATACCTTTCTAGTAGACCAACATGTTGTTGAGTTTAGAAAGATCCCAATTCGATTAGTGACCCATCGAAACACGAGATCCCATTGAAATACCTAATAGGAGAAAGATTTGACCTTTGGGG
Organism: Ceratopteris richardii; assembly: GCA_020310875.1. Classification (NCBI taxonomy): domain Eukaryota; kingdom Viridiplantae; phylum Streptophyta; class Polypodiopsida; order Polypodiales; family Pteridaceae; genus Ceratopteris; species Ceratopteris richardii. The sequence continues at coordinate 32,861,892 of CM035418.1, read as the reverse complement.
ATCAATGTATATCCATGGTCAATCAAAATTTGAAGTGGATGCCCAATAATAGCCTTGAAAAAAATTTTAGAGTGGTTAATTTTGGAGCCCGATGCCTCACAAAAATTATTTTGGAAACACCAAAAGGTATCAATGCTAACCAAATTGTTATGCACAAAAGCATTTGTGTCAATTGCAAAGAGTCTCATAATCATCTGGTCTTGATTGAGGGGAAGAACAAGGCCTTGAATAAGACCTAATCTTGTGTGATGTCTAATTGGGTAGTTGAGACAATCGATAGCAATTGGAAAAAGAAGAGGAGCCAAGGGACATCCTTGTTTGATAGACCGTTTAAATGAATAGCTTGAGAAAGCTGGCCATTGATGTTTATCTGAGCTGAGGCATTTCCCAACAATGTAAAGATTATCTTAATAAATTACTAACCACATCCAAGGTCTTTCAGATATTAGAGAATGAAGTCCCACTCAAGTCTGCCATAAGCTTTGCTGAAGTCAATCTTAAGGAAGAGGACATCTTGAGCAAACTCTTCAGCAAAATCCAAGCCTTCCCAAACATCAATGATAGCCTCAAGCATGTACCTCTTCTACACAACTAGCATAATCTGAATCTGTGTAACCAATAATGGATGCTTTCCCTCTACTCAAGCATAGATACTTGTCCTTAAAGCCACTCACATATCTCAAAATCATCTTGAACACTTCCCAATGCTTCTTGCTAGGATTAGACATATATCTGCTCACAACTCCCATTGTAAATGCAATGTCTCATCTCATAGCTACCATAGCATACATGAGACTACCAACAACAGACTGATAAGGAATTTTGGTCATGAATTCCTTTTCCTCATGTGATTTGGGGCAATCATCCTTGCTCAATTTCACATATGAGGATAAAGGTGTACGCAATGCCTTTCCACCGTGCATATTGAACCTATGAAGTACTTTGGATATGTACTCACTTTGAGACAAGTATATGCATCTTTTACTCCTATCACGAGTAATGTGCATGCCAAGAATAAGTTTGGCATCCCCCAAATCCTTCATATCAAATGTCTAACTCAAATTCTTTTTGAGAATTGACAAGTCAGAAGAGGACTTCCTAGCAATTAGCATATTATCGACATAAAGTATCAAGCATAGCAAGATGCCATCTCAACATCTGTTTTTGTAGAGACAACTGTTGATATATTTAGGTAGTGATGTGTGTGAACACTCTAGGACCACTGGGGAACTTTTTTTCCTCTTTAGGAGGTTTTTTTCCCCTGGCTTGTATATACGCCTATTGCCCTAATGGGCTACTTATCTTTGTACATTCTCTAGTAATACATTCAGTCTTGTGTGTTGTGCTCCAAGCTTCTTCTTCTTCCTTGTGTTGTTCGCGTGCTTCCGCAGACATCTAACTCCAACAATTGGTATCAGAGCAGGTCGCCGCTTCATCTAGGGTGTCGTCGACACTCCTCTGGTTGCAGTCTCAGATTCGCACAAAATTTGGTGAGCATACTCAGGGTGTTTCAGAGATCAAAACATCTTTGCTCTGTGGTGCCGAAATCGTGATCTGAGCTCGTTTCGGTCTCCAAACGCACTATCGTAGCGCTTGTGCAGGCTATTTCATCTTTTTGTGCCAAAGGTATATACCTGTTTCGATTCGCCAACATAAGCGTCTCGAAGTCTGCTACATGTTTAGCAGATTTTGTCTGGGCAGTTCCGTTCAACTTTTTGAGATACAATCAATTTTCTGCATCAAGGTATTTTAGTCATTGGCCATGGCTGAAAGCAGTGATGTTTCTGTATGTTGGCTATTGAGGATAAGTTGGATGGTACCAACTACCCATTATGGGCTTATATGATGCAACATGTATTGGTTGCAAAAGGATTATGGAACATTGTGCAGGGTGTTGAAAGACGTCTTGTTACACCTGCGACTACAGGTACTACAAATACAGGTGCTGAAGCTGATGGAGATGGTGTCAAAGATGATATTCTGTAGATTGCTGTTTGTGCTTCTATTTCTGTTGCACCTACTGTAGAGCAAATTTGTTGGGATGGCAGAGATGCTCAAACACATGCATTGATACCTTTGTCTGTCAAACGTGCTATTATTCCTCACATTCGCTCTTGCAGAATAGCAAAGGATGCTTGGGATACACTTACCACATTGTACAAGGCTAGGAATGAGGCTCATGTTGCTTACCTCCGAAAACAGTTGGAGAGTGAGCACATGAATGAAGGTGATTCTATGGATAGTTTTCTAACAAAGATCAAAGACTTGAAGGAACAGTTGATTTCTGTTGATGAGGTTATACCAGATAGCTCACTTGTGCAGACCGTTCTGAATGGTCTTCCTAATTCATATCAGATTTTTGCTTCTACTCTTCAATTGATGATGAAAGGCAATCCAAATGCCTCGTCATTTGAGGAGTTAGTCTCTGTTCTGTTACAGGAAGATCAGTCCAGACAGAATAGGTCCATTATGCGTGTTGCAGATCAAGCTTTCCTGGCTAGTCACAAGGGCAAAGGAAAATGGAGCTCTTCTACTAGTAAGCAGAAATCTGCAAATGCTGCACATTCAAAGAATCGGGATAAAGATGAGAAGAAATAAAAAAACCAGAAATTGTTTTGCAAGTACTATAAAGGGAATGATCATATCAGAAAGAACTATCCAAAACTGGCTGCAAAAGAGGCAAAGAAAAAGGAGACTAGAATGGTTGTTGTAGAAGCCTCTACACCAAAAATAGAGTCTGCTAATCTTGTGCAGGAAGAAGAATGGGCATTTACTATTGTTTGCAGTTTTGAACCATCTTCTCATGAGCAGTGCATGTCTGTAGTGGACTTAGATGTTTGGTACTTTGATATATTACCTCGCAACACAGTTTCTTCTCTTCACTCGAGCCTGCCTCTAACAGGATAAGAGGAGTTGTTGGCGACCAAACATATTACCTCGCAGCGTAGTTTCTTCTCTTCACTCGAGCCTGCCCCTACAGGGAATACTGTCACATGCACCAACAACTCCTCTTATCCTGTTATGGGAGTTGGTAAGGTCATTCTAACTATTGCTGGTGGTAGTTCTTTCACCTTGTCAGATGCTCTATTTGTGCTAGGGATCAAGAAGAATTTGTTATCAGTTTCTGCATTAGCCAAGATTGGCTTGGTTGTGAAATTTGTTGATGATAGATGTACAGTTCGTGATCTGTCAAATGGCGATGTTATTATTGCTTCTGGCATTTTATGTCATGGGCTGTATAAGCTCATAGACTATGAAAGATCTATGAATGATTTGGCATGTGCAATTCATGATTCTCAGGCTATGTCAGATGCAAAGCTTTGGCATGCACGCGTTGGTCATCTGAATTTTGCTAGTTTGCTACGCCTACAGAAATCTGATATGGTGTCTTCTTTGCCCAAGCTTGAGGCACCTGGAAAACATGTATGTGAAGGCTGTATTTTGGGAAAAATGCAGCGTTCCTCTTTTCCAAAAGATGGTTCAGTTCGGGCTACGTAGAAATTGCAGCTTGTACATAGTGATGTCTGTGGTCCTATGCAGACACCTTCTTTTGGAAACTATCTTTACTTCGTGACTTTCATTGAGGATTTTTCCAGGCATGCATGGATATATCCATTGAAGGAAAATTCCGAAGTGTTTTTGTGCTTCAAACAGTTTTTGGTTTTGGCTGAAAATATGTCAGGATGTAAAATGGGCACCCTCCGTTCTGATCGAGGGGGGGAAATATATGTCTTCTGATTTTAATGCATTTCTGGCTGAACGTGGGATAAAACACCAATGTATAGTGCCATATACACCTCAACAGAATGGAGTTGCTGAACGGAAGAATAGGTCACTCATGGAGATGGCGAGGTGTATGGTCAAGAGTCAGGCTTTACCACATAGTTTCTGACTTGAGGCTGTCATGTGTGCAACATATGCACTTAACAGGTGTCCCACTAAAGTGCTGCATACTATCACTCCATATGAGGCTTGACATGATCGCAAGCCATCTGTTGCTCATCTGCGGGTTTTTGGTTGTTTGGCATATGCACTAGTGCCTGAACAACATCGTAGAAAATTGGATGATAAGGCAGTAAAATGGATTTTTGTTGGGTACAGTTCTGAAAGTAAAGGCCATCACCTGAATCATCCACAGACTAAACGCATTTTGGTTAGCCGTGATGTTGTTTTTGTGGAAGATGTTATTCAACCATTTCTTTCATGTATTAAGGAGACATCTGTTAGCTCCAAAGACATGTATGATACTTTGATGCCTCTTTTTACAAGTGGACAATCTACTATTGGTCTTAATGAGGAAACTTCTCAGCCTTTGCAGGTTTCATGTAATGATGCAGATCATCCCATTTCTGATGCAGATTTACATGATGCACTTGTTGATGAGAGAGATGATATTGAGGAGGCAAAAACTATGCCAAAATGGTTGGTGTAGACTTTGCGTGACAGTAAATTAGATGCACCTTTGTCATATCATACTCGTTCAAGCTCTCATAGTGCCTCCTTTGCATCAGATTGCTATGCTATGGCTGCATCTAGTCTCTGTGATGAGAATGAGCCTGTTTCTTTTGATGAAGCACAAAATTCAAAAAATTGGATGGCTGCTATGCAATCTGAATATGATGCTATAATGAAGAATGATACTTGGTCTTTATGTGACTTGCCTCTTGGCAAGAAAGCCATTGGTACTAAGTGGGTATACAAGCTGAAGCGTAAACCTGATGGTACAGTTGACAGGTATAAGGCTAGGCTTGTTGCAAAGGGTTATGCACACGAAAGAGGCATTGATTTTGATGAGACCTTTGCACCCACATGTCGTATGACTACTGTTCGGAGCATCTGTGCACTTGCAGCCCATCATGGTTGGAATGTACATCAGTTGGACATTAAAATTGCATTTCTGAATGGTGACTTGCATGAAGAAGTGTATGTTTTTCAGCCCCGTGGTTTTGTGCAGAAAGGGCATGAAAACTAGGTGTGCAGGTTAAAGAAGGCATTATATGGTTTAAAGCAAGCACCACGTGATTGGTATGAGAGGATACATGCCTATCTGATTGCACATGGTTTTGTGAACAGTCCAACTGAGAGCACCTTATATGTTAAGCGTGCTAATGATGTGCTTCTGATCATTGTTGTCTATGGTGATGTCATGCTGCTTACTCGTCCTATTGAGAAGCATATTGCTGATTTTAAGGCTGATTTGCATGCATCATTTGAGATGTCTGATTTGGGGCATTTGCATCACTATTTGGGCATTCAGTTTATGGAAGTTGATGGTGGATTGGCTTTGTGTCAAACGAAATATATTGACACATTATTGCAGCGTTTTGGCCTTGAAGACTGTAAGCCTATTGCCACTCCTATGGAGACATGTTTACGATTGATCCTTCATGATGCTGGAGATGCATTTGATGCTGTCCTCTATCAGCAGGCTGTTGGATGCCTGATTTACTTATGCATTACTCAACCAGATATTCAGTTTGCTGTCTCACAGATGAGCAGGTTTATGCATTGCCCAAGTGTCAAGCATTGGCAGGCGGTTAAGCGCATCTTTCGCTACTTGAGTGGTACTCGGCTACTTGGGTTGTTTTATCCCAAGGGGGGATCACTATTGCCAGATTTTCATGCTTTTTCTGACTCAGACTGGGCTGGTTGCTATGACACTCGTGTGTCCACTAGTGGCTTTTGCTTCATGCTTGGTAGCTCATGTATATCTTGGTTGAGCAAGAAGCAGCCTACTGTGGCCACTTCCAGTTGTGAGGCTGAGTATAGGGTAGCTTTCACAGCTACTGTTGAGTGTGTGTGGCTCAGATGCCTTATGGCTGATTTGGGTGTTTGTTAGTCCTCTACCACCACCATCTTCACTGACAGTCATAGCGCATTGGCAGTTGCGAGGAACCCTGTGTTCCATGCTCGCATTAAGCACATTGAGGTGCATTATCATTATGTCAGGGAGAGGTTCTCTGCTGGGGAGATCAGCTTGGCATATGCGCCCACACAGGAGAACATTGCAGACCTTTTCACGAAGGCTCTGCCTAGGGAGAAGTTTGAAGCTTTCCACAAAGCTTTGGGCGTACTTTCTTTCGTGGAGTGATTTCCACATAGCTTGGCACCTCCTTATACATGAGTGTGAGCTCCTTGTTCACCACATCACTCCCAGGCGGGATTTGTTGATATATTTAGGTAGTGATGTGTGTGAACACTCTAGGACCGTCGGGGCACTTTTTTCCCTCTTTAGGAGGGTTTTTTCCCCCGGCTTGTATATACGCCTATTGCCCTAATGGGATACTTATCTTTGTACATTCTCTAGTAATACATTCAGCCGTGTGTGTTATGCTCCAAGCTTCTTCTTCTTCCTTGTGCTGTTTGCGTGCTTCCGTAGATGTCCAACTCCAACAACAATGATCCTCATTGCTTCGAGAATAGCCTTGAGACTTCATAAAAGCATAAAAAATTTGGTACCATTGTCTAGGGGACTATTTAAGTCCATATAAGCTCTTCTTCAGCTTACAAACTAGACTTTCTTTGCTAGGAGCTTCATAACCCTCTGGCTGTTCCATATAGATCTCATCTCTAAGATCTCAATGAAAGAAACTAGTTTTCACATCCATTTGGACTAGCTCTAAGTCCTCCATTGCAACAAATCCAAGAAACATTTGAAGGGTAGTCATCTTGACCACTGGAGAGAAGATTTCCTCAAAAAACAACACCATGTTGTTGCTTAAAACTCTTTGCAAAAATTCATGCTTTATACTTTTGAGAACGCATTATCTGATGTGAATTTTAGCTTATATATGCATGTACATGCTAAAGCTTTCTTGTAGTTTGGCAAAGGTACTAAATCCCAAGTACCATTCTTGTGAATATAATCCAACTCACTCTTCATGGCAAGCTCCCACTTGACATGATCCTTTGTCTGGATGGCCTCTTTGTAGCAAGAAGGCTCACCAAAATCTATTAGCATAACAAAGTCCAAACTTGGAACATATCTATTAGGTGGATGTGAGACACATGCAGAGCGTCTCAATGGTTGCTGAATAGGAACATTTGAAGACTAATCTGATCAGACATTCTCTTGAACATCTCTATGTACAGTATTTTCATGCATGCTAACTAGAGGACTAGCATCAACAAAGTCCACTCTTCTCACTTCAACCTCCTTAATGGGATGTTTATGCATCTTAGAATCATTGAAAATGACATCACTACTTCTGATCATTGACTGTGTTTTAGGATCCCAGAAGCGACCATATCCAAGAAAAATACATTTCTTTGAATTATGGTCCAATTTTTGTCTAAGATTCTTGGGTATATGGACATATGTGTCACACCCAAAAACTCGAAGATGATCATAATATGGTGGCTTCCATGCCCATAACTCTTGTGCCACTTTCAGACCTTTGGTAGTACTAGGTGAAATGTTAATCACGTGAACTGCAGTCAATAATGCTTCTACCCAAAAGCCTTCTGAAAGGTTTGCATAGAAAAAACTTTATCCTTAATAGTTCTATTCATCCGTTCAGCTACACCATTTTGTATTGGCGTATAAGGAGTTATAAACTCTCTACAAATTCCTCTAGACTCACAGAAAAGGCTGAAATCATGTGAGGTATAATCATCCCCATTATCTGAACATAAAGCTTTGAGCTTCGTTCCTTTTTCAATCTCAACTGAAGCAAGCCATTTTTTGAAGGTAGGGAATACCTCATCCTTCAATTTGATAGGATATACTAGAATTTTCTAGTAGCATCATCTATGAAAGTGACAACGTAAAGAGAACCACCTAATGACCTTGTGGGCATAGGACCAGACACATCTATATGAATGAGATCTAAAGGTAGAATTGAAGATTCAATGCATGTTTTATGCACATTCTTAGTTTGGTTTCCATATTGACAATGCTCACGTAATGACAAATCACAGAAAGATAACATATGTAAGTAGCAAGAACGAGAAAGATTTTCCATTCCACTGTGAGATATGTGGCACGAATGACTATGCCAAATACAAGCCATAGGCTATTCAGTAACAACTAACAAGTGTTCTTTCTATGGTACAAATAAAGGATAAAGTGAGCCAACTTTGATTCTTTTTGCAATGACCATATTTCCCTTTGATATGCGAAAGGATTGAGCATAGAAAACCACCTTGTAATGAAGGTCATAAAGTTGACCAATTGACATCAAACTACATGATAACTGAGGTACATGATGTACATTATGTATAGTAAATTTTGAACCATCAATGAACTGCACAACCACATCTCTAATCCCGACAACATCACATTGGTAAGAGTCACCAAGTCTCACAGTAACAAGAGAATTTGTTGCATAAGTTGAGAACCATTCTCAAAATGGTGTCACATGGAAACAAGCACCAGAATCTAGCAACCACATGTGGGAAAGAGCAGCCATAAGAGCCTCAACATGAATATTTTCAAGTTTCAACACATCAGCATCATAAAAAATAGCACTGATTTTTTCAATCTTCATAGTTGAAGTAGATGGTATGGGTAACTGTTTAACATGCCCATCAACATTGTGCCCTTTACCATTATCATTCTTTAATGCATAGCAATCTTTCTTCATGTGTCCTTTCTTATGACAATAATGGCATTTGATATCCCTCTTCCTTAATTTACTTCTACTCTTATTCCATTGACCATTCTTTCCCTTGTTCTTGTTCTTGCTGCGTTGTTGATTCTTTACTTGGTAAGAATAAAAAAAAGTATACACATCTCCACTCTGAGTGCCAACCATAGATTTTCTATGCATCTCCTCGCTCAAGAGTGCTCCACATATCTCATCATAAACCAATTTACCATGAGGTGCATTATTGCTAATAGTAGCTGTGCAAAATGTATCCCATGATGATGGAAAGGTGCATAACAACAAGACTCTTTTCATTTCATTATCCATGTCCATTTTTTGAGTCTATAACTAGGAGAACATAGCACCAAACTCATTTAGATGAGAAACAACACTATCTTTGTCCATGCAAAGGTCATATAACTTTCTCATCGGATACACTTTATTTGATGTTGTTTCTTTTTCATATGTATTGCATAACTTCTTCCAAAGCTCCTCTACAATTTCACACTCCAATACTGTAAAGTAAACATTATCTACCAGGTGCAATTGAATGGTAGACCTAACCGTTTCATCCAACTCATCCCAATCATCTTCATCCATGTCAACAAAATTCTTTGAGATTCCATTTTTTGGCTTTCATTGCCTCCTCTAAATCAACACATCGTAAACTGATTCGTCCATACAACAAAGTTTGTGCCATCAAATTTTTGGATTTCAAAATGGTCTTTGGCCTAGAAGTTATAGCTCCTCCTCAAAACACTGGCACTAGACCATAATCCACCAGACATGCCTGAGACCTCTGAGCCATGCTGATAGAGAACTAAATAGAATAATAATGGAGCTAGAAGAGACAAAACACCACAAGAGTGTAGCTTAATGGCAAGAGATTGCCAGTTAAGCGAGCTCTAGAGGGAACAATACTGGGATGGGTGACCTCTCAGGAAGTATCGAGAACCTCTATCTTCCTTGATTGAGGTTCTCCCTCATGTGTAGCCAATGGTGACTTCGGTGACTCGGATGACAAGGTATGCCAAGGTCTATGCCTTGGCGGCCACCTTAGTCATAAACCTTGGATGGGCATGCAAGTGATTGCTTTGCTCCCACAAAAGGAACAAAGCTTTTGCATTCAAATGCTCTGATATCGGTGAAGTATTTTGATAGCGATGCACCTCAATGGACTCTCCTTCTCAAGAGCTCCATGACGATACCCTCGATGTAGGAACCTACATCCAGATGCCACATATAGTACTCTGCATAGAGCCTATAAAATACACAAAAACATAGCACGCAAAGAACATGAACATAGATTTCTTGAGTGTTACAAATGCAGTCGAACTTATAGTCTGTGGGTAACTAGGCACTATATGTTTTATTAAAGAACATATACAAAAGTGTCCGATGTACATTTGGCCTTTCATATGGACAATAACGGTAACAATTAACTCTTTTGAACAATGCTACTTATGCCACCAAGTGATAAATATAATGATAACAGAGTGCTCAATACTATCTTCACCCTCCACAAGCCCATGATGAGGTGCTTCTCAAAACGTGCTATGTGCCATGTGGGATTCTACAATTTGGGTTCATTTTTTTCATTTCATCCTTTCCCATTTATTATAATCTTACCACTAGGGTCTTTCAATATCATGTAAAAACAAGAATATCATACCAATATCATAATTATCCATTATTTTTTATTTTGGTGATTGGTTAGAAAAATGATGGATAAGTTGTATATAGACATCCCTTGTATGAACACCAAGCTCCCCATAGTGATTATCTTTTGATATTATAGTTGAAACTTTCTTCCTTCTCAAGGTACCATCAAACTACAACATTTTCATGTCAAGTAACATATGAGATCAAACTAATGTATTCAACCTTCAACTTTTAAGGAATCTAATTATTGCATACTTCCAAAAGTGTGTATTGCTTTGATATATATGGAGAAACCCTTCCATTAATCCAAGGAAGTAGATCCCTTTCCAATGTGTGCAACACCCCATTAGTTCCATGAACCTCTCTTGTCGCTTCCTCTACTACCTACTTGCTTCCATTATCTACTCCCAACACCTTGCGTATTTCTCTCATTCATCATAGTCCTTGTGTAGTATGTCCATTCTTGCATGTTGGCACCAAGTGGGATTTATTTATTTGCATGATTTTTGTAGCATTATCATCTAGATCTACTTCTTTTAAGTGTGATAGATTTCTCATTTCTTCATGTGTAGTGTTTCACTTTGATAAAGATGGATTGATTCAATAAAAAACATTTGCCTCCTATTTTCAATTGTGACTTTTGTTGATATATTTAGGTAGTGATGTGTGTAAACACACTAGGACCACCTGGGCACTTTTTACATCCAGTATTGTGTGTTGTGCTCCAAGCTTCTTCTTCTTCCTTGTGCTTTTTGCATGCTTCCGTAGACCTCAAACTCCAACAATTGGTATCAGAGCAGGTCATTGCTTCATCTAGGGCATCATCATCACCTCTCCAATGAGAGTCTCATAATTGCACGAAATTTGGTGTGCATACTCAGGGTGATTAGGAGATCAAAACTACTTTGGTTTGTTGTGCCAAAATCACAATCTGAGCTCATTTCGGCCTTTGAATGCACTATCATAGTGCTTGTGTAGGATATTTCATCTTTTTGTGCCAAAGATGTATACATGTTTTAGTTTGCCAGTATAAGCATCTCAAAGTCTGCTATAGGCTTAGTAGAACTCGACATGGTAATTATGTTCAACTTTTTGAGATACAATCAATTTTCTGCATTAGGGTATTTTAGTTAGTGGCCATGGTTGAAAGCAGTGATGTATTTCGTATGTTCGCTATTGAGGATAAGTTGGATGGTAGAAATTACCCATTATGGATTTATATGATGCATCATGTATTGGTTGCAAAAGGACTATGGAATATTGTGCAGGGTGTTGAAAAATGTTCCATTACACCTGCAAACACAGTTGTTGAAGGTGATGCAAATACTGTTGAAGATGACAATATTCTTCATGTTCATGTTTGTGTTGGGCTTCTTGCTACACCTACTACAAAGCAAATTTGTTGGGATCGAAGAGATGCAAAAGGCACATGCATTGATAGCCTTGTCTATCAAATGTGCCATTATTCCTCACATTCACTCTTGCAGTACAGCTAAGGATGCTTAGGATACACTTACCACTTTATACTAGGCAGGGAATGAGGCTCATGTTGCTTACCTTCAAAAAAAGTTGGAGAGTGAGCACATGAATGAAGGAGATTCCATGGATATTTTTCTGACAAAGATCAAAGATTTGAAGGAACAATTGATTTTTGCAGATGAAGTCTTGCCTGATAGTTCACTTGTGTAGACTGTTTTGAATGGTCTTCCCGATTCATATCAGAGTTTTGCTTCTACTCTTTATTTGATGATGAAAGCCAATCCAAATGCCTTAACATTTGAGGAGTTAGTCTCTGTTCTCTTGTAGGAGGATCAACCTAGGCAAAATACGTCCATTATGCGTGTTGCAGATCAAGCTTTCCTAGCTAGTCAGAAGGGCAAAGGTAAATGGAGATCTCTACTACTAAGCAGAAATCTACTTATTATGCACAATCAAAGAAGGATAATAGAGATGAGAAGAAAACAAAAAAGCAGAAATTGTTTTGCAAATATTGTAAAGGAAATGATCATGTCATAAAGAGCTATCCAAAATTGGCTACTAATGAGGCAGGGAAGAAAGAGGATGGAATGGTTGTTGCAGAGGCCTCTACACCCAAAACAGAGTCTGCTAATCTTGTGCAAAATGAAGAATGGGCATTTACCACTGTTTGTAGTTATGAACCATCTTCTCATGAATAGCGTATGGCTGTAATAGACTCAGATGTTTGGTACTTTGATAGTGGGGCAACAAAGCATATTACCTCACAATGCACTTTCTTCACTTCACTCAAGCCTGCTCCTACAAGGAATACTGTCACATGTGCCAACAACTCCTCTTATCCTGTCATGGCAGTTGGTAAGATAATTTAGAGTATTGTTGATGGTAGTTCTTTTAAATTGTCAGATGCTTTATTTTTGCTAGGGATCAAGAAGAATCTGTTATCAGTTTAAGCTTTAGCCAAGGTTGGATTGGTTGTGAAATTTGTTGATGACACATGTACAATTCATGATCTCTCAAATGGAAATGTAACTATTGCTTCTGGCATTTTATGTCATGGGATCTATAAGCTCATAGACTATGACAAATCTATGAATGATTCAACATGTGTATTACATGACTCTCACGCTATGTCAGATGCAAAGCTTTGACATGCACGCTTTGGTCATCTGAATTTTGCTAGTTTGCTATGCCTGCAAAAATCTAAAATGGTGTCCTCTCTGCCCAAACTTGAGGCACCGGTAAACATGTTTGTGAAGGCTGTATTTTGGGCAAAATGCAATGTTCCTCATTCCCAAAATATGGTTTGATCCGAGGTACTCAGAAATTGTAGCTTGTTCACACTAATGTCTGCAGTCCTATGCAAACACCCTCTTTTGGAAACTATCTTTACTTCGTGACTTTCATTGATGATTTTTCCAGGCATGCATGGGTTATCCATTGAAAGCAAAGTCTGAAGTGTTTATGCGCTTCAAATAGTTTTTGGTTTTGGCTGAAAATCTTTGAGCATGTAAAATGGGCACCTCTGTTCTCATCAAGGGGGGGGGGGATATATTGTTGGTGCAAGAGAATCGAAGCCCACATTCTTAGATGATTAGCATATATCTCATGGAGTCATATATGATCAATCCCTTGTAAAATCAATTACCTTTTACCTTTATAAAAGTAACTTATTTCCAGGTGGAGTTAGGAAGCATCAAATCTCGATTTATCTGGTAGATGATTGATGAGAGAATATATCCTATAGTTCAAGATTTACTTTTAGGTGAACATTTGAATTTGAATTCAAGATTGGATCCAAACGCAACTATAAAGTTGGATCAAAAGACTCGCATGTGTAGGCCCGAGAGCAATAGAGAGGGATCCTATATGATTTGAGAGCTCACTTCATAGCTCAATTACTACCCTCACATTGTGCATTAGATTATTGCCAATGACATTGTATTTTTATGTGATCTAATACATACATTTTGATTATATCTCTACTTCACTTCTCCACTATGACTACATCAGTACAATGATCTTCTCAGAGCTTGTTCTCAGTGCATGATTGATAATTTTTCATGGTTTGAAGAATCATAGATTTAGTATACTGTATAGATTATAGCTACAAAATATCATTATCATCAATTCTCTCATTTATGAGATATGATCATATCTTTACTCTCTGGTCTGTACTCTGATGCATCGCAAAAATATCAAGGAAGTCCTATGATTTGCTAAGCATCATACTCAACATGTAGTTCATCTTTTTTATTGAAATCACTCATGATTGGTAGTTGTCTAAGTTAATTAGACACCATCAAAAGGAATTATGCTAATTGCTAGTAGGCTCAGAGCTCTGTTCATTATATTGAACAGGTGTAGAGACTAAAATAACAAGTCTATGACTTTGGATTAATTTCCTACTCATCTGTTTTGATCCATTGATTAGTGGATCATGTTCCAAAGAACATAGGTGATTATTTATGATGATTAGCAAGCTAAAGAGGCCCACTACACTCTCCATCACTTGTTCTTGGATGGTGTGAAGTAGGTTTTAGCAACACCACTTCATCTCTAATCAATATCCACCATCTCCTCCAATAGTGGTATCAGAGCAACAACAAGCAAGATGGGAGATGGATTTCCATCATTCATTGACAAATTGGACAGATGCAACTATCCAACATGGTCACTAAGGATGCAAGCCTACCTCCAAGGAAGAAGTCTATATGGATACATCTCAGGAGATGAAGAGATGCCAACATTCAGGAGCAAACATCAACCCACAAGGGAAGAACAAGAAAGGCTAACCATATGGTGTGCAAAGGATGCTCTTGCAAGGTCTTATCTACTAAACTCAATATCTGATTTCTTATTACCTCAAATTAGGAATTGCAAGACCTCCCAAGAGACTTGGGAAGTACTTTCTTCATAATTCTCATGAAATAAAAGAGCTAGGAAGAACCAAATATGGATGGAGTTTAGAACCCTAAAAAAGAAACCAAAACAAAGTGTAGCTGATTATGTGACCAAGACGAAGGATGTGGTTGATCAACTTGCAAGCATTGGAGAGGAGATAGAAGAAGAACACATAGTAAGGAAGATCATAAATGGCATCAAGGCTGATGATAAGTGGGAGTCCTTCACCACAACAATGGACCTTTATATGGATATGCAGATACCTGACCTCAACACCTTAATGGGGCAACTCCTCACCCACGAGACAAAGCTCAACAAGAATGGTGACAACTCTAGAGGTAACCAATCTTTTTCCCTTTAAATAGGTAGAATAAAAGTAAGGATAAAGGTAAAAGCAAAAAGAATGAAGAAGAGGCTAGTACCTCTCAAGTGAACTTCACAGGTAGAGGAACAGGTACTAGAGGAAGGGACAGAGGAGGAAAGCAAGGCAGGGGGAGATCCTACAACACTCCACCTTACAACATTTGTGGCCTAACCAACCACACCATAGAAGAATGCTTCATGAACACAAGGAATCAAATGGGAAGAGGCTTCCATAGAGGAAGCTATGGACAATCCAGAGGCAGGTTCAACAATGGAGGAAGCAACTACAATCACAACTACAACCAAGGCTATAACAACAACAATTATCAAGGAGGTTTCGGAGGAAGAAGATATTATAACAACTACATAGAAGACCAAGAGGATTCTCTACTCATCATGAATTCGACATCCAAGCAAGGTAAAGATGATGAACATCTCTTGTATGTTGATTCCACTTGTTCCAATCATGTGGTTGGAAATGTAGCGTTGCTATTTGATCTTGAAGAACCCAAAGGGAAGCATGAAGTGCAGATAGGTGATGACACTAGACACTCTATTAAGAAAATTGGAAATGTCAAGGCTTCTGATGGTAACATGAGCCTCTTAATTAAGGTTTTGTATGTGCCAACTATAACAAAAAACCTAATCAGTGTTGGATAGGTTGTTGAGAAAGGCTTACAAGTTAGATTCGAAAGACATGGAGCATATGTGGAAGACCCTCAACAAGGCTTCAAGAAGATTGCAAAAGATGAGAAATCTGGTTGACTCTTTACATTTGAGATTGAAGACACCAAAAACATTGCACTCTTCAATTACAAAGATCAAACCCTATCTGGACTAGAGATATGGCATAAAAGGATAGGTCATATAGGAGAAAGAATACTAAAGCAAATATGCAGGGATCAGAGTGTGCTTGGCATCCCAAATGTGTCCAAGCAACACATGATATACAAATATGGAGCATGCGAATTCGGCAAAGCTCATAGGCAACCATTCAATAGAAAAGGGTACATGTATGAAGACTACTTGGAGCTTGTGCACACTAATGTGTCAGGTCCTATTGAAGAACCATCAATCTCAGGTTCAAGGTACTACATTTCACTTATAGATGATTACACTGGATGGACAATTCTTTACTTCATGAAGCATAAGGATGAAGCACTTACATGTTTCAAAAAGTATTTGGCATTGGTTGAGAACCAAACAAGTAGAAGCTTGAAGAGAATCAGATCTGATCAAGGTGGTGAGTATGTTTCACCTGAATTTGATTCATTCCTAGAGGACAAAGGTATAAAGAGAGAGGTCACAACAAGATATACTCCTAAGCTAATGGAGTAGTAGAGAGGAGGAACAGATTGATAGTAGAGGTTGCAAGATCAATGTTGAATGAGAAGAAACTACCCAATTACCTATGGGCAAAGGCAGTTTCCACAGCCACATACTTGGTTAACAGGCTCCCATCCAAATTCTTGGATGGAATGGCACCCTATGAGGCATGGAATGGCACGGGACCCTCATTGGACCATTGCTAAATCTTTGGGTGCATTGCGTATGCACATATACCCTCATAGATTAGAGGGAAGCTTGATCCTAAAGTTGAAAAGTGTATATTCATTGGCTATGACCAAAAGCAGAAGGGATATAGGCTATACAATCCCACTAACAAAGGATTTATAGTTAGTAGGGATGTAGTATTTGATGAAAATAATTCATGGTTTGAAGATGATTGCAGGAAGATCAAGTTACCTTATGATTTGGAAAGTGACTTTCCATCTCTCACTCAAGAAGATCAACAAGTACCAAAAGATGCCAATTCAGAGGATGAAGAGCAGATTGACTTCAAGGTTGGAATTCAAGGGGCAAGAATAAGTTCAAGCGATTGGAAGACATTCCAGAGTCCTCCAACCAAGCACTCAGAAGATCTCAAAGGGAGAGTAAAAAACCAATAAGATATGGCTATGACACATCACTAACCACCAAGCATTTTGTGTACATCTGTAGCTCAGTGATGAGAAGCACCTCCTTTAATGTCAATCCGGGAAGACATGAGGATGGTATGAAGACCACGAGCAAGTGGAAGCACAAGTGCGTGAGTGAGAAGCACACAAGCATGCACACACATACACACACACGCGCACACACAGTAAGAACAAAGAGAGTAAGACAATGGAATCACTTCTATTGCAAGAAAGTTCTCATAAAAGCTCAAACTACAAGAAGCTAACCCCCAAAATGAGCTCTCTAGCTCTATTTATAGTTTTTGACTAGCTTTGGCCCTGTTCAGACCTAGTGTCCGGCCTAGTTAAAAATTAGGTTCCGGGGCTTATTTGAGGGCCCAAACGAGATCTAAAAATTATGAAAATTGACAGGCAACTACATCTAAGGCTCCCCAAGCTCGAGGACTCCTCGGCTTGTACAAAATGGAGCTACAAAAAGGTGAAATGATATTTACAAGGGTTCGTAGTGATGAGAATCACTTTAGAATGATGTGGGGGTTTTGAAAAAAAATAAGGGTTGCCTCAGTGCTAGATCTGCATGTGTGTCCATACTTGCTTCTTCCCGCATCCTGTCAACACTCTCCCCCCCCTAGGGTCTGTCGCCTCTGACAGACCTCTTTTCCGCCGTTTGATCAATGTATTTTTGCAGGAGGTCGGTTGCCAATTCTTGTTCTTTGATTCTTAAACCTCTGATTAGATCTCGTTGCAAGGCCTCCCAATCCACTGTACCAGGCATGTCAGGTTGTGGCATTGTGTAAAGCTCGGAATGCATCGTTTGTTCGCATGCAAAGAGATGGAGTAGATGCGTAGGCCGTGGCGCAAATACCTCTGAATGTGCTTCCCAAAACCCCGTGGTGAACATATCGTCAAATGTTTGCTTGTAGCAGGCAGGGAGATATCTTATGCGTGCATGCCATGCGTAAGCCACTCGTATGCTCGGGGTTGTGCTCATATCATATAGCAGGTCGTAATTACCATTAATAAACCCGGGAATAGGAGGTTGAATACGGCATACATTGCGAAAAGTTTTGAGTACGACCTGCATCATGTCGAAGATCTTGAGCATCATCTGGGCAGCGACATCTGGCATAGGGTGGAGGCGTGGTATCCAATGTCTGATGGTTGCAATCATGTATGACACTGTAGGAGTACCGGTTGGGGGGGCGATAGCGGGGTAATTGAGCCATTCTTTACAGTTTGCGTTATTCTGAACCTTGATGGCAAAAGCTTTCCATGATCTGCGTCTTTGCACTGGCCCAAAACACGGATTGTACTTCAAATGCATGGGGGCATGATCCCATGTTCGAAGCATTTCTGGGTAAGTTTCGAGTAACTTTTGCCTCCACGTTGGTTGGAATATGGCTCCTTTTCGCGCCGCTTCTGGTATGTCTTCTGGTTCGAACTGTGTGGCAAATGTTGGGCACTTGTTGGTGACC
Organism: Ceratopteris richardii; assembly: GCA_020310875.1. Classification (NCBI taxonomy): domain Eukaryota; kingdom Viridiplantae; phylum Streptophyta; class Polypodiopsida; order Polypodiales; family Pteridaceae; genus Ceratopteris; species Ceratopteris richardii. The sequence continues at coordinate 32,843,466 of CM035418.1, read as the reverse complement.
CTTTTGATTTCTGCATTGTAGTCGGCCAACAATACAAAATAGGGCTTGTATTGCAGTTCTGAACTAGTGATAAGGCGTCTAGGGGTGATGTGCCTGAAGTATTCTGAGTGAAGGATGGTGTCCTCAATGGCCTTCATTGCCAGCATCTGAGTGGATATCCGTTCCTGATGAGTTTGCCCCATCTCCTCTACTTGTTTCATCCATGCTGATGGGGGTTCCTCATAGGTATCTTGACCTTCTTCTGTTACGCGTCCTCCTGGGAATGGTTGAGGCTCGTAGGCGTCGTCGAATGCTTCCTCCACTGGGATGGTAACTGCTTCTTCTTCTGACGATTGCTCTGGTGGGGAAGGGGGTCGTTCGTACTGCATCAACTTCAGTTTTAATTCTGCGATCTGCTGCCGTAACTCCAGCACGTCGTTGGTCGTTGAATGTTCAGGTTCGGTTGAAGTAGCAGCGTCTGTCATTTCTTTAGGTTCCTGTCGGTGTGGTGTAGACTCTTGGGGTCTCTGTAAGTCCTTTAGCTGGTCGGAAAGCTGATCATGTGCGTCTAAAAGATTGGCATACATTTCCAAGATTTGTTGTATGCTTTCTGAGGGAACAGCTTGAAATTTGACCGGGTCTATGGGTGCTCCCGGGGTGTTCTCCATGGCAGCCTCGAGGTTCTCTTGGTTTTGTTGTTGAAACCGTCTATTCTCTTCTTGCGCTGCTGCCAGATGTCGTCGTAGCAAAGCCATGTTTCGTTGAAGCCGTGCATTGCGGCCCATTTGATCTCGCAGCTGTTCCTCCATGGCTTTGCTCTCTTCCATATGCCTCGCTTTGAGTTGCGCATTTGCCTGTTCGAGGGCGGATATCTTGCTTTGTGACTCCGTATGAATGAACTCCAAAGCATTGACACGCTCTTGGAGTGTTGCTGAGAGGGTGCAAAGCCCTTTGTTATTTTCTTCCAATAATGTATATTCTTGCTTAAGCTGAGTGGCAGCTTCGAGCATCGTGTCGAGTGCAAGACTAAATGAGGTGGAAGATGCAGGGGGTTGGGAAGTGGGAATGGGAAAGGTGGATGTTGTGCCTACCGTGTGTGGAAGTGGTGATGTGAGTGTAATAACCTGTGATGGTGTTGTGAGAACAGTGGTGGTGGGTGATCCAGCGGATGGTGAGATGTCCATGGGATCGGACATGAGTGAGTGTGATTCGTGAAATGTGAACACCGGGACGGTGGGTGGTGTGATAGTGGTGGCCGTGAATGTGGGGGAGTGAATTTGGGGAAGGGACTTTTTCTTATGTTCATCAACCTGTTGAAGAATGTTTACAAGGTAGGTCCAGAAGGAGGGTTGGGTGATTAGTGTGGTGCCCGAGGCAGTTACAAGGGACGGGGTAGGTAGAGTTTGGGAGGGAGGAAATGGAGGGTTGGGGGGTAAAGAAATGGAAAGAGTCTGACTAGTGACAGATGGTTGTCCAAAGGCATGGGGAAGGGAAGGGTGACCTAGTTGGGGTTCCAAAATCTGAGTGACAGAGATGGATGAGGGTGAAGGACGGAAAGTGGACACGGGGGTGTGTACAATGGTCTCACTATAGGAGGAGAATGGTTGTGTAAAAAGACACGTGGAGAGAGGCTCTGAGGGTGGGATAGGAGAAGATGGGAGGGATGGTGCATGCGTAATGTCCTCCGGTTCATCATTGGGCCTAGGGCTAATCATGTGAACATCTTCTGATGTGGACGTAGCTAACGCGGTAGATACTTCCATCTGAATCATCTTTCCTTGTCGCGGCCGTGTATCAATTCTTCTTTGATCATAAGCAGGGTTCTCTTGATAGACCATGGTTCTCATTGCTTCACTGATGCCACAGGTGTCCGCCAACAGATTTAGCGATTCTACAAACTGGGGGTCGATATGCTCTGACTGTAACATCTGGTTTACTAGGGCCCTATTTGCCTCTTCTGACATTTTATGGCGTCGCTGTACCTGCTTGATTGTTTGGTATAATCGTTTGAGCTGTGCCGTATATGCAGGGGCTTCGTCTTCATCTTCTTCCGGGTTATCTCTTGGTGCCTTCTCCTGAGCTTGTGTGCTTAGTCTTTGGGGAAGTTGTGCCATTCCTATCTCCTGTACACTGCTTGTCTCGTCTCGTGCAAGTTCTCTTTGGGTTGATGTCCCCGGATCGACATTGTCAGGGCAACCTTCACTGTCTGATAGATGAGCCGTCTGCAGAAATGTTTCAAAATCAAAATTTGGGTCTTCGGTGAAAGTGGCCATCGCTGCAAATTCTGCCTCGGTAGGTAGCGGAGGGGCAGAGGGAGTGGGCTGTACCACCTCTCTTGGTTGAGACTCCTGGAGATGGATTGTGATTGGTGCCACCGGGGCTTCCTCTCTAGTAGAGACTTCGGTAGTGGTTGCTGGAGGGATCAGGTCTTGTGAAAGGGATCCACGCATTCTTTTTGCAGGCTGACTCCCTGACTTTCGCCCTTTAAACAACTCCAGATGTGCATACTTTAGGGCTCGAGCAACTGGCACATCATACGCCAGACATCTGTAGATGATTCTAGTCAACGCACAGCAACCATGTAGAGTGGGCTTCCTCACCCCCCGCTTGCCTGCCTCATATACCTGATCTAAGATCCATACCGGCATCTTAATGGGCAAGCTTCCGGTCTCTGCTAAATACAATCCGTACCATATCTTCTTGTGAGGCTGAGTGAAACGGTCCTGAGCTGGAAATGCGAAGTGCTGGAGGCACATCCGCAGGGGTATGGCGATGTTGGGGGTGAGGGCGCACATGTCTTTGAGCTTCTTGACTCTATTGCTTTTCATTGATTCTGGTATCAGGGGGTCGCGATCTGAAGGCACATGAGTGCCATACATTTGAAGGGCTTCCCTGATTAATGTTACATTTAGTTCAAACTTCCTCATCTCCTCCAGATTAGATAAGGAGGGCACCCAGAATGTGCCTGAATGATCTTTATCCCCGGTAGGTTTCATCGTAGCAATCAAGTAGTAACACCTGAGGAAGTCAGGTTTTGGTAGAGCTGCACTGAAGTAAGTTTGAAGTCTTGCCTTTTGCCAGATCTCTTGAAGGGGAGCTGCATTTTGTAAGGTCTCAAATTCTCTTGAAAAGAATTGGAAGGTCCACCAAACCCCTCCACACTCCATCTTGGACTCCCAGATGTGGTCTGCGTCTCCCAAATCCCCTGGCATTTCATTGAACCAATGGGAGTGCCCTTTTACTCTTTCGGTTAGTCCACTGGGTGGATCTGGAATAGGAATCCTTCGCACATTCAAGAATTCTTCAGGCCTAGCTGTTGGTGGAGCTTCCACTGGCATGGCATCCCAATTGATAGGGGCACCAGATCCTGCCTGAGAGCTTGTGCCTGCCGCGGTTGCCATGAGAGTAGGTCGCTTATCTGCTGGAAGACGAAAGGCACATTAGTGTTGCATAGGAAACAAGATGTAATGGTGTTCCCTTCACAATACTAACATGACAATCCCGGAGGTCAGTGGTTAGTGGTGAGGTGTTTATGATATGTGTGAGTGGTGATTAAAGGTCAGTGTCAACCTAGATGCATACTTTGGTTATGCAATGGGCTCGAAATGCTTCTGTGTTAGTGTGGACGGATTTACAGAATAAGGTCAGGGGGTTTAGTACACAGTTTAATTCTCCACACTTTGATACAGGAGTCGTAGCTCTTAGAGCTAAGGACAGGTGAAGATTTTGGTCTGAGTGTGTGATGTGTTTGGGACCTTGTGGGTACCCATTTCCAGACATTCCTGGGGTTGATGGGAGTGTGGACAGTGAGAGGTGTAGGTATCTTGTCACTTCCTGAGTTGTTGGCCAAGAGTGCTTGTGAGAGCTGCTTCATCCTTGTGCCTGTAGGTGAAGTAATTTGGGCTTGTAAGCTAGCCTTGGGCACCCATATCTGTCTAGCATTAGGGATGGCCTTCATTGACCGCTTAGGAACCCAAATAGAGATGGTGTGCCTAGGGGTTATCCTAGGGGGCTTCTTAGCTTTGTTCCTTGATTGTGAGGCTCGTTTCTTGTCCCCTTGAGAATCTGCTATTGGAGCTGTGGGTCTCCCATCCTTGCGTATCCAGATCTGCTTCACGCCACGAGATGCTCCATGTTGCGCGGGTTGGCGCTCCTTCCTCTTGATCAGCGGTCTCCTTCGTATAGAGTGATGTTCGGTCCGTTCGTTTAGAATCTTCTTTGGATCAATTAGGAACTCCTTCTTGGCTCCTGAACCTTCAGTAAGATTGACATTCCTCTGCACCATAGAAGTTTGGACAAGCACAACGTGGTTATCTTCGTGTGGATTCCTGGAGGGACCAGGAGTTGGTGCCTGTTCTATTGGTTTGAGTGCTTGATTTTCTAATTCAATCGTGAGACGACTTTGGCCTACCCAAGCCTGAAGAAGTCCACTTCTTAGGTTCAGGTTGAATGCGTGATCATAGATCCAGTCTTGGCCCAAGATAAGCGGTTCGGTCAGATCCTCGTCTTCACACACTAGCACTTTTACTGGCATGAGGACCTCTTGTATGTAGAGGGGAAGATCCACCTCTCCCATGCAGGGGGTTTCAACACCTCCTAATCCTATCAGATAGGCTTCTATGGGTTTTACCTCCAATTGCAGCTGCTGGCAATAAGAAAGCCGAACTGCACTTGTGGCTGCTCCTGAATCAATTAAAGCCCTCACACTTGTTGTGCTGTCTCTTTGTCCTATTTCTAGGGTCACAAAAGGTCGTCGGTCCACTATCTTATGGATACGTTCACCTGAAGCCTCACACATGGCCATGTGATAGCCTGGAGACTCTTGAGTGTCCGTCATAGGCTGGTCCCTTCCTTGTCTCCTCAGCTTCATTCGTCGGATACGCTCTAAGGCCTCTGCCTGTGCTTCTTCTCGAATTCGTTTCTCCTCCTCTTTACGTTGTTTAGCAGTATTGAGTCGGCTTAGCATCTCCTCCGTGAGGGGTTCTTGATACAGCTTGACTCTGCACCCGCTAATATAGTTTGGGAGGACGTCCCCCTCCAAAGTGGCTAGTTGCACAGCTCCACTCGTGGAGATCCTATTAATGATCATAGGTCCGTAGCCTCTCTTTTCTAGCTTCCTTGCGTGTTGTTTCAATGTGTAGACTAACACTAGATCTCCTGCTCTCAAGCCCTTATCCTTCACATGGGCATCAAAGTATGCCTTTTGCCGTTTCTTTGCAGCGTAGATACCTGCTGCTGCTCGTAGCCTTGTTTCACCTAAACGCTCTAGATCCAAGATCCTAGAGGACAACTCATGTCCATTCCACTCATGCTCTTGTGCTACTCTTAACGCTGGGATTAGGAAATCTAGTGGTAACACTGCATTCTGTCCGAAGACCATCTGAAATGGGGTGGCATTGAGTACCGTTTTGTAGGCAACTCGGTATGCCCAAACAGCATGGTGAAGTTGTTTGTCCCAATCAGAGCGTTTATTATTGACCAGTTTCGTCAATACGTTACACAGGATCTTATTCGTGCTCTCGGCTTGTCCGTTAGCTTGTGGGTGATAGGGTGCAGACTTTTTATGTACCACCATGAATTCTTGAAGGAGATTTTCAATGACCTCATTCAAGAAGTGCGTACCTCTATCACTAACCAACTCTATGGGTAACCCATATCTAGTGAATATATTTTCGAATAAGAACTTAGCCGTCGTTTGAGCATCATTCTTTGTCGTGGCTTTTACTTCCACCCACTTTGTAAGGTAATCAGTGGCTACAATAATGTATTCTGCATGGGAGTTCCTAGCTGGGGGGTTGATGGGACCTACAAAGTCTATACCCCACTTTGAAAATGCACGTCCTCCCATCATTGGCCTCAAGGGCATTTCATCTTTTCTTGTCGGATATTGGGCACGTTGGCATGTGTCGCAACTCTTCACATAAGTATGTGCATCCATATGAAGAGTGGGCCACCACAGTCCTGAGAATAGAATGGTCTTAATTACTCTGTCAGGCCCAAAGTGTCCACCTGCAACACCGCTGTGTGCCGTTTCTAAGACTTTCAGGTAGTCTGATTCATGTACGCACAGTCTTAGGTAACCATCCTTGCCTCTTCGGTATAGGTTGTCCCCTACTAAGGCATAGTCTTGAGCCTCTTGCTCCATGCTCCGTTTTCTTGTAAGACTAGCCTGATTGGGTAATGTTCCCGATCTCATGAACTCGACCAATGGAGCACTCCAATCGGGGATTGATGACACGTGATAAAGAGTGGCATGCTCCACTGGGGGTCTCTCCTGGCACACTGAACAATTGTGAATCCACTCTTGTATTTCCTTGTCCATGCTAGGCCAATACACTCCTAAGCGTTTTAGGTTCTGCAAAGTTCGCTGTTTAGAGTAGTGATTCCCTAGCAGTCCTTCATGGGCTTGTTGCAACCAACTAGCATGTTCATCCTCCTCGACACAACAAGCTAACACTCCCTCTGTATCTAGCTTGTACATACTTCCAGCCAAGATTTGATACTTTAATGATTTTACAATTTCCTCTTTGTTGGTTTTCACATTCTTATTTGCAGGCCCGAAGGTTAGGATTGGTACCAGCTTATTTGCCCATTTAGGAACAACTTCTAAATTGAACAGATAAGCATCGGGCAATTCGTCAGACACTCCTTGCGGTGACTCTCCTGAAGTGATGTGAGAAAGATGGTCTGCCCTAAGATGGGTTCTACCTTTCCTGACAACAACTTCAAAGTCGTATTCCATTAGTAAGAGAAACCATCTTACTAAGCGACCTGTATTGCAAGGTTTATTGACCAAATATAGTAACGCTTGATGATCAGTGAAAAACTTGAACTTATTGGCCAATAGATAGTGTCTAAACTTCTTCACAGCATATATCATGCCTAAGCCTTCTCTCTCCGTTGTGGTGTAATTTCGTTCAGCTGCATTTAATTGCCTACTAGCATATGCTATCGGCAAATCTAGGTTTCCTTCACCTGTGGGTTGTGCTAGCACACATCCTATTGCATGATTGGAGGCATCTACATGGACATGAAAGGGTTTGCTCCAATCCGGAGTAGTCAATATTGGTGCTGTGCACAAACGTCTCTTCAGCTCATTGAAGGAAGTCTCGCATTCCTCATTCCATTCAAAATTCGTTAACAGCCCATAGAGAGGTTTAGCTATGATGGCATACATGTGGATAAATCTACGGTAATATCCACAATGGCCCATAAAGGCTTGTACCTCTTTCACATTCCTTGGTCTGGCCAATTCTGCTATTGCTCTTACCTTGTCTTCGTCTGTTGATATTCCATTCTTCGAAACAATGTGACCTAAGATCTTACCTTGGCGTACCATAAACACACACTTCTCTGGATTCAGACACACTCGATAATCTCTACACTTGTTGAAGATTTGCCTGAGCTCAGGGATGTGGTAACTTCTTTCTTGGGAATGAGCGCACAAATCATCCACATATACTTCTAAGCTCTTTCGCAAGAACTCCTTGAAGACATGACACATGAGTCTTTGGAATGTAGCAGGTGCATTGGTGAGCCCAAATGGCATCACACGAAATGCAAAGATTCCCCATTCGGTGGCAAAGGCCGTTTTGTGCTGATCTTCGGGGGCAATGGCTACTTGGTTGTAACCTGAAAATCCATCAAGGAAGCTGTAAACTTCCTTGCCTGCAACACGCTCCAAAAGATGTTCGGTGATTGGAAGTGGATAACTATCTCTGATCGTAGCGGCATTGACTTTTTTAAGGTTAATGCACACTCGCAATTTCCCATTCTTCTTGGGCACCACTACAATGGGGGACACCCATTCAGTGTGCTCAATCTCATAGATGAATCCGGCTTCAATCAGCCTGTCAATTTCCTCTTTTATTTTGGCCGCATAATTGTCATTATAAGTGTAGGGTTTTTGTTTGGTGGGCTTAGCATCAGCAGTCATCGGAATCGTATGAGAACAAATCTCTGGATCTACTCCTTTCAAGTCTCTATAATGCCATGCGAACACATCCCTATATTCCCTTAATAGAGCTACAAGCTCTGCTTCTTCTTCTGCACTTAGGTCGTCTCCTATGTACGTACATCGCTCTTCGTTCCCTTCAATGGTCACTACAATTTTTTTGGTCTTTTCTTTATTGTCATATGCTTCTCCTATAATGGCCTCTCTCTTAGGCATTCGTACCAAAATTTTCCGGTCTTCCACTTCATATTTCTTGAAATTTTCTGGTACTTCAAACAATGATTCTTCCTCTTCTTGTCTCACTGCTTTCCTTTTCTTTTTCTTTTGACCTCCTTCACTTCCTTTCTTTGAACTTATCGTTTTAATACTCGCAAGGGGTTCTTCTTCCTTTTGGGTTAACACCCCTAGGTCTTCTAAGTAGTGTTCCTCTGAGTCAAAGTATGTATCCATCACAATGGATTCTAGATCATCGTCATTCTCTTCTTCTTCTATGAACTCACTAGGATCACACTCTTCCAACAAGGGCTGACACATGAACACTGAAATATCATAACCCTCCTCATCACAATGGGGTGTCCATTGTTCCTCATTGACTGCAATGTCCATGGTAGCTAAGATTTCTGCCCAACCATGAGGCTCAAATTCTTCATCTGGAAATATCATTGGTGTATAGGCTGGGTCTTTTATTGGTCTATCTCCTGGGGAAGTTCCTTCTTCTCTCGCTTTTAGGCACTTTTCCTCTTCCTCTGCGACCTTGCACATCCACAAGTGAGTATCTTCATGCAACCAGGATGGTTCAGGTGAACTTCCAGAATGCACGGAGATAGAGTCTTCTTTCGCTTTGTGGATAGGATTCCACTGTAGGGGTGGTACATCTCTGAAGGTGTGATCCTTCAGATTGACCTTGGTGGTGACCCCTAAGTGCTGTAAGTACAAGGAGTTGGTTCCCCAATCTTGTACTATTTGTAATTGTCGTAGGAAGGGTCTTCCTAGGATCATCTCGTAAACATTATTCTTCTCAAAGTCACATATGGCAAACGTATGTTCAAACTCTACACCACAAGTGGTTAGAGTTATCCCTTCAAGCAATCCGAGAGGTCTTTCAAAATGACCATCTGCCATTTGAAGTTTCATTCTCGTTGGTCTTAAGGTGGGTTTGCCCCATCGCTTCCACAAGGAGGTAGTCGCAATCGCAACACCCGCACCCGAATCCACAATTGCTTTGGTTGTGTAACCTTGATAGGTGATCGGAAGATAAGTGTTACCTTCTTCACCTTCGCTCATGTCTCCTATCTTGTCGAGAGGTACCTCGGGTATTTTTTGTTTAGAGCCTACTTTTGGTGCATCGGATTCAAGTTCTGGAACCTGATCCTTCACATGATTCCAGAGCTCCGGTTTTGCCTTGAGGAGTTCCTCTACAGTGAGGTGACATTGAACCTTAGTGTTCTTCACAACATCAGTGTTCCTAGGAATCACTGAGTCTTCATTTCTTACCAATATCGTGCGAGCTCTGATCTGGAGAGATTCAGATTCCCATGGGCCTGTGAAATGAGGCAACTCTTGTAAAGAATTAGATTCAAAATCTAATCTCTCATCCTCTTGTTGCTCTGCTTGATCCCCATAGATAGAGGGAATGTCTTGGGGAAATTGATCACGAAGATCATCAATCTCCGGAATGGGAGGGGAGTCACCCTTCTCCTTGGCCCATTTCTCTTCTTGTATTTCCCGCAAGAACTCTGGAGAGTACTGTTGTATTGAAGGAGGTATTCCAGTATCCGTAGAATTAGGGACATAAGCTCCCATTTGTGGTGAGCTTCCTCTTTCAACAACTGGTTGAGCCTGTGGAGGTAAAGAAACTTGTGATTTGTTTACCAACTGCTCTAATCTTTCTAGTAAGCCTTGGAAATGCAAATCCTGCTTGACAGAGTTCGTCTGATTGAACTTTTGACTAGTCTCAAGTATAGCTTGAGCTTGTTCTACCATTTTCATGCACATTTTCATCCGTTCAATCTCTAAATCTGCTCTAGGGTAACTCTTGTCTAGGTTTGTAGCTGTTGGCCCTTCTTGAAGTCGAGCCTGGTAGGCCTTGAACATCATGTCCAAGCCTTCAGGAGTGGGGTCAACTAATACTGATCCTACTCGGGGTGGTGGGTGGGTTACGAGGGGTGTGTTAGAGGGTGGAGAATTGGAGGGTGATGGGGATGGTAGTGGTGGAAGTGTGTGGGAGTGCGGTTGAGATGTGATTTCTGTGATTTTTGCCTTGGTTTCTCTCACGCTTTCTTCAAGTTCGTTTATCTTTTTTGCCCATTGCCTCTTCATTCTTTCACGACTGTCCTTCCAGGCACTAGTCCTCTTTTTGGGTATGCTCTCTGTTTCACTCACCTCGGGGCTCTTTTCGGGACCCACACCTTGGTGTTGTTGAAGTGCCTGGGCCCTGGTGATCACCTGCACAGGTGTTGTGGAAGTCACACTCCCTGTGGAGTCTACAACTAACCCAACAACATTGACAGGAGTGATTTTAGGCATGTTATTAGGGTTCTTCGGGCAATCTCGTAGGAGATGCTCTTTCCCGTAGTCTTGACAGAAGCCCTGAACGGTTACTGGTTGAGGCTGTGTAGGGGTAGGCAGTGGACAATCACGTATAAGATGATCTCCCTGACACCTGAAGCATGGTCCTCTAGGAAATGGAGGTAGTACCTGCCTAGGTTGAGGTCTAGAGTTGGGGTTTGTGTACATAACATTAGAATACTCAGGTTCCCCACTATTTTCACTTGGGTCCTCATAGTAGTATGACTCGTTATGCTCGGGTGACTGCATGTAGTAAGCCTGTGGGCTATCAATATGTGTGGAGTCAAAACTATGGTCACTGGGGTCACTGTCTGATAGCAATGGGGTGACTGGGACTATGGCTCTGTTCGGATTTTCTTCAGTAGATGCATACTTCACTAGGATCACATTGGTTGGAGTAGGGGGTTGCTGCACTAGGACTGGTTGAGGTCTCTGCTGCCCTTGATAAGGTGGCTGATAAGTTTGTGGCGGTCTGTTGTATTGTGGTGATGGGTACTGATTCTGGTACCTACCATGTTGTGGATATGGCTGAGGATAATTTTGCCTAACAGTTTGTTTGTTATATGGGCAGTCTGGTGCCGTGTGATTGGTGTACCTGCGCTCTATGGTGCAGTACTGGCTACTAGGATTCACCTGAGGTTGGGCCATAATGGGGCATACACTTGCCATATGTTCGCCGCCACAACTGTAACACCGCTTAACTGGGGCAAATCTCGGAATTTGCTTGCTAGAGACACCTATTTTTTGGGCTACCTTCTCTGCAAGTTCCTCGATGGATGTGGATTGACCAGATGTCTGTTTACTAGAGCTGTCAGAATCCTTATAGATTTTTGATAGTTCTAACTCCTCACCTAGATTGTCCTCAATGTCTATGCACATGCGCACGCACTCCTCTATCGTTCTAGGGTCCTTCAGGTACACATATGACCTGAGCTTAGTGCTCAATAGTCCGTCTAGGAACAAGGCCACTTGTTTGGCTGGTGTGGGTAACTCCGGCATAGGACATCTCTCCAGGTACTGTCTAAATCTTCTTCCAGCTAGTCTGACCGTCTCTTGAGGTGTTTGTTTGAAGCTATGAATTAGTGAGGAGGTGTTATGCCTGATTCCACTCTTAGAAAACTCCACAATAAATGCCTCCAAGAGTTGGTCTATGTTTCTGAAATGCCTCTCATTCAGTGGTTGGAACCACGTAAGGGCAGTGTTCCTAAAGGTCAGACCGAAAGCATTATATTGTGTGAATAGGTCCTCCACTTGTTCAGCTTTCAACACTTGTCGAAATTCTGCCACATGGTCATAAGGGTCTCCCGTGCCATCGAAATAATTCTTCATGGACTTCACAAGTTGGGTTGGTCGTAGGGTCCTAGTGTGTTCTCTCGGCCTTGGCAAAGGAAAATCATCAATGTCCCGGTGATTCCATGGGGTTCTATGTCTCTCAGGTTCTACTCTATTCCTTTCTGTTCCCGTTCTTTCTCTTCCCAGGGAGTTGACAAAACTTACCTCAGGTTTGTCTCTACCTCTATCTCTTTGAGCGCCATGAGCTTGGGAGGTCCCAGCTCCTTGATGACCAAAGGACACATTAGACCTTGGTTGGGGAAAAACAAATTCACCCTTCCAAGTGTAGGCATGTCTGCCCTGCTCAGTGACCACGAAGATTCTCTCTGATGCAGTGTCTAGGTAGGTTACTTGGCCTGGACTATCAGGGTCTTTAAACTCGTAGATCGTGAGGGTATTCACCTCCTGAGGTTGAGAAGTTCTATATCTCCAAAAATCCTCATCGGTTTCCCGATTTAAAAGCAGATCTATGCTTTTATTATCTTGTGGAATCCACTCAGGAGTCATGATTCTGGTCAAGACAGACTTACCACGGGGAGTTCTTGGCTCTCTCTCTAAGTTCCCTTGCTCTATGTCACCCATGTCGGTCTCCGCAATCACATTTCCAAACTCATCAGTTCTATCAGGAAGAGTGGTGACTACATATATAGTCCCCTCTTTATCTAGGTATGCTCCATTCTCAAACTTGACTACCGGGTGGCCTATTCCATGGGGTTGGTCGGGGTTCTTAATTTGGACCACTGATCTTCTCAGTCCGTCTTCGTAGATGCGAGCACCTAGACGATTCGTCCTGATATATTCCAATTGAGTCTTATAAGGCCCCTCTGGCTTTTCTAGATAAGCCAACCCTGAACTCCCTACTGGTCTCTCCATGTGATAGGACATTTCAGAATCACTGGTTTCTGATCTGGGAGTGTATGGATAATCACTCAACTGCTGGGCCCAAGACCTGACAGTGTGATTGACACTAGCTTCGGATGATCTGAGGCCTCGTCTGTCTTGGCCTAAATGTCTGCCTGATCTAAGGTTCATATGCCTGATTTATTTACCCCCTGGAACCCAAGCACACTCTCGTCGCAGGTTGATTTTGCACCAATCACTTTGTTCTTTTTAGTTGGATATTATGTTTATGGTCTTGTCTGAAATTGCGTCGTCAGGAGTACTTAAGTGAATTTCCTCACTTGATAAGTGATCGATTCCCGTTTATCTTTTGTCCCTTAGGGTTTTCGCACTTAAGACCTATTTATTTTCTTGCACTTGGTTGATTAATTCTCTTGGACTTGATTCGTGCCTAACGTTGCCCTAGTCAATTACCACACCTAAGTCGTACTTAGCCTAGGCTAGGAATTGACAAAGGAGGGTTGAGAGATCTTCCAACCTCAATTAGCTGGTTGACCAAACTGCTACACAAGCCCAGGAAGCCTTCTCCCAAGCTTGGTACTCACCCTTGCTAGCTTGCTTTGGATTGCCTTGAGCGCGCACAAAGTTCCTGCAAAAGCACACCTGTTAGTATAGCTCTACTGCCACAAGTAATTGAAAGACACACTTCAATAATTTCAGCCCCCTTGGAGTAGTTCACTGTACCCCCTGAATCTGAGAACCACTTAGTTCCACCTAAAGGTCAACTTAAAAATGCATGTTCTAAAACCCCGCGTATGATTCTTACAAAAACCAGTCGAGGTCCACGTAGGATTCTCAACGAGCTTTCCAACAAGACCAAAATCTCATCAATCGGAGTTCGTATGGTCAAGTTATGACCATTCAGGCACTAAAGGGTCAAAACAGGCACTCAGGGTTCAGGAGATCCCTCTTTGGTTTCTAGGCCTTTTGCCCACTTCCAAGGTTCTAAAGTTATACCAAGGTGCCTAAAATTAAGCTCAACTACCCTTCCAATCACTAAAAAAATTAACCCTCAATTTTTATGCGTTAAAGGCCGTGTATCGCGATAGGTCGGGTCGAAGTGTCGCGATAGCTCGAAGTGTCGCGATACCTCGGAGTGTCGCGATACCTCGGAGTGTCGCGATAGCTCGGAGTGTCGCGATACCTCGGAGTGTCGCGATACCTCGGAGTGTCGCGATAGCTCGGAGTGTCACGATAGCTCGGAGTGTCGCGATACCTCGGAGTGTCGCGATAGCTCGGAGTGTCGCGATACCTCGGAGTGTCGCGATAGCTCGGAGTGTCGCGATAGCTCGGAGTGTCGCGATAGCTCGGAGTGTCGCGATACCTCGGAGTGTCGCGATAGCTCGGAGTGTCGCGATACCTCGGAGTGTCGCGATAGCTCGGAGTGTCGCGATAGCTCGGAGTGTCGCGATACCTCGGAGTGTCGCGATACCTCGGAGTGTCGCGATAACTCGGAGTGTCGCGATACCTCGGAGTGTCGCGATAGCTCGGAGTGTCGCGATACCTCGGAGTGTCGCGATACCTCGGAGTGTCGCGATCCTCGGAGTGTCGCGATAGCTCGGGATATGGTGAATTTTTCTGTTCTATCTAGTGTTCCTAGGAGCTCTAGGCCTGCGCAGTGTCGTGGTGCACTCAGAATCGTGATCGGGTGAAATTTTCGGAGTGTCGCGATAGCTCGAGCTCAATGCCTCGGGGACTGTGCAGACAATTTCTGTACCTGCTGAGCTTGCTGGAGATGATGATGGAGCTGCCACCTGCAAGAAACATGCAAAAAACACACAAAAACAAGCACGCACAATCGCTCTCTCTCAAACTCGCACACAACAAATGAGGGAATGAAAAGGAAGAGGGGATATGTAGTGGGGAAGGAGGTGGAGGTGGAGATGGAGAAGGAGGTGAAGATGAAAATGGAGATGGAGAAAAATCAGAAATTTACCTACTACTTACCATTCCAACGCGTCCTCTCTACGTCTTACCATCACACGCTCGTCCTCAAAGCTCGATCCCCGGCAACGGCGCCAAAATTTGGTGTAGCTCAGTGATGAGAAGCACCTCCTTTAATGTCAATCCGGGAAGACATGAGGATGGTATGAAGACCACGAGCAAGTGGAAGCACAAGTGCGTGAGTGAGAAGCACACAAGCATGCACACACATACACACACACGCGCACACACAGTAAGAACAAAGAGAGTAAGACAATGGAATCACTTCTATTGCAAGAAAGTTCTCATACAAGCTCAAACTACAAGAAGCTAACCCCCAAAATGAGCTCTCTAGCTCTATTTATAGTTTTTGACTAGCTTTGGCCCTGTTCAGACCTAGTGTCCGGCCTAGTTAAAAATTAGGTTCCGGGGCTTATTTGAGGGCCCAAACGAGATCTAAAAATTATGAAAATTGACAGGCAACTACATCTAAGGCTCCCCAAGCTCGAGGACTCCTCGGCTTGTACAAAATGGAGCTACAAAAAGGTGAAATGATATTTACAAGGGTTCGTAGTGATGAGAATCACTTTAGAATGATGTGGGGGTTTTGAAAAAAAATAAGGGTTGCCTCAGTGCTAGATCTGCATGTGTGTCCATACTTGCTTCTTCCCGCATCCTGTCAACAACATCACTAAAGACTCTATGATAGAAGAAGCTACTTCATTTGAAGAAATGCAAAGAAAGAATGGAGAGAAGCTATGCAAGAAGAAGTTGAAGCACTTCAGGAAAACAATACTTGGGATTTGATTCCCAAGAATCCAAGCATGAAGGTAATAGGATCCAGGTGGATATATAAAATCAAGAAAAACTCAGATGGTTCTATAAACAGGTAGAAGGCAAGGTTAGTGGCAAAAGGGTTTGCTCAAACCCATGGAGTGGACTATGAAGAAACTTTTTCACATGTGGCTAAGATGCCAACCATTAGGGTTTTGGTAAGTGTTGCTACTTCCAAAAATTGGAACTTATATCAGTTAGTTGTTAAGAATGCATTCCTAAATGGATGGATCTCAGAAGAAGTGTAGATGGCCCAACCACCAAGGTATGAAGGTAAGGATAAACCAATTTTTCTATGCAAGATACGGAAGGCACTCTATGGCCTAAATCAAGCTCCTAGATCTTGGAACCATAGGCTTGTTACTTATTTGTAGGATCAAGGATTTGTTGCTAGGAAAGCATATTCTTCTTTATTCATAAAGAAGACAAACTCAAAAGTTATTTACTTATGTGTCTATGTGGATGACATTATCATTACAGGGAATGATGCTAATGGCATCAAGTAGGTTAAAGCTCTACTAATGGAAGAGTTTAAAATCAGTGATCTTGTTTTAATAACATACTTTCTTGGCTTAGAACTTGTGTATACAGATTTTGGTTTGTTCATTACTCAAAGAAAGTATATTCATGATGTGTTGAGAAAATTCAATATGGAAAACACCAAAATTGCACGTATACCTATGGAACTCAATCATAATCTTAGTTCTCATGAAGGAGAACTTCTTGAGGATATTACAAGCTACCAAAAACTTGTTGGGAGTCTCAACTATGTAGCCCTAACAAGAGTAGACATTGCTTACGGAGTAAGTACATTAAGCCAATTTATGCATGCACCAAGAAAACCTCACATGGAAGTTGCCAAGAGGGTACTAAAGTATCTAAAAGGTACCATAAATGAAGGGCTGTTTGATCCATTCACATCTGACTTGGACATAAAGATGTATTCTGATGCAGATTGGGCTGGCTCCAAGGATGATAGGAGGAGCACCTCAGGATCCTTGTCTTTTACAGGCTCAAATCTAATATCATGGTCATCTAAAAAGCAACCAACTATGGCTTTGTCATCTATAGAGGCCAAATATAGAGGTTTATCAAATGCAACACAAGAGGCTATGTGGCCCAAGCAACTCTACATAGATTTGGGGTTACATTCTTACACTCCAATGATTTTTGGAGAAAACACTAGTTCACTTCATTTGGCTGCTAATTCTGTATATCATGCAAGGACTAGCACATTGAAGTGCACTATCATTATGTAAGGGATAAATTACTTAGAAAGGACATTCAATTGTCCTATGTATCAACTCAATTGCGATGTGCATATATACTCACAAAGTCTTTAGATGGAACTAAGATGAACAGGTTCAAATTGATGATTGGGTTGCATGAGGTCAAGGAGGAATAAAAGATCAAGCATGTTAGGCTTGAGGGGGGAGCTATTGGTGCAAGAGAATCCAAGCCCACATACTTGGATGATTAGCATATATCTCATGGAGTAATATATGATCAATCCCTTGTAAAATCAATTACCTTTTACCTTTGTAAAAGTACCTTACTTCCACGTGGAGTTAGGAAGATTCAAATCTCGATTTATCTGGTAGATGATTAATGAGAGATTATATCCTATAGTTTAGGATTTACTTTTAGGTGAACATTTGAATTTGAATTCAAGATTGGCTCCAAACTCAACTATAAAGGTGGATCAAAAGACTTGCGTGAGCAGGCCTGGCTTTGGAGAGCAATAGAGAGGGATCCTATGTGATTTGAGAGCTCACTTCATAGCTCAATCACTACCCTCACATTGTGCATTAGATTATTGCCAATGACATTGTATTTCTATGTGATCTAATACATACATTTTGATTATATCTCTACTTCACTTCTCTACTATGGCTACATCAGCACAATGATCTTTTTAGAGCTTGTTCTCAGTGTATGATTGATCATTTGTCGTGATTTGAACCATCATAGATTTAGTATACTATCTAGATTATAGATACAAAATCTCATTATCATTAGTTCTCTCCATGAGATATCATCATATCTTTACCCTCTCATATATACTTTGATGCATCCCGAAAATGTCGGGGAAGTCCTATGATTTGCTAAACATCATACTCAGCATGTAGTTCATCCTTTTTATTGAAATCACTCATGATTGGTAGCTATCTAAGTAAATTAGACATCATCAAAAGGAAGTAGGCTAATTGCTAGCAGGCTCAGAGCACTGTTCATTATACTGAACAGGTGTAGAGACAAAAATAACAAGTCTATGACCTTGATTAATTTCCTAATCTATTTTGATCCATTGATTAGTGGATCATGTTCCAAAAAACATAGGTGATTTTTTATGATCATTAGCAACTAAAGAGGCCCACTACACTCGCCATCACTTGTTCTTGGGTAGTGTGAAGCAAGTTTTAGCAACATTACTTCATCTCTGAAGACTATCCACCATCTCCTCCAACATATATGTCTTTTGACTTTAATGCTTTTTTGGCTAAACGTGGATAAAACATCAGTGTATAGTGCCGTATATACCTCAAAAAAATGGAGTTGTTGAACCAAAGATCATGTCACTCATGGAGATGGCGAGGTGTATGGTCAAGAGTTAGGCTTTACCACATAGTTTCTAGCTTGAGGTTCATATGTGCAACATATTTACTCAACTCAACATGTGGCCCACTAAAGCATTGCACTCTATCACTCCATATGAGGCTTGGCATGGTTGCAAGCCATCTGTTGCTCATCTACATGTTTTTGGTTGTCTGGCATATGCATTAGTGTATGAACAACAACATAGGAAATTGGATGATAAAGCAGTGAAATGTAGTTTTGTTGGGTTCATTTATGAAAGCAAAGGCTATCATCTGCATCATCCACAAACTAAACACATTATGTTTAGTTGTGATGTTTTTGTGGAACATGTTATTCAGCCATTACTTTCATGTACCAAGAAGACATTTGTTAGCTCCAAAGATATGTATGATAATTTGCTGCCTCTTTTTATAGGTGGACAATCTAGTGCTGGTCTTAATGAGGCAACTTCTCAACCTTTACATGTTTCATGTGATGATGCAGATCATTCCATTTCTGATGGAGATTTACATGATGCACTTGTTGATGAGAGAGCTCATATTGAGGAGGTAAAAATTATGCCAAAATGGCTAGTGCAGACTTTGCATGACAACAAATTAGATGCACCTCTATCATATCACACTCATTCAATCTCTCATAGTGCTTCTTTTGCATCAGATTGCATGCTATGGCTGCCTCTAGTCTCTGTGATGAGAATGAGCCTATTTTGTTTGATGAAGCACAAAATTCTGAAAATTGGATGGCTGTTATGCAATCAAAATATGATGCTATCATGAAAAATGGTACCTGGTCTTTATGTGACCTACCTCCTGGCAAGAAGGCGATTGACACTAAGTGGCTATACAAGCTGAAGCGTAAGCTAGATGGAACAATTGATAGGTATAAGGCTAGGCTTTTTGAAAAGGGTTATGCTAAGGAAAGAGGCATTGATTTTGATGAGACCTCTGCTCCTACATGTCGAATGACTATTGATTGTAGCATCTGTGCACTTGGAGCTCATCGTGGTTGGAATGTGCATCAATTGGACATTAAAACTGCATTTCTGAATGGTGACTTGCATGAAGAAGTGTATGTTTTTCAACCCCATGGCTTTGTGTAGAAAGGGCATGAAAACAAAGTGTGCAAGTTGAAGAAGGCATTATATGGTTTAAAGCAAGCACCACGTGCTTGGTATGAAAAGATACATGCCTATCTGATTACACATGGGTTTGAGAATAGTCCAATTGAAAGCACCTTATATGTTAAGCATGCAAATGATGTGCTTCTGATCATTGTTGTCTATGTTGATGAAATTCTTCTCACTTGTCCTCATGAGAAGCATAATTTTGATTTTAAGGTTGATTTGCATGCCTCATTTGAGATGTCAGATTTGGGGCATTTGCATTATTATTTGGGCATTTAGTTTATGCAAGTTGATGGTAGAATAGCTTTGTGTCAAACAAAATATATTGACACATTATTACAATGTTTTGGCCTTCAAGACTGCAAACCTATTGCCACTCCTATGGAGAGAGGTTTATGATTGAGTCTTCAAGATGCTAGAGATGCATTTGATGTTGTTCTCTATCAACAGGCTATTGAATGCTTGATTTACATATGCATTACCTGGCTAGGTATTCAATTTGTTGTCTCACAGATGAGCAGGTTTATGCATTGCCCAAGTCTCAAGCATTGGCAGGTGGTTAAGCACGTCTTTCGCTACTTGAGTGGTACACGACTACTTGGATTGTTTTATCTCAAGGGGGGATCACTACTATCAAATTTACATGCTTTTTTTGACTCTGATTGGGCTGGTTCCTATGACACTCATGTGCCCACTAGTGGTTTTTGCTTCATGCTTGGTAGCTCATGTATATCTTGGTTGAGCAAGAAGCTACGTACTATGGCCACTTCCAGTTGTGAGGCTGAGTATAGGGCAGCTTTCACAGTGACTATTGACTGTGTGTGGCTTAGATGCCTTATGGTTGATTTGGGTGTTGGTTAGTCTTCTGCCACCACCATCTTCAATGACAGTGAGAGCGCATTGGCAGTTGTTGTGAAGAGATGGATAAGTATGTGTTTGAAGATGAAGAGGTGTTGCAAAATCCTTGATCTACACCAGCCAAAT
Source organism: Ceratopteris richardii (assembly GCA_020310875.1). Classification (NCBI taxonomy): domain Eukaryota; kingdom Viridiplantae; phylum Streptophyta; class Polypodiopsida; order Polypodiales; family Pteridaceae; genus Ceratopteris; species Ceratopteris richardii. The sequence continues at coordinate 32,823,271 of CM035418.1, read as the reverse complement.
GAACTCCAGGAGTAGATGGTGGGCCCTTTTAGCTTGCCAATGGATGTATTAGACACCCTATGTACCTTGGAAGATCACTCTCAAAAAGATAGATCAAAACAGATAAGTTGGAGTTAGCTCAGAGGTGAAAACTTGCTATTCTTGGTTCATACACATGTCCAGTGTTTTACATAATTCTTTGAGCACAGCAACAATTAGCTCAATTCCTCTTGGGGAAGTCTAGGCAACTTAAAGAGCTAACTTTCAAGAGTAATTTCATCAAAAATAATGAACCACACACTGAGAATGAGTTTTAACAAGTGATGACATCATCCCGATTTTCACGGGCTGCTATAGAAATAGACCAGTGAGCAGCAAAATCAACATAACTCAAAATGTAGAAATTCAATGATTATGAAAATTTGTATGGTTATACTAGACAATAAGCTAAATTTAACAAGCTTTAAATCACTGAATTTGGATAAGTAACCAGTGAGAAATGGCTCTGACAAGATGAATGAAAAAGTCGGGTACCTGACAGAGAAGTGAAGATGAACAGACCCTGTTGACTTCAAATGAACATAACTGAAGATTGCAACATCCAAATGACATGAAAATTTATGAGCATGTAGTAGACTTATAGAGCTAACTTTACCAAGTTAAATCACTGAAAATGATCCACCAAGCTCAGAGAAAACATCTCTGCAAGCTGACTGAGAAAACTGAGAGTAATGGCAGTGAGTAGTACACTTCACAAGAACATGGAAAGATGAACTCAAATAATCATGAAAATGAAAGTATATTGCTTGTACAATACAATGACTTACTGATACATATGTGCTCCTTGTAATCACACTTTGATATGGCATAAAGCTCAGCTCTTGGAGGTCTTCACATAGGTCTCTCTAACCACGACTAAAACTGCCATCTATTTATAGTTGAGTTTGGGAGGCTAACTTCCCTCAATCACTCTCCAATCAATCAATGATTGATTTGATTCTCTACCTACCATAAATCACGAATTCGTGGCTCCTCTTTCCATTCTTGATCATGTGGACTCAACCACTTAAGATTCTCTTACTTTTACATTAAGTAAACTCTTCAAAATTTACAAGAGGTAGTTCACAAGTGAACTTTACATAGTCTTCATTTTAAGGCTTTTTCTATGACTTTGTGGGACTCAAGCCAATACTTAGGCTTGTCATAGACTTGCTCCAACAGCTCCCCCTCAAGCCAAGTATGCTTGAGGTCTTCAATCTTCCAAGATTACCTGCAAACCAATCATAGCCTTGAATTTGCAAAGCTTTGTACCATCCAATGCTTTGGTTAGAATATCTGCACATTGTTGATGAGTGGACACATATGATATTTGAATCTCTTTGCTTAGAACCTTCTCTCGTACATAGTGATAATGAACTTCAATATGTTTAGTCCTTGCATGAAAAATAGGATTAGCAGCCAAGTGAATAGAACTCATATTGTCACCAAAAATAGTTGGAGTTCCAAACTCCAATCCAAGATCTTTGAATAATGTCTTCATCCACATAGCTTCTTGTGTAGCTATGGCAAGACCTCTATATTCAGCTTCAGTAGAAGAGAGAGCAACTGTGGGTTGCTTCTTGGATGACCATGAAATAAGCTTTGAACCTGCAAAGGTAAGATAACCTGAAGTGCTCCTTCTATCTTCCTTGGAGCCAGCCCAATCTGCATCTGAAAATAGCTTCAAACCTAAATCAGATACATAAGGATAATAAAGTCCTTCATTTATGGTTCCTTTGAGATACTTGAGAATCCTTTTGGCAGCATCCATATGTGGTTCCTTGGTGTGTGCATAAATTGGCTTAGCACACTCACACTGTAACATATATCTACTCTTGTCAATGTGGCATAGTTGAGACTACCCACTAGACTTTGATATGATGTGATGTCCTCTATGAGTTCACCTTCATGTGAGCTCAATTTGTGATTGACCTCCATTGGAGTACCTGCAATCTTACAATCTTGCATCTTGAATTTTGCCAACATGTCCTTAATGTACTTTCTTTGAGTGAGAAACAAACCATGATCTTTGTAGACAACTTCCAAACCTAGGAAGTAGGTAAGTGAACCCAAATCACTTATCTTGAACTCTTCTCTCATCTGATCTTTGATCTTCTTCATACCATCTGCATCATTTCCTGTCAATATAATATCATCTACATATACACATAGGTAGATGACCTCAGAATTACTCTTTTTAATAAAGAGTGAAGGATCTTCCTTGCTTGGTTGAAAGCCTTTTGTCACTCTAGCACAATGGTGAGTACCAACGTGAGGAGATACACCTCATAAATGTCAATCCATGGAGACGTGAGGACCGGTATGAAGACCGCGAGCAAGTGATGGCACAAGTGCGTGAGTGAAAGCACACAAGCATGCACACACATACACACACACGCGCACAAAGTAAGAGCAAAGAGTGGAACAATGGAAAGCTTCGATTACCCAAGAGCTCTCTTACAAAACTGAAATCTACAACAAGCTAACCTCAAAAATGAGCTCTCCAGCCCTTTTTATAGTTTTTGAGTGGTTTTGGCCCTGTCCAGACCTAGTGTCCGGCCTAGTTAAAAAAATAGGTTCCAGGGCTTATTTGGGAGCTCAAACGGAGTCTAAAAATTATGAAAATTGGAAGGATGGTAGTTCTAATACTCCTCAAGCTCGAGGACTCCTCGGCTTGAACAAAATGGAGTTACAAAAATGAGGAATGGTATTTACAATGGTTTTTAGTGATAAAAATCACTATTTTTGTAGGGATTTCTTATGAAAATTTGACAGGTGCTTCTTGGAGCTCCCTACTTGCTCCTTCTTCTTGTGTGTCCACTTCCTTGATGCGCTTCCATGCTTTGTCCTTGACCTTGAGCTTCAACACTCCCCCCCCTCTTGAGTCTGTCGTCCCTGACAGACCCTTGTTGTATTGGGCGTTCCATGTAGTATGTTGAGAGGTAGCGTCCTTTGCGTCCAACAGGGATGATCCATTTTCCCAATGTAGCCTGGTCGTTTGTCCGGTTCTTCACTTTGCCACTGTTATCTCTTGCAGTTTGTAGTCCCTTTGTACGTACTTCTGCCTTGTATGCCATCTGGATGGTGCATTTGTGAGTTTTCCAAAACTGCTAGCTGCTCAAAGGAGGTGGTCAATGTTGATTGTGAGCAACTCTCGGTGGCGGATGGCTTCCTTGTTCTTGTTGTTGTCATCTTGATGTCGTCTGGTTCGTCCAAAGATGGATTTTCATAGTTTTCATGCCAAGTACTTGTAACCCGTAATGAATGGTGGGTCAGTGCATTAGTGCATGGGTTGAACAAAATATGTGCCTTGTGCATGGCCTAGTAATGTGGCCCTACGTATGCGTACTTGGAAAATGCATGGCAAGAAGTATGGTGCAAGAGATTGGGTCTTGAGCTAAGTGCTCAAGGGTATGCTGACGAAGAGGTTTCCTAATCTATCATGGTTATAGTGTTGTTGAAACATACACGTCTTACCATGGTGAAGGGTCCGTTGATCTTCATCTCTTCGTGTTGTAGTTCCATCATGGTGTTTGACCATCGGCTTGTCCTTTTTGTTGATGGATGTTCTTGCTGAAAGTTCGCTGACGAGCATTTTCAAGCACAGTCCTCTTCTTTGCACAGTCCTTTTTTTTTTTTTTTGGAACAATGGCAGCAAACAAGAAGAAAGAGGTTAGTATCAATAACATATTTTGCATGTGAAAATTGTGTCTCATGTGCCTGGGATTTCTCAATTGTGTCTATGCACGGCCATGTAATGTGGCCCTATGTTGATGCATACTTTGGAAGTGCATGACCTCAATGGTGCAAAAGACAAGGTTATGCCAAAGGCACATGGTTGCTGCACGTCGAGGCTTTTGATGTTACTCGCATAGTTGATGCATTGTTTGTTTGGAGGTGTCGATTGGATCTCGAAATGATGTAATCCTCCTAATGGGAACCCATTTCCGAATAGTATTTGGCCCTGTAGAGATCACCTCAGGCCAGTTCTTCTTTGGATGCTGTCCAAACTTTGGTATCCAGTGTGGTTGGCCCCTTGGTTCTGTGGATGTTGCTTGTGCTTTTGGCTTCCAAATCCATATCCTGGGTGAGTGCCTGCTTATTTTTGTAGAAGGGTTGAGTTTATCTTCTTTTGGTCTTTGTGCTCTGTTCTTACCCTTTGCTTTCCTTGGCTTCTTTGTTGAGGCCTTTCGCATGGTGGGGAGCATAGGCCTTTGTACGTGTAAGAGCTTCTTGGGTACCCACATCTGTAATCGCCCTTGTTGAGCTGTAGCTAATTTTTTAGGCACCCAAATTTGTACCTTATTGTGGTCGGCCTTCATTGATAGCTTCGGTACCCAAATTTGTTGGAGTCTTCGTGCTTGAGCCTGTCGTGGGTGTTTGGTCCTTCTGTTTCCATGGTCGATCTGGTTGGGCGGGAGTCTTTGAGGCAACATCGATGGTTGTACTCCTTTCTTTACCCAGATCTGTGTCATGCCCAACAGTTCTTTCCTCTTGAAGGCTCTTTGTCTATTTGATAGACTGGCTGTCTTGCACTGTTTTGCTTGCTTCTGAGGTTGAACTACTGTAGATGCTTTACTCTTTGAAAAAAAAGAAGAAGGTTGATCTTGCCTTTGCGACTGTCCTTCCGTGATTGCGTCCGTCTGGATCATAGAGCTTTTGACATCTACAACATCTTGTTCGAGAAGATTAGCCTTAGAGAAACAAAGAGAGTGTGTGGTGTCAGTGTAAGTGGGCATGCGATTCTCCAATTCTAATGTAATGCATTGATTATATACCCAAACTTGAAGAAGTTGACTTCTTAGGTTCAAGTTGACAGCATGGTCGTAAATCCAATCTTGACCCAAGACAAGTGGCTCTGTGAGGTCCTCATCATGACACACTAGCATTTTGACTTTTATTGAAACATCTTGAAGGTAGATGGGAAGTTCCACCTCTCCCAAACAAGGGGTTTCCACGCCTCCTAAACCTATGAGATAGGCTTCTATGGGCTCGATGTTCAATTGTAGGTCTCGGCAGTATGAAAGTCTAACTGCACTAGTTGCTGCTCCTGAGTCAACCAATGCTCTCACAGTCCTTACACTCTTTCCTTGTCCTACCTCTATAGTCACAAAGGGCCGTCGATCAATTATTTGAGAAGTAGTTATGCCCGATTTTTGGCACATGTCCATGTGATATTTTGGAGCTTTTGTGTTGACATCTAGGCCTAGCCGCCGTAGCTTATTTCTTCTGATGCGCTCTCTTGCCTCTGCTTGTGCTTCTTCTCTAACCCTTAACTTCTCTTCTTTTCGCTTCTTAGCAGTGTTGAGTCTCATGAGCATTTCCTCTGTAAGAGGTTCTTGATATAACTTGACTCGGCATCCACTAATATAGTTTGGTAGGATATCACCTTCTAAAGTGGCCAATTGAACTGCACCGCTAGTGGAGAGTCTATTAATGATCATGGGTCCATATCCTCGTTTCTCCAATTTGCGGGCATGTTGCTTTGGCGTATAAACCAGCACTAGATCTCCTTCCTTCAATCCTTTATTCTTTACATGGGCATCAAAGTATGCCTTTTGCCTTTTCTTCGCAGCATAAATGCCTGCTGCTGCCCGTAGCCTCGTCTCACCTAAGCGTTCTAGATCAAAGATCCTGGAAGACAACTCATGTCCATTCCACTCATGCTCTTGTGCTACTTTCAAGGCTGGGATTAGGAAGTCCAATGGTAGCACGGCATTCTGTCCAAAGACCATCTGAAATGGGGTAGCATTGAGTACCGCTTTGTAGGCCACTCGGTATGCCCAAACAGCATGATGAAGTTGTTTGTCCCAATCAGAGCGTTTATTATTCACCAGTTTTGTTAATACGTTACATAGGATCTTATTCGTGCTCTCGGCCTGTCCGTTGGCTTGTGGGTGATAAGGGGCAGACTTCTTGTGTATCACCATGAATTCTTGAAGGAGATGTTCGATGACCTCATTCAAGAAGTGCGTACCTCTATCACTAACCAACTCTATTGGTAACCCATATCTAGTGAACACATTTTCGAATAAGAACTTAGCCGTTGTTTGAGCATCATACTTTGTCGTGGCTTTTACTTCCACCCACTTTGTAAGGTAATCTGTGGCTACAATAATGTATTCTGCATGGGAGTTTCTAGCTGGGGGGTTAACAGGAACAACAAAGTCTATGCCCCACTTCGAGAATGCGCGTCCTCCCATCATGGGCCTCAAGGGCATTTCATCTTTTCTTATCGGATATTGGGCACGTTGGCATGTGTCACATTTCTTCACATAAGTATGTGCATCCATATGAAGAGTGGGCCACCAAAGTTCTGAGAATAGAATGGTCTTAATTACTCTGTCAGGCCCAAAGTGTCCACCTGCAGCACTGCTGTGTGCAGTTTCTAAGACTTTCAAATAGTCTGATTCATGAATGCACAGTCTTAGGTAACCATCCTTGCCTCTTCGATATAAGTTGTCTCCTACCAAGGCATAGTCTTGAGCCTCTTGCTCCATGCTCCGTTTTCTTGCAAGACTAGCCTGATTGGGTAATGTTCTCGATCTCATAAACTCAACCAATGGAGCACTCCAATCTGGGATTAATGACACATGATAAAGAGTGGCATGCTCCACTGGGGGTCTCTTCTGGCACACTGGACAATTTTGGATCCACTCCTGTATTTCTTTGTCCATGCTAGGCCAATAAACTCCTAAATGTTTTAGATTCTGCAATGTTCGTTGTTTAGAGTAGTGATTTCCTAGCAATCCCTCATGGGCTTGTTGCATCCAACTAGTATGTTCGTCGTCCTCAACACAACAAGCTAATACGCCCTCGGTATCTTGCTTGTACATACTTCCGGCCAATATTTGATACTTTTGTGATTTTACAATTTCTTCTTTGCTTGTTTTCACATTTTTATTTGCAGGCCCAAAGGTTAGGGCTGGTACCAACTTATTTGCCCATTTAGGAACAACTTCTAAATTGAACAGATAAGCATCGGGCAATTCATCAGACACTCCTTGCGGTGGCTCTCCTGAAGTGATGCGAGAAAGATGGTCTGCCCTAAGATGGGTTCTACCTTTCCTGACAACAACTTCAAAGTCGTATTCCATTAGTAAGAGGAACCATCTTACTAAGCGGCCTGTATTGCAAGGTTTATTGACCAAATATAGTAACGCTTGATGATCAATGAAAAACTTGAACTTATTGGCCAATAAATAGTGTCTAAACTTTTTCACAGCATATACCATACCTAAGCCTTCTCTCTCCGTTGTGGTATAATTTCGTTCAGCTGCATTTAATTGCCTACTAGCATATGCTATCGGTAAATCTAGGTTTCCTTCACCTGTGGGTTGTGCTAGCACACATCCAATTGCATGATTGGAGGCATCTACATGGACATGAAAGGGTTTGCTCCAATCCGGAGTAGTCAATATTGGTGCTATGCACAAACGTCTTTTCAGCTCGTTGAAGGAATTCTCGCATTCCTCGTTCCACTCAAAATTTGTTAACAACCCGTAAAGAGGTTTAGCTATGATGGCATACATGTGGATAAACCTACGGTAATATCCACAATGACCCATAAAGGCTTGTACCTCTTTAACATTCCTTGGCCTGGGCAGCTCTGCTATTGCTCTTACTTTGTCTTCATCTGTTGAAATTCCATTCTTAGAAACAATGTGACCCAAGATCTTACCTTGTCGTACCATGAAAACACACTTCTCTGGGTTCAGACACACTCGATAATCCCTACACTTGTTGAAGATTTGTCTGAGCTCAGGGATGTGGTAACTTCTTTCTTGGGAATGAGCGCATAAATCATCCACATATACTTCTAAGCTCTTTCGCAAGAACTCTTTGAAGACATGACACATGAGCCTTTGGAATGTTGCAGGTGCATTGGTGAGCCCAAATGGCATCACACGAAATGCAAAGATTCCCCATTCTGTGGCAAAGGCCGTTTTGTGTTGATCTTCGGGGGCAATGGCTACTTGGTTGTAACCTGAAAATCCATCAAGGAAGCTATAAACTTCCTTGCCTGCAACACGCTCCAATAAATGTTCAGTGATTGGAAGTGGATAGCTATCTCTGATCGTAGCGGCATTAACTTTTTTCAGGTTAATACACACTCGCAACTTTCCGTTCTTCTTGGGCACCACTACAATGGGGGACACCCATTCCGTATGCTCAATCTCATAGATGAATCCAGCTTCAATCAGCCTGTCAATTTCCTCCTTTATTTTGGCTGCATAATTGTCATTATATGTGTAGGGCTTTTGTTTGGTGGGCTTGGCATCAGCGGTCATCGGAATCGTATGAGAGCAAATCTTTGGATCTACTCCTTTCAAGTCTCTATAGTGCCATGCAAACACATCCCTATATTCCCTTAATAGAGCTACAAGCTCTGCTTCTTCTTTTGCACTTAGGTCATCTCCTATGTACGTACATCGTTCTTCGTTCCCTTCAATGGTTACTACAATTTTTTTGGTCTTTTCTTTATTGTCATATGCTTCTCCTATAATGGCCTCTCTCTTAGGCATCCGTACCAAAATTTTTCGGTCTTCCACTTCATATTTCTTGAAATTTTCTGGTACTTCAAACAATGATTCTTCCTCTTCTTGTTTCACTGCTTTTCTTTTCATTTTCTTTTGACCTCCTTCACTTCCTTCCTTTGAATTTATCGTTTTAATACTTGTGAGGGGTTCTTCTTCTTTTTGGGTTAACACTCCGATGTCTTCTAAATAGTGTTCCTCTGAGTCAAAGTAAGTATCCATCACAATGGATTCTAGATCATCGTCATTCTCTTCTTCTTCTATGAACTCACTAGGATCACACTCTTCCAACAGGGGCTGGCACATGAACACTGAAATATCATAACCCTCCTCATCACAATGAGGTGTCCATTGTTCTTCATTGACTGCTATGTCCATGGTAGCTAAGATTTCTGCCCAACCATGAGGCTCAAATTCCTCATCTGGAAATATCATCGGTGTATAGGCTGGGTCTTTTATTGGTCTATCTCCTAGGGGAGTTCCTTCTTCTCTCGCTTTTAGGCGCTTTTCCTCTTCCTCTGCGACCTTGCACATCCACAAGTGAGTATCGTCATGCAGCCAGGATGGATCAAGTGAACTTCCAGAATGCACGGAGATAGAATCTTCTTTTGCTTTGTGGATAGGATTCCACTGTAGGGGTGGTACATCTCTGAAGGTGTAATCCTTCAAATTGACCTTGGTTGTGACCCCTAAGTGCTGTAAGTACGAGGAGTTGGTTCCCCAATCCTGTACTATTTGCAATTGTCGTAGGAAGGGTCTTCCTAGGATCATCTCGTAGACATTATTTTTCTCAAAGTCACATATAGCAAATGTATGTTCAAACTCTACACCACAAGTGGTTAGAGTTATCCCTTCAAGCAATCCTAGAGGTCTTTCAAAATGACCATCTGCCATTTGAAGTTTCATTCTCGTTGATCTTAATGTGGGTTTGCCCCATCGCTTCCACAAGGAGGTGGTCGCAATAGCAACACCAGCACCCGAATCTACAATTGCTTTGGTTGTGTAACCTTGGTAGGTGATCGGAAGATAAGTGTTACCTTCTTCACCTTCGCTCATGTCTCCTATCTTGTCGAGAGGTATCTCTGGAACTTTTTGCTTAGAGCCTACTTTTGGCATATTGGATTCAAGTTCTGGAACCTGATCCTTCACATGATTCCATAGCTCCGGTTTTGCCTTGAGCAGCTCCTCTACAGTGAGATGACACTGAACCTTAGTGTTCTTCACAACATCAGTGTTTCTTGGAATCACTGAGTCTTCATTTCTTACCAATATTGTGGGAGCTCTGATCTGGATAGATTTAGATTCCCATGGGCCTATGAAATGAGGCAACTCTTGTAAAGAATTAGATTCAAAATCTAATCTTTCATCTTCTTGTTGCTCTGCTTGGTCTCCATAGATAGACGGAATGTCTTGGGGAAATTGATCATGAAGATCATCAATCTCAGGAATAGGAGGGGAATTACCCTTCTCCTTGGCCCATTTCTCTTCCTGTATTTCCCGCAAGAACTCTTGAGAGTATTGTTGAATTGAAGGAGGTATTCCAGCATACGTGGAATTAGGAACATAAGCTCCCATTGGTGGTGAGCTTCCTCTTTCAATAACCGGTTGACCCTGTGGAGGTAAAGAAACTTGTGGTTTGTTTACCAACTGCTCTAATCTTTCTAGTAAGCCTTGGAAATGCAAATCCGGTTTGACAGAGTTTGTCTGATTGAACTTTTGACTAGTCTCAAGTATAGCTTGAGCTTGTTCCACCATTTTCATGCACATTTTCATCCGTTCAATCTCTAAATCTGCTCTCGGGTAACTCTTGTCCAAGTTTGCAGTTGTTGGCCCTTCTTGAAGACGAGCCTGGTAGGCCTTGAACATCATGTCCAAGCCTTCTGGGGTTGGATCTGCAAGAACAGACCCTGGTTGTGGATTATTTACAATGGGTGGTGGGGTGGAATGAGGCGAAGTGGATGGAGCTTCAACATGCGGGTTTTGAGATGCAATGTCTTCTATTTTTGTTTTGGTATCCCTTAGGCTTTCTTCTAGCTCGGATAGCTTTTTGTTCCACTTGCGATTAGCCTTCTCTCTGGTATCCTTCCATGTTCTTGGTTTCCTCTTGCTAGGTTCTCCTGCCTCACTTGACTCCGACTGCTCAGATGGTTTTGCTTGTTGTGCAGCCTGTGCCCTAGTAACTGCCTGTATAGGTTACTGCTACTTGAACTTGAATCTGCCACTAAGCCTACCACGTTGATGGGTATGACCTTGGGTGCACTAGAGGGATTCCTGGGACACTCTCTAGGAAGATGTTCCTTGCCGCACTCAGGACAAAATCCTTGTATCGTAATGTTTTGCCCTTGTCCCAGAGCTAGTTGGTGGGGACATTCACGAATGAAATGGTCGCCCTGGCATCTAAAGCATGGTCCTCTAGGGGCCTGTGGTCTTACTTGTCTCAATTCGGGCCTTGGGTTTGGATTCGTATACATGACATTGGAGTATTCTGGCTCCCAATTTTGTTCCATAGGTGGTGTCTCATATTGGCACTGAGAAATCTCACTTTGCTCAGGTGACTCTATATAGTAAGCATGTGGACTATCTTCATGGACGTAGTCTGAACCATGAGCGTGAAAATCATTTTCTGGTATCAATGGGGTTAGTGGCACCAATGCTCTATTATGGTTCTCCTCCGCCATCGTATATTTAACTGGGAGCACATTGGCAGGAGCTGGCGGTTGGTTTCCTAGGACAGGTTGTGGCCTATATGGTGCTTGATATTGCTGCTGGTATTGCGGTTGATATTGTTGTGGCCTATAATATGGCTGTTGGTACTGATTCTGATATACCTACCTTGCTGGTAAGGTTGCTGATAATTTTGTCTAACAGCCTGTCTGTTATAGGGACAATCTTGGGCCGTATGATTTGTGTATTTTCTCTCAATGGTGCAATACAGAGCATTAGGGTTTCCTTGGGGTTGAGTCGTCAACGGACAAACATTAGCCATGTGGTCTCCTCCACACGTATAATATCGCTTCACTGAGGTGACCCTTGGCATTTGTCTATTTTGGACTCCTAGCTTTTTGGCCACTTGCTCAGCTATCTCATCTATCTCAGTGGAGGTTCTAGAGGTATGACTGGTAGAACTATCAGAGTCCTTATAGAGTTTGGATAGTCCTAACTCCTCACCCAAGTTGTCTTCTATGTCAATGCATATCCGTATACACTCTTCTATGGATCTAGGCTCTTTCAAGTATACGTATGACCTTAGTTTTGTGCTCAATAGGCCATCTAAAAACAGTGCCACCTGTTTGGTTGATGTGGGTAATTCTGGTACAGGGCATCTTTCCAGGTACTGTCTAAACCTTCTTCCTGCAAGTCGCACTGTTTCTTGGGGTGTCTGCTTGAAGCTGTGGATCAAGGATGATGTGTTATGCCTGATGCCGCTTTTGGAAAATTCCACAATGAATTCTTCTAGCAGCTGACCTATCTCTCTATAGTTGCGACTGTTTAGAGGTTGAAACCAAGCTAAGGCAGTACCCTTAAGAGTCAAACCAAATGCCTCGAACTGGGTGAATAAGTCTTCAACCTGTTCAGCTCTTAGCACTTGTTTGAACTCCACCACATGATCATAAGGATCTCCAATTCCATCAAAGTAGTTCTTCATTGTCTTAACCACTTGAGAGGGTCTAAGGGTTCTTGAGTGCTCTCGTGGTCTAGGCAATGGGAAATCATGATCATCTCTTTGATGCCTATGGAATCTTTGTCTCTCCCTTTCAAGTCTTTCCGTTCCATATCCTGATCTGTCTCTGCCTACAGTGTCTGCAAAGCTTACCTCCGGTCTCTCTCTAGTTCCTTCTCTCTGGGTTTCATGAGCCTTGGATGATCCGGCTCCTTGGAGGCCCTGGGAAACATTAGATCTTGGTGGAGGGAAAATTGATTCACCTTGCCAAGTGTAAGCATGTCTGTCATGATCTGATACTAAGAATAATTTCTGAGATGTGTGATCTAGATAGACAGCTTTCCCTGGTGTCTCTGGGTCCTTGAATTCATAGATGGTGACTACTGGGCTGGGTTGATCTGGCCTAAATCTCCAAAAGGCTTCCTCCGTTTCTCTATTCACGAATAGTTCTATGCTTTTATTATCTTGAGGAATCCATTCTGCAGTGAGCACTCTGGTTAAGACTGACTTACCTCTAGGGGTCTTGGGTTCTCCTCCTAGGTCTCCTTTCTCTAGGTCTCCTATCTCGTTCTCAGGAATGATATTTCCAAACTCATCTGTCCTATCTGGTAAGTTGGTAACCACATACATGGTTCCTTCCTTATCAATGTAAGCACCCTCTTCAAACTTGACCACTGGGTGTTCAAGTCCAAAGGGTTGGTCAAGATTTTTGAGTTGAACCACTGATCGCCTTAGACCATCCTCATAGATGCGAGCACCTAATTGGTTGGTCCTGATATACTCCAATTGGGTCTTATATGGACCTTCTGGTGTCTGTAAATAGGCAGTGCCTGAGTTACGTGTGGGTCTTTCCATGCTAAAAGACATTTCCGAGTCACTGGTTTCTGAACTTCGTGAGTAAGGATAACCACTAAGCTGTTGAGCCCAAGACTTGGCTGTATGGTTGACACTAGCCTCAGATGATCTAATGCTTTGTCTATCCTTGCCTAAGTGTCTGCCAGATCTCAGGTTCATAAGCCTTGGTCTCTAGTCCCAAAGTTCTCTTCTATTGCTCAAAATCCTTTGGAACACCTTGGTTTTCCAATTTTCCTGAGGGTCAACTTCAAAATACCCTATCTAATAATCCTGGTTCTCCCCACGAGCTTTCCAACAAAACCAAAATCACAGCAAACGGATTTCGTATGAGAAAGTTATGCCAGTTCAGGGTTTTGGGGTTTAAAACAGGGAAACAGGGTCTCTCAGGAAATGCTCCAAATCAGGCGATACACGACATTCGTAGGACACGATACTTGATACTTGAGGAACTCGATACACGATACTTGGTATGTATCGCGATACCAGAAGTAGGCGATACACGATCTTCAACAAGTATCGTGAGCAAACTCCACGATACACGATCTTTGATAGGTATCGCGATCGCTGTATAACGATACACGATACTTACCTTGTCACGATACACGATAGTTGAGAAATATCGCGATACTTGATATCCACGATACTCGGGCAAAACGATACTTGGCTCAAGACGATACTCGATATTTGGAAGAAAACGATACACGATCTCTGACTTAGGCGATACCCGATCTCTGATAAATATCACGATCTTTGACAAACGATACCGATCTCCGACCGAAACGATACCGATCTCTCATGCAAACGATACACGACCTATGAACCAAACGATACGCGATCGCAGGTGAATATCGCGATCTTTGATTGAAACGATCTTTGGCACCAACGATACTCGATACTTGGCTCAAAACGATCGACGATACTTGAACCAAACGATACCCGATCTTTGGTAAGTATCGCGATCTCTGAGAAGCGATACACGATACTTAAGCCAAACGATACACGATCTTTGATCCAGACGATCTTTGGCCGAAACGATCTTTGGCCTGAAACGATACACGATACTTCTCAAGTATCGCGATCTCTGGCCGAAACGATCTCTAGCCAAAACGATACACGATCGCTGGTGAGTATCGCGATACTCAACCACAGGAGATTCACGATACTTGTCAGGTATCGCGAAACCTCAACCGTGGGAGAAACACGATACTTGGATTTTTTGGAGTCCAAATTCAAAAATTTTTACAAATATGAGTACCTTGTGTCCTCCTTGTCACTCCTATGTGTCTGTAGATGCAAAATCTTCCTTCAAACCCACGATATTGCCCTCACGATACTTGGCGTAGGTTTCGTCACGTTTGGGGCTGTTCACTCAGATTTTCAGCTATTTTGGTGCTACTTCTTCAGCGCCTCTGTTCTGCACCCTCTCTAAGCTTCTTGCTCACAACCACAAGTAAAAATAAGGTGAATGTACTCTAAAAAATGGGAAAAAATTGAGAAGATGAAGGCGGGTGGAGATGGTGATGATGATGAAGATGAAGAAGAAGGAAAATTCAGAAACTGAACTGAAAATGATGATTTTTTTACCTTCCAACGTCGCTACTCTACGTCTTACCGTCACACGCTCGTCCTCCAAGCTCTCTCCCCGGCAACGGCGCCAAATTTGGTGTCACTCTAGCACAATGGTGAGTACCAACGTGAGGAGATACACCTCATAAATGTCAATCCGTGGAGACGTGAGGACCGGTATGAAGACCACGAGCAAGTGATGGCACAAGTGCGTGAGTGAAAGCACACAAGCATGCACACACATACACACACGCGCACAAAGTAAGAGCAAAGAGTGGAACAATGGAAAGCTTCGATTACCCAAGAGCTCTCTTACAAAACTGAAATCTACAACAAGCTAACCTCAAAAATGAGCTCTCCAACCCTTTTTATAGTTTTTGAGTGGTTTTGGCCCTGTCCAGACCTAGTGTCCGGCCTAGTTAAAAAAATAGGTTCCAGGGCTTATTTGGGAGCTCAAACGGAGTCTAAAAATTATGAAAATTGGTAGGATGGTAGTTCTAATACTCCTCAAGCTCGAGGACTCCTCGGCTTGAACAAAATGGAGTTACAAAAATGGGGAATGGTATTTACAATGGTTTTTAGTGATAAAAATCACTATTTTTGTAGGGATTTCTTCTGAAAATTTGACAGGTGCTTCTTGGAGCTCCCTACTTGCTCCTTCTTCTTGTGTGTCCACTTTCTTGATGCGCTTCCATGCTTTGTCCTTGACCTTGAGCTTCAACACCTTTGTCCTGCAAGAATGAAACAAGCCTGAAATTCCAAGCTCTTGGAGCTTGCTTGAGACCATACAATGCTTTGTTAAGTTTACACACATAATCAGGATAAACTTGATTCTCAAAACCAGGTGGTTGTGCCATATATACCTCTTCTGTTATCCAACCATTCAAAAATGCATTCTTTACATCTAGTTGAAGTATCTTCCAATTCTTGGAAGAGGCAATACTAAGCAAAACCCTAATAGTAGGCATCTTTGCCACAGGAGAGAAGGTCTCCTCATAATCAATTCCCTGAGTTTGTGCAAAGCCTTTTGCTACAAGCCTTGCCTTATACCTGTTAATGGAACCATCAGAATTCTTCTTGAGTTTATAGACCCATCTTGAGCCTATTACCTTCATGGATGAAGTCTTGGGCACCAAATCCCAAGTGTTGTTTTCCTCAAGTGCTTCAATCTCTTCCTTCATTGCATGCTTCCATTCTGTTTTTGCTTTGGCCTCTTCAAATGATGATGGCTCCTCTTGGTTTATGTCCTGTGCTATGTAGATAGAATGTTTAGTTACTAATGAGGTGTCAAACCCATACCTTTCTGGTTTTTTCTTTTCCCTCATAGATCTTCTTAGGCCATGATGTGATGATTCTGCCTCATGTCCAAGTTCCTGCAATTTTGCTTTACCTTTAGACTTCCATGCTTTGATCTTTTCCATCTGAGATTCTTCATCATCCTCTGAGGTGTCTTGTTCTTCAATCTTCAATTGTTCTCTAACAAGCTTTGGAAAATCTTCTTCAAGATCATATGGTAAATTGATCTTCCTGCATGAATCTTCATACCATGAATTGTTCTCATCAAAAACTACATCTCTGCTTACCAAGAATCCTTTGTTGGTAGGTGTAGCTCAGTGATGAGTAGCACCTCCTTTAATGTCAATCCGGGAAGACGTGAGGATGGTATGAAGACCACGAGCAAGTGGAGGCACAAGTGCGTGAGTGAGAAGCACACAAGCATGCACACACATACACGCACACGCGCACACACGGCAAGAACAAAGAGAGTAAGACAATGGAATCACTTCTATTGCAACAAAGTTCTCATACAAGCTCAAACTACAAGAAGCTCCTCAAAAATGAGCTCTCTAGCTCTATTTATAGTTTTTGACTAGCTTTGGCCCTGTCCAGACCTAGTGTCTGGCCTAGTTAAAAATTAGGTTCCAGGGCTTATTTGAGGGCTCAAACGAGATCTAAAAATTATGAAAATTGGCAGGCAACTACTTCTAAGGCTCCCCAAGCTCGAGGACTCCTCGGCTTGTACAAAATGGAGCTACAAAAAGGTGAAATGATATTTACAAGGGTTTTTAGTGATGAGAATCACTTAAAAATGATGTAAGGGTTTTGAAAAAAAATGAAGGGTTGCCTTAGTGCTAGATCTGCATGTGTGTCCGTACTTGCTTCTTCCCGTATACTGTCAACACTCTCCCCCCCCTAGCGTCTGTCGCCTCTGACAGACCTCTGCTCCACCGTTTGATCAATGTACTCTTGCAGGAGGTCGGTTGCCACTTCTTGTTCCTTGATGCGTATTCCCCGAACCAAGTCTCTCTGGAGGGTCTCCCAATTGACTGCAC
The DNA here is from genome assembly GCA_020310875.1 of Ceratopteris richardii. Taxonomy (NCBI): domain Eukaryota; kingdom Viridiplantae; phylum Streptophyta; class Polypodiopsida; order Polypodiales; family Pteridaceae; genus Ceratopteris; species Ceratopteris richardii. The sequence goes on along the minus strand of CM035418.1, from coordinate 32,806,301 downwards.
TCGGTATGTCCGGTTGTGGCGTTGTGTAGAGTTCTGAGTGCATGGTTTGTTCGCATGCAAAGAGGTGTAACAAATGGGTGGGCCGTGGCGCGAACACCTCTGAGTGTGCTTCCCAGAACCCCGTGGTGAACATTTCATCGAAAGTTTGCTTGTAGCAGGCAGGGAGATATCTGATGCGTGCGTGCCATGCATAAGCAACTCGTATGCTCGGGGTGGTGCTCATATCATATAGCAGGTCATAATTACCATTCACAAACCTGGGAATCGGAGGTTGAATATGACAGACATTTCGGAAAGTTTTGAGCACAACTTGCATCATATCGAAGATCTTGAGCATCATCTGGGCAGCCACATCTGGCATAGGGTGGAGGCGTGGAAGCCAATGTCTGATGGTAGCCATCATGTAGGCTACAATAGGCGTGCTGTTTGGGGGTGCAATGGCAGGGTAATTGAGCCATTCTTTGCAATTGGCGTTGTTCTTGACTTTGATGGCGAATGACTTCCATGTTCGTCTCCGTTGCACTGGTCCATAGCAATTGTTATACCTCAAATGCATGGGTGCGTGGTCCCATGTCCGTAGCATCTCGGGATAGGTTTCCAATAGCTTTTGCCTCCAGATGGGTTGGTGTATTTTCCCTTTGCGCGCCTCCTCTAGAATGTCCTCAGGTTCAAATTGTGTTGCGAAAGTTGGGTACTTGTTGGTCTTACGTTTGATCTCGGCGTTGTAGTCTGCCAACAGTACAAAGTATGGCTTATATTGTAATTCTGAGCTGGTTATTAGTCTTCTAGGGGCCAGATGTCTGAAGTAGTTTGATTGAAGTAGGGTTTCTTCAATGGTCTTCATGGCCAACATCTGGTAGGAGATACGTTCTTCATGAGTCTGCCCCATTTCTTCTACCTGCTTCATCCATGCCGATGGGGGTTCCTCATAAGTGTCCTGTCCTTCCTCAGTGATTGTGCCTCCGGCTAAGGTTGAGGCTCATAGTTCTCTTCAAATGCTTCCTCCACTGGAATAATAACTGCTTCTTCTTCTATGGGTTGCTCAAGTGGGGAAGGAGGTCGTTCATATTGTAACAACTTGATTTTCAACTCTGCAACCTGTTGCCTTAGCTCAAGTACTTCATTGGTTACTGATAATTCCGGCTCTGGTGAGGTTGCAGCGTTGGCCATCTCTTTAAGTTCTCGTTGGTGTTGGGTAGGCCCTTGGGCTTTCTGTAGGTCTTTGACTTGGTCAACAAGCTGATCATGTGCTTCCAAGAGATTGGCATAAGCTTCCAATATTTGTTGTATGTTTTCTGAGGGGATGGCTTGGAATTTAGCCGGGTCAATGGGTGCCCCTGGAGTATTTTCCATAGCTGCTTCGAGGTTGTCTTGATTTTGTTGTTGTAGTCTTTTGTTTTCTTCTTGAGCAGCCGCTAAATGGCGTCGGAGTAGAGCCATGTTTCGTTGTAGTCTAGCGTTACGGGCTAGCTGATCTCTAAGTTGTTCTTCAGTTACCCTACTCTTCTCTGTATGTGTGGATTCGAGCTCCACCTGATATTGTTGGAGGGTAGTCACCTCCTGCTGTAACTCCGTATTAGATAACTCCAGGGCAGTGACACGTGCCTGGAGATGGGCTGACAAAGTACAGAGTTCTTTATTGTTTTCTTCTAGTAACCTGTATTCCTGTTTAAGTTGGGCAGCAGCTTCGAGCATGGTGTTGAGTGCATGACTAAATGAGGTGGGTGCAGGGGTGAGGGTGGAAGATGCAAGGGGTCGGGAGATGGGAAAGGGAAAAGTGGATGTTGTGCCTACAGTGCTAGGAAATGGCGACGTGAGTGAAATGACACGTGGTGATGTAGGACTAACAGGGGTGGTGGGTGATCCTGTGGATGGTGAGATGTCCATGGGATCGGACGTGAGAGTGTGTGATTCGTGCACTGTGAATACAGGAATGGTGGGTGGTGTGATAGTGGTGGCAGTGAATGTGGGGGAGTGGGGTTGGGAAAGGGACTTTTTATTATAATTATCCACCTGTTGGAGTATATTTACAAGGTTTGTCCAGAATGAGGGTTGTGTGACTTGGGTTGAGTGTGAGGCAGTTACTAGGGGAGTGGTGGATAGGGTTTGGGTGTGGGTGAATGGAAAAGGATGGGATGAGGTCTGGCTATTGGCAAGTGGTTGTCCAAGGGCGGGGAGATAGGAAGGGTGACCTATTATGGTTTGATCGGTGGCCGGATGACCGGTGTGAGGTTCAAAAATTTGGGAGGAAGTGCTGGATGTGGGTAAAGGGAAGGATGTAAAAACAGAGGTGTGTACAATGGTTTCAGGATGGGTGGATATCGGTTGTTCCGAAGGGATTGTGGAGAAGGGTTCTGAAGGGTGGATGGAAGGTGGCGGTGGAGATGGTACGTGTGTAATTACCTCGTGTTCGTCAGTGGGACTTGGGCTTGTCATGTGAACATCCTCTGAAATTATAGTAGACAAGGCGGTAGAGGCTTCCATTTGAATCATTTTCCCGCGTCGTGGCCGTGTATCAATCCTTCGTTGATCATAGATAGGGTTTTCCTGATAGACCATTGTCCTCAATGCTTCCCCGATCCCACATGTCTCTGCCAATAGATTCAATGATTCCACAAAATGTGAGTCGACATTCTCGGTTTGAAGCATCTGGTTCACTAGAGCTCTATTCGCCTCTTCTGTCATCTTATGTCTTCTCTGTACCTGCTTGATGGTCTTGTACAGCCGTCTGAGTTGTGCCGTGTAGGCAGGGGCCTCCTCTTCACTGTCTTCTGGGTCATTTCTGTGTGCACCTTCCTGAACTTGTGTGTTTGGGTCATGAGGATGTTGTGCCACTTCTTCCCCATGTACTCTGCTCGTCTCGCCCCGTGGTTGTTCTCTTTGGACTGATGCACCCGGATCAACATTGTCAGGGGAATCTTCACTGTCTGATAGGGGAACTGTCTTCAGGAATATTTCAAAATCGAAGTTTGGATCTTCTGTGAAGGTGGCCATAGATGCAAACTCTGCATCGGTAGGTAGTGGAGGGGCGGATGGAACGGGTTGTACCACCTCCCCAGCTTGAACTCCTTGAAGATGGATCGTGAAAGGGGTGACATGAGCTTCTGGTCGGGGAGAAGCTTCGGTCGTGGCTTCTTGAGGGATCGTTACCTGGGAGAGCGATCCACGCATTCGTTTGGCAGGCTGGCTCCCTGACTTCCGCCCTTTGAACAGCTCCAGTTGTGCATACTTTAGGGCTCGGGCAACTGGCACATCATATGCAAGACATCTGTAGATGATTCTTGTGAGAGCACAACAGCCATGTAGGGTAGGCTTCCTCACACCCCGCTTGCCTGCCTCATACACTTGGTCCAAGATCCATACAGGCATCTTAATGGGCAAGCTTCCAGTCTCTGCTAGATATAACCCATACCATATCTTCTTGTGAGGTTGGGTGAAGCGGTCCTGAGCTGGGAATGCGAAGTGTTGGAGACACATCCGTAGAGGTATAGCGATGTTGGGGGTGAGGGCGCACATTTCTTTTAGCTTCTTGATTCTATTGCTTTTCATCGACTCGGGTATCAAGGGGTCACGGTCAGAAGGTACATGCGTGCCATACATCTGAAGTGCTTCCCTTATTAAAGTAACATTCAATTCAAACTTCCTCATTTCCTCCAGATTTGACAAGGAGGGCACCCAGAATGTGCCTGAATGATCCTTATCCCCTGTCGCCTTCAGCGTGGCAATTAGGTAGTAGCACCTGAGGAAATCTGGTTTAGGCAGAGCTGCACTGAAATAAGTTTGTAATCCTGCTTTTTGCCAGATATCTTGAAGTGGAGCTGCATTTTGCAATGCTTCGAATTCTCGTGAGAAGAACTGGAAGGTCCACCACACTCCTCCACATTCCATCTTGGATTCCCAGATATGATCCGCGTCTCCCAAATCTCCTGGCATCTCATTGAACCAGTGAGAATGCCCCTTTACTCTTTCGGTTAGGCCGTTTGGTGGATCGGGAATAGGAATTCTTCGCACATTCACGAACTCTTCGGGCCGAGCTGTTGGTGGGGCCTCCACCGGCATGGCATCCCAATTGATTTGAGCACCAGAGCCTGCCTGAGAGCTTGTACCTGCCGCTGCTGCCATGAGAGTAGGTTTCTTATCTGCTGGAAGAAGAAAGGCACATTAGTGTTGCATAGGAAACAAGATGTAATGGTGTTCCCTTCACAATACTAACATGACAATCCCGGAGGTCAGTGGTTAGTGGTGAAGTGTTTGTGATAGGTGTGAGTGGTGATTAGAGGTCAGTGTCATCCTAGATGCATACTTTGGTTATGCAATGGGCTCAGAATGCTCCTGTGTTAGTGTGGGCGGATTTACAAAATTGGGTCAGGGGGTTTAGTACACAGTTTAATTCTCCACGCTTGGATAGAGGAGTTGTAGCTCTTAGAGCTAAAGACAGGTGAAGGTTTCTGGATGAGAGTGTGATGTATTTGGGACCTTTTGGGTACCCATTTCCAGACATTCCTAGGGTTGATGGGAGTGGGGACAGTGAGAGGTGTAGGTATCTTTTCATTTTCTGAGTTGTTGGCCACAAGTGCTTGTGAAAGTTGCTTCATCCTAGTGCCTGAAGGTGAAGTAATTTGGGCTTGTAAGCAAGCCTTGGGCACCCATATCTGTCTAGCATTAGGGGTGGCCTTCATTGACCGCTTAGGAACCCAAATAGAAATGGTATGCCTAGGGGTTATCCTAGGGGGCTTCTTCACTTTGTTCCTTGATGGTGAGGCACGTTTCTTGTCTCCTTGAGAGTCTGCTATTAGAGCTGTGGGTTTTCCATCCTTGCATATCCAGATCTGCTTCACGCCACGAGATGCTCCATGTTGCACGGGTTGGCGCTCCTGCCTCTTGATCAGCAGCCTCCTTCGTGTTGAGTGATGTTCAGTCTGCTCCTCTAGAATCTTCTTCGGATCAGTTAGGAACTTCTTATTGACTTCTGTACCTTCAGTAAGATTGACAATCCTCTGCACCATAGAAGTTTGTACCAGAACAACATTGTTATCTTCATGTGGGTTCCTGGAGGGACCAGGAGTTGATGCCTGTTTTCTTGGTTTGAGTGCTTGGTTTTCTAATTCAATCGTGAGACAGGTTTGGCCTACCCAAGCCTGAAGAAGTCCACTTCTTAGGTTGAGTGACTGCGTGATCATAGATCCAGTCTTGGCCTAAGACAAGAGGTTCGGTCAGATCCTCGTCTTCACACACTAGCACTTTTGCTGTCATGAGGACCTCTTGTATGTAGAGGGGAATATCCACCTCTCCCATGCAAGGGGTTTCAACACCTCCTAATCCTATCAGATATGCTTCTAGGGGTTTTACCTCCAATTGCAGCTGCTGGCAATAAGAAAGCCGAACTGCACTTGTGGCTGCTCCTGAATCAATTAAAGCTCTCACGCTTGTGCTGCTGTCTCTTTGTCCTATTTCTAGGGTCACAAAAGGTCGTCGGTCCACTATCTTATGGGTACATTCACCTGCAGTCTCACACATGGCCATGTGATAGCCTGGAGACTCTTGAGTGTCAGTCATAGGCTGATCCCTCCCTTGTCTCCTCAACTTCATTCGTCTGATACGCTCTAAGGCCTCTGCCTGTGCTTCTTCTCGAATTCGTTTTTCCTCCTCTTTACGTTGCTTAGCAGTATTGAGTCGGCTTAGCATTTCCTCCGTGAGGGGTTCCTGATAAAGCTTGACTCTGCATCCGCTAATATAGTTTGGGAGGACATCCCCCTCTAAAGTGGCTAGTTGTACTGCTCCACTCGTGGAGATCCTATTAATGATCATAGGTCCGTAGCCTCTCTTTTCTAGCTTTCTTGCGTGTTGTTTCAATGTGTAGACTAAAACTAGATCTCCTGCTTTCAAGCCCTTATCCTTCACATGGGCATCAAAGTATGCCTTTTGCCGTTTCTTTGCAGCATAGATGCCTGCTGCTGCTCGTAGCCTCGTCTCACCTAAACGCTCTAGATCCAAGATCCTAGAGGACAACTCATGTCCATTCCACTCATGCTCTTGTGCTACTCTTAAAGCTGGGATTAGGAAATCTAATGGTAGCACCGCATTCTGTCCGAAGACCATCTGAAATGGGGTGGCATTGAGTACCGTTTTGTAGGCAACTCGGTATGCCCAAACAGCATGATGAAGTTGTTTGTCCCAATCAGAGCGTTTATTATTTACAAGTTTCGTCAATACGTTACATAGGATCTTATTCGTGCTCTCGGCTTGTCCGTTAGCTTGTGGGTGATAGGGGGCAGACTTCTTATGTATCACCATGAATTCTTGAAGGAGATTTTCAATGACCTCATTCAAGAAGTGCGTACCTCTATCACTAACCAACTCTATTGGTAACCCATATCTAGTGAACACATTTTCGAATAAGAACTTAGCCGTCGTTTGAGCATCATTCTTTGTCGTGGCTTTTACTTCCACCCACTTTGTAAGGTAATCTGTAGCTACAATAATATATTCTGCATGGGAGTTTCTAGTTGGGGATTTGATGGGACCTACAAAGTCTATACCCCACTTTGAAAATGCACGTCCTCCCATCATTGGCCTTAAAGGCATTTCATCTTTTCTTATCGGATATTGGGCACGTTGGCATGTGTCACAACTCTTCACATAAGTATGTGCATCCATATGAAGAGTGGGCCACCAAAGTCCTGAAAATAGAATGGTCTTAATTACCCTGTCAGGCCCAAAGTGTCCACCTGCAGTACCGCTGTGTGCCGTTTCTAAGACTTTCAAATAGTCTGATTCATGAATGCACAGTCTTAGGTAACCATCCTTGCCTCTTCGATATAGGTTGTCTCCTACTAAGGCATAGTCTTGAGCCTCTTGCTCCATGCTCCGTTTTCTTGCAAGACTAGCCTGATTGGGTAATGTTCCCGATCTCATGAACTCGACCAATGGAGCACTCCAATCTGGGATTAATGACACGTGATAAAGAGTGGCATGTTCCACTGGGGTTCTCTTCTGGCACACTGAACAATTGTGAATCCACTCTTGTATTTCTTTGTCCATGCTAGGCCAATACACTCCTAAACGTTTCACATTCTGCAATGTTCGTTGTTTAGAGTAGTGATTCCCTAGCAATCCCTCATGGGCTTGTTGCAACCAACTAGTATGTTCATCGTCCTCGACACAACAAGCTAATACGCCCTCGGTATCTTGCTTGTACATACTTCTGGCCAATATTTGATACTTTAGTGATTTTACAATTTCCTCTTTGCTTGTTTTCACATTCTTATTTGCAGGCCCGAAGGTTAGGACTGGTACCAACTTACTTGCCCATTTAGGAACAACTTCTAAATTGAACAGATAAGCATCGGGCAATTCATCAGACACTCCTTGCGGTGGCTCTCCTGAAGTGATGCGAGAAAGATGGTCTGCCCTAAGATGGGTTCTACCTTTCCTGACAACAACTTCAAAGTCGTATTCCATTAGTAAGAGGAACCATCTTACTAAGCGGCCTGTATTGCAAGGTTTATTGACCAAATATAGTAAAGCTTGATGATCAGTGAAAAACTTGAACTTATTGGCTAATAGATAGTGTCTAAACTTCTTCACAGCATATACCATGCCTAAGCCTTCTCTCTCCGTTGTGGTGTAATTTCGTTCAGCTGCATTTAATTGCCTACTAGCATATGCTATCGGCAAATCTAGGTTTCCTTCACCTGTGGGTTGTGCTAGCACACATCCTATTGCATGATTGGAGGCATCTACATGGACATGAAAGGGTTTGCTCCAATCCGGAGTAGTCAATATTGGTGCTGTGCACAAACGTCTCTTCAGCTCGTTGAAGGAAGTCTCGCATTCCTCGCTCCACTCAAAATTTGTTAACAACCCATAAAGGGGTTTAGCTATGATGGCATACATGTGGATAAACCTACGGTAATATCCACAATGGCCCATAAAGGCTTGTACCTCTTTAACATTCCTTGGTCTGGGCAACTCTGCTATTGCTCTTACTTTGTCTTCATCTGTTGAAATTCCATTCTTAGAAACAATGTGACCTAAGATCTTACCTTGTCGTACCATGAACACACACTTCTCTGGATTCAGACACACTCGATAATCTCTACACTTGTTGAAGATTTGCCTGAGCTCAGGGATGTGGTAACTTCTTTCTTGGGAATGAGCGCATAAATCATCCACATATACTTCTAAGCTCTTTTGCAAGAACTCTTTGAAGACATGACACATGAGTCTTTGGAATGTTGCAGGTGCATTGGTGAGCCCAAATGGCATCACACGAAATGCAAAGATTCCCCATTCTGTGGCAAAGGCCGTTTTGTGTTGATCTTCGGGGGCAATGGCTACTTGGTTGTAAGCTGAAAATCCATCAAGGAAGCTGTAAACTTCCTTGCCTACAACACGCTCCAATAGATGTTCGGTGATTGGAAGTGGATAACTATCTCTGATCGTAGCGGCATTAACTTTTTTAAGGTTAATGCACACCTGCAATTTCCCATTCTTCTTGGGCACCACTACAATGGGGGACACCCATTCAGTGTGCTCAATCTCATAGATGAATCCAGCTTCAATCAGCCTGTCAATTTCCTCCTTTATTTTGGCTGCATAATTGTCATTATATGTGTAGGGCTTTTGTTTGGTGGGCTTGGCATCAACGGTCATCGGAATCGTATGAGAGCAAATCTCGGGATCTACTCCTTTCAAGTCTCTATAGTGCCATGCGAACACATCCCTATATTCCCTTAATAGAGCTACAAGCTCTGCTTCTTCTTCTGCACTTAGGTCGTCTCCTATGTACGTACATCGTTCTTCGTTCCCTTCAATGGTCACTACAATTTTTTTGGTCTTTTCTTTATTGTCATATGCTTCTCCTATAATGGCCTCTCTCTTAGGCATTCGTACCAAAATTTTTCGATCTTCCACTTCATATTTCTTGAAATTTTCTGGTACTTCAAACAATGATTCTTCCTCTTCTTGTTTCACTGCTTTTCTTTTCTTTTTCTTTTGACCTCCTTCACTTCCTTTCTTTGAATTTATCGTTTTAATACTCGCAAGGGGTTCTTCTTCTTTTTGGGTTAACACTCCTATGTCTTCTAAGTAGTGTTCCTCTGAGTCAAAGTAAGTATCCATCACAATGGATTCTAGATCATCGTCATTCTCTTCTTCTTCTATGAACTCACTAGGATCACATTCTTCCAAAAAGGGCTGACACATGAACACTGAAATATCATAACCCTCCTCATCACAATGGGGTGTCCATTGTTCCTCATTGACTGCAATGTCCATGGTAGCTAAGATTTCTGCCCAACCATGAGGCTCAAATTCCTCATCTGGAAATATCATCGGTGTATAGGCTGGGTCTTTTACTGGTCTATCTCCTGGGGGAGTTCCTTCTTCTCTCGCTTTTAGGCGCTTTTCCTCTTCCTCCGCGACCTTGCACATCCACAAGTGAGTATCTTCATGCAGCCAGGATGGTTCAGGTGAACTTCCAGAATGCACGGAGATAGAATCTTCTTCCGCTTTGTGGATAGGATTCCACTGTAGGGGTGGTACATCTCTGAAGGTGTAATCCTTCAGATTGACCTTGGTGGTGACCCCTAAGTGCTGTAAGTACAAGGAGTTGGTTCCCCAATCCTGTACTATTTGCAATTGTCGTAGAAAGGGTCTTCCTAGGATCATCTCGTAAACATTATTTTTCTCAAAGTCACATATAGCAAATGTATGTTCAAACTCTACACCACAAGTGGTTAGAGTTATCCCTTCAAGCAATCCGAGAGGTCTTTCAAAATGACCATCTGCCATTTGAAGTTTCATTCTCGTTGGTCTTAAGGTGGGTTTGCCCCATTGCTTCCACAAGGAAGTGGTCGCAATAGCAACACCAGCACCCGAATCCACAATTGCTTTGGTTGTGTAACCTTGGTAGGTGATCGGAAGATAAGTGTTACCTTCTTCACCTTCGCTCATGTCTCCTATCTTGTCGAGAGGTATCTCGGGAACTTTTTGCTTAGAGCCTACTTTTGGTATATTGGATTCAAGTTCTGGAACCTGATCCTTCACATGATTCCAGAGCTCCGGTTTTGCTTTGAGGAGCTCCTCTACAGTGAGATGACATTGAACCTTAGTGTTCTTCACAACATCAGTGTTCCTTGGAATCACTGAGTCTTCATTTCTCACCAATATCGTGGGAGCTCTGATCTGGAGAGATTCAGATTCCCATCGGCCTGTGAAATGAGGCAACTCTTGTAAAGAATTAGATTCAAAATCTAATCTCTCATCCTCTTGTTGCTCTGTTTGATCTCCATAGATAGACGGAATGTCTTGGGGAAATTGATCACGAAGATCATCAATCTCAGGAATAGGAGGGGAATCACCCTTCTCCTTGGCCCATTTCTCTTCTTGTATTTCCCGCAAGAACTCTTGAGAGTACTGTTGAATTGAAGGAGGTATTCCAGCATCCGTGGAATTAGGAACATAAGCTCCCATTGGTGGTGAGCTTCCTCTTTCAACAACTGGTTGAGCCTGTGGAGGTAAAGAAACTTGTGATTTGTTTACCAACTGCTCTAATCTTTCTAGTAAGCCTTGGAAATGCAAATCCGGCTTGACAGAGTTTGTCTGATTGAACTTTTGACTAGTCTCAAGTATAGCTTGAGCTTGTTCTACCATTTTCATGCACATTTTCATCCGTTCAATCTCTAAATCTGCTCTAGGGTAACTCTTGTCTAGGTTTGCAGCTGTTGGCCCTTCTTGAAGTCGAGCCTGGTAGGCCTTGAACATCATGTCCAAGCCTTCAGGAGTGGAGTCAGCTAATACTGATCCTACTCGGGGTGGTGGGTGGGTTACGTGGGGTGTATTAGAGGGTGGAGGAATGGAGGGTGATGGGGATGGTAGTGGTGGAAGTGTGTGGGAGTGCGGTTGAGATGTGATCTCTGTGATTTTTGCCTTGGTTTCTCTCAAGCTTTCTTCAAGTTCGTTTATCTTTTTTGCCCATTGCCTTTTCATTCTTTCACGACTATCCTTCCAGGCTCTAGTCCTCTTTTTGGTTATGCTCTCTGTTTCACTCACCTCGGGGCTCTTTTCCTGACCAACACCTTGGTGTTGTTGAAGTGCCTGGGCTCTTGTGATCACCTGCACAGGTGCAGTGGAAGTCACACTCCCAGTGGAGTCTACAACTAACCCAACAACATTGATAGGAGTGATTTTAGGCATGTGATTAGGGTTCTTTGGGCAATCTCGTAGGAGATGTTCTTTCTCGCAGTCTTGACAGAAACCCTGAATGGTTACTGGTTGAGGTTGTGTAGGGACAGGCAGTGGACAATCACGTACAAGGTGATCTCCCTGACATCTGAAGCATGGTCCTCTAGGAAATGGGGTTCGTACCTGCCTAGGTTGAGGTCTAGAGTTGGGGTTTGTGTACATGACATTAGCATACTCAGGTTCCCCACTATTTTCACTTGGGTCCTCATAATAGTATGACTCGTTATGCTCGGGTGACTGCATGTAGTAAGCCTGTGGGCTATCCATATGTGTGGAGTCAAAACTATGGTCACTCGGATCACTGTCTGATAGCAATGGGGTGACTGGGACTATGGCTCTATTCGGATTTTCTTCAGTAGATGCATATTTCACTGGGATCACATTGATGGGAGCAGGGGGTTGCTGTACTAGGACTGGTTGAGGTCTCTGCTGCCCTTGGTAAGGTGGTTGATAAGTTTGCTGTGGTCTGTTGTATTGTTGTGGTGGGTACTGATTCTGGTATCTACCATGTTGTGGATATGGCTGAGGATAATTTTGCCTAACAGTTTGTTTGTTATATGGGCAGTCTTGTGCAGTGTGGTTGGTGTACCTGCGCTCTATGGTGCAGTACTGGCTACTAGGATTCGCCTGGGGTTGGGCCATAATGGGACATACACTTGCCATATGTTCACCGCCACAATTGTAACACCGCTTAACTGGGGCAAATCTCGGAATTTGCTTGTTAGAGACACCTAGTTTTTGGGCTACCTTCTCTGCAAGTTCCTCGATGGATGTGGATTGACCAGATGTCAGGTTACTAGAGCTATCAGAATCCTTATAGATTTTTGATAGTTCTAATTCCTCACCTAGATTGTCCTCAATGTCTATGCACATGCGCACGCACTCTTCTATCGTTCTGGGGTCCTTCAGGTACACATATGACCTGAGCTTAGTGCTCAACAATCCGTCTAGGAACAAGGCCACTTGTTTGGCTGGTGTGGGTAACTCCGGCATCGGGCATCTCTCCAGGTACTGTCTAAATCTTCTTCCAGCTAGTCTGACCGTCTCTTGAGGTGTTTGTTTGAAGCTATGAATTAGTGAGGAGGTGTTATGCCTGATTCCACTCTTAGAAAACTCAACAATAAATGCCTCTAAGAGCTGGTCTATGTTTCTGAAATGCCTCTCATTTAGTGGTTGAAACCACGTAAGGGCAGTGTTCCTAAGGGTTAGACCGAAAGCATTATATTGTGTGAATAGGTCCTCTACCTGTTCAGCTTTCAATACTTGCCGAAATTCTGCCACATGGTCATAAGGGTCTCCCGTGCCATCGAAGTAATTCTTCATTGACTTCACCAGTTGAGTTGGTCGCAGGGTCCTAGTGTGTTCTCTCGGCCTTGGCAAAGGAAAATCATCAATATTCCTTTGATTCCATGGGGTTCTATGTCTCTCAGGTTCCACTCTATTCCTTTCTGTTCCCGTTCTTTCTCTTCCCAGGGAGTTGGCAAAACTTACCTCAGGTTTGTCTCTACTTCTATCTCTTTGAGCTCCATGAGCTTGGGAGGTCCCAGCTCCTTGATGACTGTATGACACATTAGTCCGAGGTTGGGGAAAAACAAATTCGCCCTTCCATGTGTAGGCATGTCTGCCATGCTCAGTGACCACGAAGATTCTCTCTGATGCATTGTCTAGGTAGGTTACTTGGCCTGGGCTATCAGGGTCTTTAAACTCATAGATTGTGAGGGCACTCACTTCCTGAGGTTGAGAAGATTTATATCTCCAAAAAGCCTCATCGGTTTCTCGGTTTAAAAGCAGATCTATGCTTTTATTATCCTGTGGAATCCACTCTGGAGTCATGATTCTGGTCAAGACAGATTTACCACGGGGAGTTCTTGGCTCTCTCTCTAAGTTCCCTTGCTCTATATCACCCATGTCGGTCTCTGCAATCACATTTCCAAACTCGTCTGTTCTATCAGGAAGAGTGGTGACTACATAAATAGTCCCCTCTTTATCTAGGTATGCTCCATTCTCAAACTTGACTACTGGGTGGTCTAATCCATGGGGTTGATCGGGGTTCTTAATCTGGACCACCGATCTTCTCAGCCCGTCTTCGTAGATGCGAGCACCTAGACGATTCGTCCTGATATATTCCAATTGAGTCTTGTATGGTCCTTCTGGTTTTTCTAGATAAGCCAATCCTGAACTACCTACTGGTCTCTCCATGTGATAGGACATCTCAGAATCACTTGTTTCTGATCTGGGAGTGTATGGGTAATCACTCAACTGTTGGGCCCAAGACCTGGCAGTGTGATTGACACTAGCTTCAAAAGATCTGAGGCTTTGTCTGTCTCGGCCTAAGTGTCTGCCTGATCTAAGGTTCATATGCCTGATTTATCTACCCCCTGGGACCCAAGCACACTCTCGTTGCAGGTTAATTTTGCACCAATCACTTTGTTCTTTTGAGTTGAATATTATGTTTATGGTCTTATCTGAAATCGCATCGTCAGGAGTACTTAAGTGAATTTCCGCACTTGATAAGTGATCGATTCCCGTTTACCTTTTGTCCCTTAGGGTTTTCGCACTTAAGACCTATTTACTTCTTGCACTTGGTTGATTAATACTCTTGGACTTGATTCGTGCCTAACGTTGCCCTAATTAATTACCACACCTAAGTCGTACTTAGCCTAGGCTAGGAATTGACAAAGGAGGGTTGAGTAGATCTTCCAACCTTAATTAGCTGGTTGACCAGACTGCTACACAAGCCCAGGAAGCCTTCTCCCAAGCTTGGTACTCACCCTTGCTAGCTTGCCTTGGATTGCCTTGAGTGCACACAAAGTTCCTGCAAAAGCTCACCAGTTAGTATAGCTTTATTACCACAAGTAATTGGAAGACACACATCAATATTTTCAGTCCCCCTGGAGTAACTCACTGCACCCCCTCAACGAGCTTTCCAACGAGACCAAAATCTCATCAATCGGAGTTCGTATGGTCAAGTTATAACCATTCAGGCACTAAAGGGTCAAGACAGGCTCTCAGGGTTCAGGAGATCCCTCTCTGGTTTTTAAGCCTTTTGCCCACTTCCAAGGTTCTAAAGTTATACCAAGGTGCCTAAAATTAAGCTCAACTACCCTTCCAATCACTAAAAAAATATCCCTAAATTTTCATGCGTTAAAGGCCGTGTATCGCGATAGGTCGGGTCGAGGTGTCGCGATAGGTCGAAGTGTCGCGATAGGTCGAAGTGTCGCGATAGGTCGAAGTGTCGCGATGGGTCGAAGTGTCGCGATAGGTCGAAGTGTCGCGATAGCTCGTGAGGTGTCGCGATAGGTCGTGAGGTGTCGCGATAGGTCGAGGTGTCGTGATAGCTCGTGAGGTGTCGCGATAGGTCGAAGTGTCGCGATAGGTCGTGAGGTGTCGCGATAGGTCGTGAGGTGTCGCGATAGGTCGTGAGGTGTCGCGATAGGTCGTGAGGTGTCGCGATAGGTCGTGAGGTGTCGCGATAGGTTGTGAGGTGTCGCGATAGCTCGTGAGGTGTCACGATAGGTCGAAGTGTCGCGATAGCTCATGAGGTGTCGCGATAGGTCGTGAGGTGTCGCGATAGCTCGTGAGGTGTCGCGATAGCTCGTGAGGTGTCGCGATAGGTCGAAGTGTCGCGATAGGTCGTGAGGTGTCGCGATAGCTCGTGAGGTGTCGCGATAGGTCGAAGTGTCGCGATAGCTTGTGAGGTGTCGCGATAGGTCGTGAGGTGTCGCGATAGCTCGGGATATGGTGAATTTTTCTGTTCTGTCTAGTGATCCTGGGAGCTCTAGGCCTGCGCAGTGTCGTGGTGCACTCAGAATCGTGATTGGGTGAAATTTTCGGAGTGTCACGATAGCTCGAGCTCAACGCCTCGGGGACTGTGCAGACAAATTCTGTACCTGCTGAGCTTGCTGGAGATGATGATGGAGCTGCCACCTGCAAGAAACATGCAAAAAAACACACAAAGACAAGCACACACACTCGCTCTCTCTCAAACTCGCACACAACAAATGAGGGAATGATAAGGAAGAGGGAATATGTAGTGGAGAAGGAGGTGGAGGTGGAGATGGAGAAGGAGGTGAAGATGAAGATGGAGATGGAGAAAAATCAGAAATTTACCTACTACTTACCATTCCAACGCGTCCTCTCTACGTCTTACCATCACACGCTCGTCCTCAAAGCTCGATCCCCGGCAACGGCGCCAAAATTTGGTGTAGCTCAGTGATGAGTAGCACCTCCTTTAATGTCAATCCGGGAAGACGTAAGGATGGTATGAAGACCACGAGCAAGTGGAGGCACAAGTGCGTGAGTGAGAAGCACACAAGCATGCACACACATACACGCACACGCGCACACACGGCAAGAACAAAGAGAGTAAGACAATGGAATCACTTCTATTGCAACAAAGTTCTCATACAAGCTCAAACTACAAGAAGCTCCTCAAAAATGAGCTCTCTAGCTCTATTTATAGTTTTTGACTAGCTTTGGCCCTGTCCAGACCTAGTGTTCGGCCTAGTTAAAAATTAGGTTTCAGGGCTTATTTGAGGGCTCAAACAAGATCTAAAAATTATGAAAATTGGAAGGCAACTACTTCTAAGGCTCCCCAAGCTCGAGGACTCCTCGGCTTGTACAAAATGGAGCTACAAAAAGGTGAAATGATATTTACAAGGGTTTTTAGTGATGAGAATCACTTAAAAATGATGTAAGGGTTTTGAAAAAAAATGAAGGGTTGCCTTAGTGCTAGATCTGCATGTGTGTCCGTACTTGCTTCTTCCCGTATACTGTCAACAGTAGGGTTGTATAACCTGTAGCCCTTTTGATTGTTGTCATATCCAATAAATACACACCTTTCTGCCTTTGGATCCATCTTGCCTCTAACCTGTGAAGGAACATGAGCAAAAGCAATACATCCAAAAATTTTACAATGATCTAAGCTTGGTCTTCTTCCATTCCAAGCCTCATATGGAGTCATCCCATCAAGGGATTTTGAAGGCAACCTGTTAATCAAGTAAGTGGCTGTAGATACAGCCTCGGCCCATAAGTAATTAGGTAAATGCTTTTCATTTAACATAGACCTTGCAGCTTCAACAATTGTCCTATTCCTCCTTTCTGCCACTCCATTTTGCTCAGGAGTGTACCTTGTAGTTACCTCTCTTTTGATTCCTCTTTCTTGAAGAAAAGAATCAAAATCATGGGAGAAGTATTCTCCCCCTCCATCTGACCTTAGCCTTTTTAGTGATTTACCTGTTTGATTCTCCACAAGAGCCAAATATCTTTTGAAACATGAAAAAACTTCATCTTTGTGTTTCATAAAGAATAGGATAGTCCATCTGCTGCAATCATCAATAAAGGAAACATAATACCTTGATCCAGATATTGAAGCTTCCTTGCTAGGTCCCCATACATCTGTATGAACCAACTCCAAGAGATCTCCATGCATATAACCTTTCTTCATGAATGGTAACCTGTGAGACTTTCCAAATTGACATGCACTACACTTATAAATCATATGTTGTTTTGACAAATTAGGAAGTCCAAGTACACTTTGGTCCCTGCAGATTTGCTTTAATGACCTTTCACCAATATGTGCTAACCTTTTGTGCCATACTTCCAATTCTGTGAGTGTCTGACTACCATAATTAAAGAGAGCAATGTTTCTAGTGTCCTGTAATTCAAATGTGAACAATCTACCTGTCTTTTCACCTTTTGCAATTCTTCTGAATCCTTGACTTGGATCTTCAACAAATGCTCCTGCTTTTGTGAACCTGACTTGCAACCCTTTCTCTACTATCTGCCCAACACTTATCAAATTCTTTGTAATGGTAGGGACATAGAGTACCTTACTGAGTAGGTTGATGTTTCCATCAGGTGCTTTGACATTGCTTATTTTCTCCACAGGATGTTTTGTATCATCTCCTGTTTGTACCTCATGCTTATTCCTTGGATCTTCTAAATCTGATAGGGTATGTTTGTAGTATAGGGTATGTTTGTACACTTTCAAGTCATCATTCCATAGAGATCAGACCTATACTTATTTGCACTCGAAAGCAATAAGTAGATGGATGGATGGGTGTCAAGTTGAGTAGTCGAGTACTACCCCACATTAGTTTTTCAGAGAGATCCCCAATAGGATCTACCTTCTCAAGTTCCACAAGCCATCAACTCCATCGCTCCAAGATCACTCCTTCAAGGATTGGCAATAGGGTATTCCTTCACTACAGATGAGCAAGAAGCTTCGCTCAAAAATGTTCAAGTCCCCTTTGCCAACAAAGAATATGGTATCCTTGGCAAAATCCGATAGGACCATTGGCAAAAATGATCATAACTTGCTCGTTATTGATTTTTTGAATGTATGTTGTGAGTCCTTTCAAAGCTCTCAACGACTTTGACAATTTGAAATAGGAAAAAATACAAAAGAATGGCTTAGCATCACTTCACAGATGTCCCAAACCTACAAGAATGCATCCTCCACTCGTGCCGAACACCTAAACATGTAATCTCATGCAAAAGTTCTTTAAAAGGATGCAAAAATGTTAGATAATACATAAAGGCACTTCAAAAATAGTGTCACATGCCCAAAATCAAGCAATACACACACTCAAAATGCAAGGAAAAGCCAAGATACGAGTTTGCAAAAAGCAAGAGATCACTACACTTGAACCAAAAACTCTTGAAAAATGAGGGTCTTGTCTTTTATAGGGGTTTCCTAAAGACAACTCCTTCTTTATTTGAAAATTCCCAAAAATAGGAAAAAAACTACTCTAACTAACTTCTCTCTTGCACATTTTAATAAAGAAGGCTCTTCCCTATTACAAGAATACTATTCCACATGTATGTACAACTATTCTTTTCCGCAAAATTGATGTAAGAGAGTGAAAAAAGAATAGTGTGTCCCCACTAATGTGTGGCACTCACCCCTCCTAGCTTTTTTTTCATTCTTAAAAAGACTTTTAGGAAGGTTTTCCTATTAGGTCTTCAAGCATGTTGTCTTTAGTCTTTCATGAAAATCTTGAGATGATTGAGTATGTCATTCAAGAATGCATCTAGACCATCTTTGTTGTTGATGCATGGACTTGGATTTACTTCTCTTTTGCAAGTGATTCTGTACATCCTCGCATATTGTTCACCTACAGAATTGGTTTGTGAGGACTATGAAAAATATAGGAGTGAAAATATTTTTTCTCGTTATATCATCTCTTTTTTTTTTCCTTCTTCTTCTTTTTCTAATGAAAAATATAAGATACAATGATAGAATAAAGTTGAATGATACTATGATTGCTAGTAAAATAAAAGCTATTAATTCTAGGGAGTGAAGGATATTATGCTATAAAAATGTGTGTTCAAAGGGTATCCTCCTCCTAGTGTGCATCACATGTGTTACTTTCTTTATAAAGTGCCTGAATGGGGTTTCTTGGTACTTTCCTTGACTTTCTTCTTGATTTTGTTGAGGATCCTCACTTTTCACTCAATATCATAGATCATAAGAGTTTCTATGATGTTTTGAATGCTCTGTTGGGTGTGTGTAGAAGTGTAAGAGACACACAAGAAGCACACACAAGGAGCACAAGTATAGCAAGTGTTGAAAATGTGAACTATGCAAGCTTTAGGTGGATAAAGGGGTGAAAAGACCTTAATTTGGAAGAAATTCATGACTCAAATCACTTATGGTGGTCTCAAGGTTGTGCAAGTCAGGCAAGGAAGTCGTACGACAATGGAAAAGTCGAGAGATGCATCCAAAAGCTATAAAAGAAGGTGAAGAGTCATCAAATGCATGGAAGTCTTGTAGATCATTCAAGATTAAGAGACATATACTAAAGGAGGATCAAGGAAAGAGTCATCCAAGGCTCAAGGAGCTAAAACACAGTGTCCAAGCTAGGAAAAATGCAGAGGAGTGTGCCACATGCACACAAGAAGAGCAAGAAGAAGCTATCAAGGCCACACCCCCTCTAGTCTCTTGTAGGTATAAACATAGTCTGCTTATAATAGTTATAATTCCTTGTGTACATATCCAATTCAAGAGATTAAAGTGCATTATGTAGCTTATGTGTCTTAATTTAACTAAGAGAGATTTTTGAAATTAGTTTTATGTGCATAGAAATTGATGTATCTCTATAACCATAATTTCTGCATATCCTAAATCTTTGCATAGTCTATTTTGTACAGAGTTGTTGATTGACCTAAACATATCAATTTGAGGTTTTCTATAGCTTATTGGAAAGCATATGAACCACTAAGTGTGGCTAAAAGCTTATGTGATTTGGATCAATGTAAGGTAGGTGAATCATAGTTTTGCTGCAAGGTAGTAGAAAAGGTGTATGAAGGGACCTAGGTATTGGGTTCATTTCACCTTTAGTGTGCAAATTTGAGGGATTAAATTCCATTAGCTGGTATCAAAGCAGGAAAAATCCTTTGGAGACTCTAGGAAAAGGACAAAAAATCTTGTACATCAAGGCTAAGAGGTACATTTTAGAACAACCCTAATTTCCCATTCATTATGGTAGATCTAGGTCAAAAAGTGGAGTTGCTTGACAAAGACAACAATTAGTCATGAAGATTTAGAGTCATGAAATACCTCATGAGAAAAGGTGTATGTCCTGCGTGTGGAGATGAAAATAAGCCCAATGTGGGTCCCAAAGATCATCAATCAAGAATTGAAGATGTTGAAGGATTGGGAAGAAAGGAATACAAAAGCTATCTTCTACATATCACATGATCAAAGTTTGATCATTCTAGAGATGTTTGGGAAGCCTTAGAGAAGATATATGCCACTTCCACAAGAAGCAGGAAGATGCACCTTAAGAATGAACTCCATTCCTTGAAGAAGGGTAGTGGTCAATCTATTGTTGACTACACCTTGAGGGTAAAGGAGTTGAGGGAGAAATTGGCATCCGTTGGTTGCAAAATAAATGAGGAAGACCTTGCAAAAATTAGTCACAATTGGTTGAGAGGGTAAGACAAGTGGAAACCCCTTATTACTACCATCTTGTATAGAGATCCTCTACCAACTCTTGCAGACTTGATCCCACACCTAGTTGTAGAAGAAGTTGCCATGGGAGACACATGCAAGAAAGATGGTCACTCACATGTCCTATATGCTAGCAAAGGCAAAGGCAAGAGTGGAAAGAAGGGGAAAGGAGGAAAAAGCTAGTGGAAGCAGTCCAAGGAAGAAGATTCAGATTCATAAGGAGATAGCAAGGCATCATCATCAAGGAAGGGAAAGAATGGCAAAGGGAAGAACAACCCTCATCAAGGTAAAACTTGTTTTATATGTGGTAAACATAATCATATTTATTCAAATTTCTAGTTCAAGGATGACAAAGGCAAGAAGAAGAAGGAGCACAAATCCAAGAAGGATAATGAGAAGGAGACCCTCCTACCCTTGAGACATGGCTACACTAGTGATCCCAAGGACACAAAGTGGAACATAGACTCTGAATGCTCTAATCACATGTCATGTATGGAGGAATGTTTATTCATATGCAGGTCCTAAGCTCAAAAGGTTGTCTGGAGATAGGAGATAACACTGACCATCCCATTACACATGTGGAAGGTGTGAAGCTAGGTGAAGGTAAATCTGTCAAGACTCTTAAAGATGTGCTCCATATTCCATCTATTTCCAAGAACCTTATCTGTGTAGGAGAGATGGTAGAGAGAGGTATGCAGCTTATATTTGATGCAAAATGCTGTAGGTGAAGCAAGGAGACAAGGTCATTTCCAAGGGACGGAAATAAGGCAGATTGTTCACACTAGATGTTGCTCCTACACACAACAAGGTATGTTATGTGATGATTGGTAACAAAAGGATTGTAGAGATTGATCTTTGGCACAAGAGGATAGGACATATAAATATTCCCAAGTTAAAAAGCATGTGCAAAGTTGGTTTAGTGTAGGGACTACCAAATCTTGAAGGCCAAGATCTACATGAGTTTTGTGATGCTTGTGAGCTAGGTAAGCAAGCAAGGAAGCCATTTCCAAGGAGTTACTACAGATCCTCTAAGCTCTTGGAGCTTATACACTCACATGTATGGGGCCCTAGCAAAGAGACTTCATTGGGAGGAGCTAGGTACTTTGTCACTTTCATTGATGACCACTCAAGAAAGGTATGGCTATATGTTATCAAGGAAAAATCAGAAGTGTTTTCATGCTTTCAAAGGTTTAGGTCCCTTGTTTAGAAACAATTGGATGCACACATCAAGACACTAAGGTCAAATGGAGGGGGAGAGTATTTCTCCAAGGAATTCAAAAAGTACTTGGAGGACAATGGCATAAAGAAGCACTTTACATGCAGGTACACCCCACAACAAAATGGTGTTGTAGAGAGGAAGAATAGGCATTTGGTTGAGATAGCTCAATGTCTCATAAATGAAGGTTGGTTACCATTCTCTTTTGAGGCTGTGAATATAGCTTGTTACCTGATAAACAGGGTTCCAATAGGTGTAGATAAGGGCAAGGCAAAGTTGAATGAAGAGGATCAAGAGGAGTATGCAGACTTTGATGCACAGATTCAACCTCAAGATTCAATCATAATCAGTGGAATAGAGGCTTCTACATCTAAGGTATACTCATATGATCACTCTTACAATTATGATTATGAAAGACCATCCCCTACTTCAAAGTATAGAAGCTGCAAGAGACATAGGGAAGCTCAAGAGGAGTCAAAAGAGGAAGAGATTGAGGAGGTCATTACTCCCTAATGTAAGAAGGAAGACATGAAGATAGTCCAAAACATGTGGGTGTACAAGACCAAGAGGAATGCAGATGGTAGCTTGGCAAGGTACAAGGCTAGAATAGTAGCCAAAGGCTTCACACAAACACAAGGGGTGGATTATTAGGAGACTTTTAACCCTATTGCAAACAAGGCTACCATTAGAGCTCTCAATAGCCCTATGTGCAACAAGGAGGTTGCCTTTCTACCAGATGGACATAAAGAATGCTTTCTTGAATGGTGAGGTACAAGAAGAGTTGTTCATGGAACAACCTCAAGGGTATGTTGATCCATAGCATTCTACCTATGTTCGTAGGTTGAAGAAGCCCTTGTATGGCCTAAAGCAAGCCCCAAGGGCTATGAATCAAAGGCTAGTGTACTTCTTGAAGAGATGTGGTTTCTCTCCAAGTGATGCAGATCCATCCTTGTATATGAAGAAGACAAATGACAAGATATGTTTGGTATGCATATATGTAGATGATCTTCTTGTGATAGGTGATGATGATACATGGATAAGGAACATGAAAGAGAAGCTTGGAAGAGAGTTCAAAATCTCATATTCACGTGTGCTAAAGTACTTTCTTGGCATTGAGGTGATCTATGGGAAAGAAGATATCTATCTCTCTCAAAAGAAGCATCTTCTAGATGTTTTGTTTAGGTTTGGCATGATAGATTGCAAACCAATAGCTCAACCTATGGATTCAAATGTCAAGTTAAGCAAGGAAGATGGTAAGAAGCTAGAAGACCTGACACCATACAAGAGCATTGTGGCATCGTTGATCTATGCTACACTCATAAGGCATAACTTGTGCTACATAGTTGGAGTTCTATCTGAGTTCATGCATGCGACCTGTGTACCTAAGTACCAACTTAGGGACTTATGGAGAAAGAGAATATACCTCAATCCCCCTCAAGTGCATATAGTGGGGATTCACGCTTTATTTATCAATCCAAAGAGTATCAAAACCTAGCCGAGTGTATGAAGATGTGCATTCAGATGATGGTCAATGCAAATGAACTCTCATGAAGTGCAAACAAGCATAAATCTATTCCAAACAAGTCTCAGGGTTCATTTATGGTGTCACGACATTTGGAGCAGCAATCAACAGTAAATCAAGCTTTTCTCTCAGCTCCCAACTCCGAATATAGCGAATAGAGCTTCATTTCGAAGCTCTCAAGAAGATGCATCCAAAGATCATCTTTTCACTCGATTCTGACACTCCTGCTTCAAGTTATGAGCAAAATACTGAGTCACGGGAATGACCTTCCTACACTTCAGCACTTCCTACACTCCGCACACACCTTAACAATAGCAAACAAGCACTTTCATGGATAGACAACACTTCCAAGCACTCTTTCCAAGCATCACACATGCATACAAGCTCACAAAGAAGAAGATACAGAGAGGAGAAGACATAAATTCGAAATTTTGTGCTCTTGATCCTCACAATGGCAAAAAGTCTCTACAAAGAGTCACAAATTGACTTATATACATGTGCCCTAAAAATGGTCCTTTCACACAAGAGACCGGCACTTTATTAACTAAAAGGCTAATTTCCTACTAATTTACAAAGGTAAGATACAAATCCTTATGGGCATGCATCAAGAGGACTCCTCTAGTGCATTTACATCGGAAATTATATTACAAAAATGACTATAATACAAAAATAAAGTGTCCAATTCGGAAAAATTTTGGGGTCCTTTTTCTTTGCTTCTTTGCTCTTCTTTACTCTACAACACTCTCCCCCTCTTTGTCTCTGTCGCCCCTTGATGGTCTTAGCTTCGTGTCTCTATCTTTGTGCCTGTAGTCGACCACTGCCTGCTTCTGTTATGATGGTATAGTTTTACCAGCGGTCAAGAAACAGATCATAACTCAGGACCTGTTGCATTAGTCGTGGCCTCTTCTTCTTGTTTCCCCGTATGCAACCCGTGGATAATTTTCCAATCGCTCCTTTTAAATCTAGGTTGCTCTGTTAAATCAGGCTGCCATGCACGCAACCAGTGGAAGGTATGAAGGTGTGGACCTTCACCCTTCAACCTGGACCTTCCGAAGACCCAGATGTTGAAGGACCTCCTTAAGGATCACGATCTGCTAGATATCTTCTTGCACTTCTTCATGGTTACTTGTTGGCCTTGATCCGCCCTTGTCGCCGACGTACCTTCCCCTGTTGTATGCCCCTACGAGGCTCTGTGTAGAGATGGGTGTTGCGTGCCCCTACGGGGCTTCCTGTACAGATATTACTTCAGATATAATACTTTTAGTGAAGCTTTCTTGGTCTTCTTCTTTTCTTCTTTTTGCTGGACTCTCCCTCACTTCCTGCAGAGATATTACTTCAGATATAATACTTTTAGTGAAGCTTCTTTCTTGTTCTTCTTCTTTTCTTCTTTTTGCTGGACTCTCCCTCAACACTACCCCCCTTCTGAACTCTCTCGTCCCCAACAGGCTTTGGAATTCGAGGGGAGTATGTTTTGTAAACCTTTTGCTCTGTCTCATTAAGCAGATTAGCTTCACGTATCAGTAGTTGCTTCCATTGTTCAGCTTTCACACCGTCATGTGGTGGCTGTCTGTGATCTGCGAAGAAGCTCAATTCATATGCCACTAATATGGCATTCAAGTTAGTTGACATCTTTGTTGATATATTTAGGTAGTGATGTGTGTGAACACACTAGGACCGTCGGGGCTTTTTTTCCCTCTTTAGGAGGTTTTTTCCCCCGGCTTGTATATACACCTATTGCCCTAATGGGCTACTTATCTTTGTACATTCTCTAGTAATACATTCAGTATTGTGTGTTGTGCTCCAAGCTTCTTCTTCTTCCTTGTGATGTTCGCGTGCTTTCGCAGACGTCTAACTCCAACAATTGGTATCAGAGAAGGTCGTCGCTTCATCTAGGGTGCCGTCGACACTCCTCCATTTGCAGTCTCAGATTCACACAAAATTTGGTGAGCATACTCAGGGTGTTTTAGAGATCAAAACAGCTTAGTTTTGTGGTGCCAAAATCGCGATCTGAGCTCGTTTTGACCTCCGAACGCACTATCGTAGCGCTTGTGTAGGCTATTTCATCTTTTTGTGCCAAAGGTATATACCTGTTTCGATCCGCCAATATAAGCCTCTTGAAGTCTGCTACAGGTTTAGCAGAACTCGTCTGGGCAGTTTCATTCAACTTTTTGAGATACAATCAATTTTTTGCATCAAGGTATTTTAGTCACCGACCATGGCTGAAAGCAGTGATGTATTCTGTATGTTGGCTGTTGAGGATAAGTTGGATGGTACCAACTACCCATTATGGGCTTATATGATGCGACATGTATTGGTTGCAAAAGGATTGTGGAACATTGTGTAGGGTGTTGAAAGACGTCTTGTTACACGTATAACAACAGGTACTGCAAATACAGGTGTTGGAGCTGATGAAGATGGTGTCGAAGATGATATTGTGCAGATTCCTGTTCGTGCTGCTGTTTCTGTTGCACCTACTGTAGAGCAGATTCGTTGGGATGGCAGAGATGCCCAGGCACATGCATTGATAGCTTTGTCTATCAAACGTGCCATTATTCCTCATATTCGCTCTTGTAGAACAACTAAGGATGCTTGGGATACACTTACAACATTCTACCAAGCTAGGAATGAGGCTCGTGTTGCTTACCTCCGAAAATAGTTGGAGAGTGACCACATGAATGAAGGTGATTCTATGGACAGTTTCCTAACAAAGATCAAAGACTTAAAGGAACATTTGATTTCTGCTGATGAGGTTATACCAGATAGCTCACTTGTGCAGACCGTTCTGAATGGTCTTCTTGATTCATATTAGAGTTTTGCTTCTACTCTTCGGTTGATGATGAAAGGCAATCCAAATGCCTTGTCATTTGAGGAGTTAGTCTTTGTTCTATTGCAGAAAGATCAGTCCAGGCAGAACAGGTCCATTATGCGTGTTGCAGATCAAGCGTTCCTGGCTAGTCAGAAGGGCAAAGGAAAATGGAGCTCTTCTACTAGTAAGCAGAAATCTGCAAATGCTGCACATTCAAAGAACCAGGATAAAGATGAGAAGAAATCAGAAAAGCAGAAATTGTTTTGCAAGTACTGTAAAGGGAATGATCATATCCTAAAGAACTCTCCAAAACTGGCTGCAACAGAGGCAAAGAAAAAGGAGGCTAGAATGGTTGTTGCAGAAGCCTCTACACCAAAAACAGAGTCTGCTAATCTTGTGCAGGAAGAAGAATGGGCGTTTACTACTGTTTGCAGTTTTGACCCATCTTCTCATGAGCAGTTCATGTCTGTAGTGCACTCAGATGTTTGGTACTTTGACAGTGGGGCGACCAAACATACTATCTCTCAGCGCAGTTTCTTCTCTTCACTTGAGCCTGCCCCTACAAGGAATATTGTCACATGCGCCAACAACTCCTCTTATCCTGTTATGGGAGTTGGTAAGATCATTCTGACTACTACTGATGGTAGTTCTTTCACCTTGTCAAATGCTTTATTTGTGCCAGGGATCAAGAACAATCTGTTACTAGTTTTTGCATTAGCCAAGATTGGCTTGGTTGTGAAATTTGTTGATGACAGATGTACAGTTCATGATCTGTCAAATGGCGATATTATTGCTTCTGACATTTTATATCGTGGGCTGTATAAGCTCATAGACTATGAAAGATCTATGAATGATTCGGCATGTGCAGTTCATGATTCTTAGGCTATCTCAGATGCAAAGCTTTGGCATGCACACTTTTGTCATCTGAATTTTGCTAGTTTGCTACGCCTGCAGAAATCTGATATGGTGTCTTCTTTGCCCAAGCTTGAGGCACCTGGAAAACATGTATGTGAAGGCTGTATTTTGGGCAAAATGCAGTGTTCCTCCTTTCCAAAAGATGGTTCAGTTCGGGCTACGCAAAAATTGCAGCTTGTACATAGTGATGTCTGTGGTCCTATGCAAACACCTTCTTTTGGAAACTATCTTTACTTCGTGACTTTCATTGATGATTTTTCCAGGCATGCATGGGTATATCCATTGAAGGCAAAGTCCGAAGTGTTTTTGTGCTTCAAACAGTTTTTGGTTTTGGCTGAAAATCTGTCAGCATGTAAAATGGGCACCCTCCGTTCTGATCGAGGGGGGGAATATATGTCTTCTGATTTTAATGCATTTCTGGCTGAACGTGTATAATGCCGTATACACCACCTCAACAGAATGGAGTTGTTGAACGGAAGAACAGGTCACTCATGGAGATGGCGAGGTGTATGGTCAAGAGTCAAGCTTTACCACATAGTTTCTGGCTTGAGGCTGTCATGTGTGCAGCATATGCACTTAACAGGTGTCCCACTAAAGCGCTACAGTCTATCACTCCATATGAGGCTTGGCATGATCGCAAGCCATCTGTTGCTCATCTGCGGGTTTTTGGTTGTCTGGCATATGCACTAGTGCCTGAACAACATCGCAGAAAATTGGATGATAAGGCAGTAAAATGTATTTTTGTTGGGTACAGTTCTGAAAGTAAAGGCTATCATCTGTATCATCCACAGACTAAACACATTCTGGTTAGCCGTGATGTTGTTTTTGTGGAAGATGCTATTCAGCCATTGCTTTCATGTACTAAGGAGACATCTGTTAGCTCCAAAGACATGTATGATACTTTGATGCCTCTTTTTACAGGTGGACAGTCTACTGCTGGTCCTAATGAGGCAACTTCTCAGCCTTTGCAGGTTTCATGTGATGATGCAGATCAGCCCATTTCTGATGCAGATTTACATGATGCACTTGTTGATGAGAGAGCTGATATTGAGCAGGCAAAAACTGTGCCAAAATGGCTGGTGTAGACTTTGCGTGACAGCAAATTAGATGCATCTTTGTCATATCGTACTCGTAAATATGATGCTATAATGAAGAATGGTACATGGTCTTTATGTGAATTTCCTCCTGGCAAGAAGGCCATTGGCACTAAGTGGGTATACAAGCTGAGGCGTAAACCTGATGGTACAGTTGATAGGTATAAGGCTAGGCTTGTTGCAAAGGGTTATGTGCAGGAAAGAGGCATTGACTTTGATGAGGCCTTTGCACCCACATGCCGTATGACTACTGTTCGGAGCATTTGTGCACTTGCAACCCATCATGGTTGGAATGTACATCAGTTGGACATTAAAACAACATTTCTGAATGGTGACTTGCATGAAGAAGTGTATGTTTTTCAGCCCCGTGGCTTTGTGCAGAAAGGGCATGAAAACCAGGTGTGCAGGTTAAAGAAAGCATTATATGGTTTAAAGCAAGCACCACGTGCTTGGTATGAGAAGATACATGCCTATCTGGTTGCACATAGTTTTGAGAACAGTCCAACTGAAAGCACCTTATATGTTAAGCGTTCTAATGATGTGCTTCTGATCATTGTTGTCTATGTTGATGACATGTTGCTCACTGGTCCTATTGAGAAGCATATTGCTGATTTCAAGGCTGATTTGCATGCCTCATTTGAGATGTCCAATTTGGGGCATTTGCATCATTATTTGGGCATTCAGTTTATGCATGTTGATGGTGGAATGGCTTTGTTTCAAACGAAATATATTGACACATTATTGCAGCGTTTTGGCTTGGAAGACTGTAAGCCTATTGCCACTCCTATGGAGACAGGTTTACGATTGAGTCTTCATGATGCTGCAGATGCATTTGATGCTGTTCTCTATCAGTAGGCTGTTGGATGCTTGATTTACTTATGCATTACTTGGCCAAATATTCAGTTTGTTGTCTCACAGGTGAGCAGGTTTATGCATTGCCCAGGAGTCATGCATTGGAAGTTGGTTAAGCGCATCTTTCGCTACTTGAGTGGTACTCGGCTACTTGGGTTGTTTTATCCCAAGGGGGGATCACTACCACCAGATTTGCATGCTTTTTTTGACTCAAATTTGGCTGGTTGCTATGACACTCGTGTGTCCACCAGTGGTTTTTGCTTCATGCTTGGTAGCTCATGTATATCTTGGTTGAGCAAGAAGCAGCCTACTATGTCCACTTCCAGTTGTGAGGCTGAGTATAGGGCAGCTTTCACAGCGACTATTGAGTGTGTGTGGCTCATACGCCTTATGGCTGATTTGGGTGTTGGCCAATCTTCTGCCACCACCATCTTCACTGACAGTCAGAGCGCATTGGCAGTTGCGAGGAACCCTATGTTCCATGCTCGCACTAAGCAGATTGAGGTGCATTATCACTATGTCAGGGAGAGGTTCTCTGCTGGGGAGATCAGCTTGGCATATGTGCCCACGCAGGAGAACATTGCAGACCTTTTCACGAAGGCTCTGCCTAGGGAGAAGTTTGAAGCTTTCCGCAAAGCTTTGGGCTTACTTCCTTTTTGTGGAGTGATTTCCACATAGCTTGGCACTTCCTTATACATGAGTGCCAGCTCCTTGTTCACCGCACCACTCCCAGGGGGGATTTGTTGATATATTTAGGTAGTGATATGTGTGAACACACTAAGACCATCGGGGCTTTTTTTTCCCTCTTTAAGAGGTTTTTTTCCCCCGGCTTGTATATACGCCTATTGCCCTAATGGGCTACTTATCTTTGTACATTCTCTATACATTCAGTATTGTGTGTTGTGCTTCAAGCTTCTTCTTCTTCCTTGTGCTGTTCGCGTGCTTCTGCAAACGTCTAACTCCAACGATCTTGAGGAAGACTTTAGAGTCGATTTCAAAAAATCCCATAAAAAATGCTTCCTCAAAGGTTTGCATATATGGGATTGGTAAGAACATGAGCCTTGAATAATATGCCATGATTGTAGGTTGGTTGGGCATAACAGATAGATAAAAAATGAGGATATATGTGCCCTGGTTAATACCGATTAAGTTAAAAAATGTATATGTTGCATGTTTGAACACCTTCAAAACTGTAAGTATCATGCCGAGGATTTTATTAGTCATCTTGATAGTTAGATCTGGTATTGTTGCATATCGATGTAGCCAAAATTCAATGGTTTTCACCATATAATCCTCTGTCGGTAAATAGTTATGAGGTGGACTTGGAAGTAGCGGATAATCTAACCACTGTTTATTGAGCGTACCACTTTTTTGCATGTCTAAAAATTCCCTTGCTTCTCTGCGACGTGGTGTTGAGCAATAGGAAGGATTTACCTGTAATAAATATGGTGCTGCTTTCCAGTGCACCCGCAAAGTAGGATTTTTCTCCAAAAATTTTCTCCGCCATACAAGTTGTGCAGCTTCAAATTCCTCTTGAGTGTAATTGAATGTATTGTCTTTGAAGTACAACTGCTCATCTGGATCCTTTTGTGTGATCTTCTTTATATATTTTCGTGTTTTCTATTTCGATGGTCCATACTGAATATTGAAAGGCTTCATTATTGTATCCAATATTTTGGCTTCTTTCATGACTTTGACCACTTCATTTTAAAAATCTTCTGTCAATTGGGACATCAATAGTGCCCGTTCCTTCTGACCTGTTTCTGCAGTATATGGCATTGGATGATCATCACATGGTTCCGTCATCTGCTCTTTTATTGGAAAATGATAGATCGGGGGAGATAGAGGACATACCTCTACCTCATCAGTAGGATTCTCTGGTTTTGGATCTACTGGTGTCTCGATGTTTGCTCTTTGTTCTATTTGAGCTTCTAGTTGTGCAAGACATTCAGTCTTTTCTTTAACTTCATGGAGGGTTGTCTGGAGTGCATCTTTAGCCGCGAGAAGCTCATTACCAATCTTTGCCATTTGATCCGAATTTTCATTGTAGCTCACCACAAGTTTTGCCTGGGCAATTTGTAGTTGTTTTTTGAGCTCATTGATTTCGTTGATATACCTGCATTCCCATTCTTCTTTGAGAGTCTGCTCTTATCTCAGCAAATTGTCATATTTTTCAATTTGATCATTCAATTCCTTTTGGTCAATTGTTGTTTTCTCTTGTTTTTCTATTGGTTGGTCATATAGATATGCCTTCATCAGTTCTTTATTCCTGCTGCGTAGGTTATCATTTTCCTCCATATATGCTTTTAGCTGTGTTTCTAGCAGGTTGCTTCTATCCTTCATCCTCTCTTTGTCCGCTTCACTTGCTTCATGTTGTCTTTGTGATTCCATCAGTTGTTCTTGGAGCTTGTGATTTTGTTCCATTAGCGTAGTGCATTGTCCTTTGACTTTTATTATTTCCAATTCTTTAGCTGCAACCACCTATTGAACTTGTATTAGTTGAGTCGATAGTTGTTCACTCATCACTTGAAACTGATTCTTTTCTCTCATGGCCTTGTCATAATCGGCATCTGTTTCCATCATTTGCTGCTACATATCCATGGATGTGTGTATCATTTGTTTGATTATTGGTTTTACTTGAGTGACATCCACAATTAACCATGTTGTTGGGATGTTAGGTTCTTCCCCTGTGGTAACATCTTTGCCTTGTGCTACATGCGGTGTCGTGACGTGGGGCTCCCTAATATGAAGTTGTATCTTCGGCTCAGCCTCCTTACCTTCTGTCTTACCTTGGGGCATGTCATCAGGAATCTCAATCACAATTTGTTCCATATTTTGTTGTATACCTCTTTCTTTTTCCATGTTTGTCTATATTTCTTCTTTTATGGGTGGTACTGCATCTTTATGTGAGATTGGAGCTTCTTTTATGCTGATTTGTGACTTTTCGTTTAACTAAATGAGAAGTGTTTGTTCTGTGGATGCTTCCTGGTTCGGCATGCATGATTGTTGATTGTCTGGCATGACTTCGATCTGGTCTATCTCTATCCATTCTTCATTGTTTGTTTCTGTTGTTATGTCGGTGTCCAAGGTGTCCTTTTCCTGACTAGATTCCTCATTCGAACTAGAATCCTCCAGCCCCAATTCTTTGTATCTGGTAGCTAATTTTGGGGTATGTTCTTTGTCCTTTTGTTGTTGCACTCGTCTGGCCTGTCTATATTGATGTCCTTGGACATTTAGGTTCACTTGGCCCCACATATACGTATGTGATTCTTCTAGAGCCGCTGAAAGATCTCTTTTTGTGATGGGGGGTTGTGTCAGAGGAATCTTTGGTAATATGTGCATCCGCTTGGAATATGGTGTTTTCTTGTGCCACTTCCTCCCTAGCGCGCTTAGTCCCTCTCATTGGTTGCTTGGAACGTGTTCCCACTTCCTCTATGGAAATGACTGTTTTCTTTTTCTTTGGCACAGTAGCCTGTTGCTCTAGCACAATGGTGAGAACCACGTTAAAAAGCTCCACCTCCTTAATGTCAATCCGCGGAAGAGGTAGGAGTGATATGAAGATCGTGAATGTGAGATGAAGTGAGAGTGAAGGTGAGAAGCATAGAGATGCACACACACATACACACACACTACGAAGAGATAAGCAAGACACAATGGAAGGTGAGAAATCAACTCTATTACTCAAGAACACTCTTACAAACTCAAAATAGCTCTAAGCTCTTCTCTACTCAAACAAGCTAACCCCAAAAATGAGCTCTCTAGCTCTTTTTATAGATTCTAGACTAGTTTTGACCGGTTTCACATCTAGTGACCGGCATAGTTAAAAAATAGGTCCTATGTGCTATTTGAGAGGGTAAACGGTGTCTAAAAATAACCAAAATTGGTATGCTCATTCTACCTAAGCTCCTCAAGCTCGAGGACTCCTCAGCTTGCACAAAATGGAGCTATGAATTACAAAAAGGGTTTTTTATATGTTACAATAGTTATGAAAATCACTGTTGGAGGTTTTGAAGAATATTTATAAAACATAAATCTTTGAAAAATTGATTTGACTGACTCCCTGCTTTGTCTTTACATGCTTCCGCGTCTTTTGTGCCTCTGGCTATTGCCAACACCCCCCTCCCTCTCGTTTCTGTCGTCCTCGACAGAACCTTGTTGTGTGGTCTGTCGGATGTAGTTCTGTAGGAGGTCTTGAGCGAGGGTGTGCTCTGATATGCGAATGCCTCGGGCCAGATCTGCCTCGAGTTTCTCCCAATCAATGGGTTGTGGTTCATCGGATGGTGGGAGTCGATAATGCGTGGAATAGACCATCTGTTCACAGGCAAATAGTTGCAAGAGGTGTGTAGGCCTGCTGATGAACACTTCCGAATGGTATTCCCAGAATCCGGTTGTGAACATTTCTTCGAAGGTTTGCTTGTAGCACGCCGGTAAGTATTTAATTCTACAATGCCAGGCATAACACACCCAGAGAGATGACGTTGTACTCATATCATAGGCAAGTTCTAGATTACCATGCTCAAATCCTGGGGTGTTTACATGTGGTGCCTTGACGTGTCGGAAGACTTTGAAAACCATTTGCATCATGTCAAAGATCTTGACAGTCATGTGTACTGCTATATCATCCATATGTTTCAAGCGAGGGAGCTAGTGACGAATCGTGGTCATCATGTATCTGATTGTAGGTGGTCCGGTAGGTGGTCTGAAGTATGGGTAGTTTAACTAGTCCTGGCATTGTTTGTTGTTCTGTATTTTAATAGCAAATGCCTTACAGGAGCGGTGATGTGGCACTGGTCCCCAACATGGGTTGTATTTTAAGTGTAAAGGTGCCTTAACCCAAGTACTGATCATTTCAAGGTACGCTTGTAATAAATCCTTGCGCCATTCTGGTTGATAGATCTCTCCTTGCTACGCATCTAATGGCAAATCTTCCGGTTCAAATTGAGTTGCATGGGAGGGCTTTTTGCCTGTTTCTTTCTGAATGGCTAACTGATATTCTGCCATTAACATGAAATAAGGTTTATACTATAGCTCGTGCCCTGATATGTATCTGCACAGGGCCAAGTGAGCAAAGTAGGGCAACTGTAAAATTCTTTCCTCAATCATTGCCATTGCGTGCAATTGTGCCTCTACCCGTGCTAAGTGGGTTGTCCCAAGTTCTTCTATCATCTTCATCCATGCGGGAGTTGGAAGTTCGAAAGTCATCTGGCCTTCGGCCGTGACTCGTCCGCCTAGGATGGGTTGGGGTTCATACGCT
Source organism: Ceratopteris richardii (assembly GCA_020310875.1). Taxonomy (NCBI): domain Eukaryota; kingdom Viridiplantae; phylum Streptophyta; class Polypodiopsida; order Polypodiales; family Pteridaceae; genus Ceratopteris; species Ceratopteris richardii. Next base: position 32,772,439 of record CM035418.1, on the reverse strand, counting down.
TCCTCAAAAGTTTCCTCCACCAGAATAGTGATTGTTTCTTCCTCTGCTGGTAGGTCCGATGGGGAGTCTACTCTGGGTGGTGCTTCATATACTTCTATCCGTGATTGAAGAGTAGATACCTGGGCCCGTAATGCGTTGAGTTCCTCTAGGATGTCAGGAGATGGGTCCACAGGAGCTGGTAGGCCTTGTGGTATTTTAACTGCAATCTCTTGTTTTCATCTTTGAGTTTCTGAAACTCCTCGTTCATGCTGTCGTACTCATCTAACAATCGGATATGATCATCTAACAACATTTTCATTGATTCTGAGGGCACGGCCTTAAAGCGACTAGGGCTTAATGGTTGGTCAGGTTGATCAAGGGCAGCTTCTAAATTTTCTCTGTTTTGCTCTTGTAAGCACTGGTTTTCTTCTTTTGCTACCGCCAAGTGTCATCTGAGTAAGCCCATGTTCCGTGTAAGCGTCGCATTGTGAATCGTATGGGCCCTTAACAAATTATCAAGATCAGCAGTGGCTTCTTTGGTTTTCTCTTCACTTTCTAGTTCTAGTTTATGATATGCCTCTCGTAGTTCTTGGTAGCGAGTATTCAATGAGGCATTCTCGATCGACAATTTTCTGAAGATTGACCGCCGGTGGGTACCCAAATATATTCACCCGGTTTGGTTAGTAGACGGATTCTACGAGGGTCATACTCCGGTAATGGTTTCCTTTGCAAATATCGTAAGGCTTCTGTGGATCCCACTGATTTGACAAGTTCTCGGAAGCCTCTGATGTATATGTTAGAGTATGATCAATGTCTACCCCTCATGATTGTATGCACATTTTGTAAGGCCCCCTTTATGAGGAGAAGCCAAGCGTGCATTACCCAATTGATGGGAATCCCAACTTGAATGTTGGATGAAGGTCATATTGGACCATGTAAGATATTATAAGGAAAGGGAGTTACCAGGGTCCCCAATTGTGGGGTCCGGGGCAGCGGTGAGCAGCCCCGGCTGGGGGGTCCAAGGGGGCCAGCGGGCCCCCTGGCTGGGGGGTCCCAGGGGGCCAGCGGGCCCCCTGGTGGGGGTCCGGGGGCAGCGCCCCCGGCGCGACGGTAAAGGGAATATTCCATGGAATATTCCCTATCGGAGTCAGAAATCATTTATATTTGTTAGGTCGGTTCAACCAGTCTAAGCCGTGTATGGCAATTACGCGGGCGGTGGCCGCCCACGCCCTACCGCCCATGTATTGTCGTCCATGGCAGGCCACCCATGATCCTATATATACATGACTTCTGCACTACCTAAGATATGGAGTTGAGCCAGCATACCTCTACCTTGTATCTCCCTATCTAGAGTTGTCTAGATCACCATTTAAGCTCTACCTTGAGAGCGCACGGGTGGACAACGCCATCATCTTTGTACTTGCTGCTAGTAGAAAATTGTTGAGATTCTCCTATATCTGTTATCTTCTCTGCTATTGCTCCTGTGTTATATTGCGTAACTATTGTCTTTCAGTATACTTCTTCGAATCCGCCTGAGACAAGTTCCTGTTCTATAAGTGCTTGACTCTCCTCCTCAGTCAATTTCTTGCCAAACTTTTTCCATCGTACGATACAACTTTTTGATGGCCAACGTATAAGCTGCTGCTTCAAAGGTTTCATCTTCATGCGTACTGGTGTCTCCTTGGGTGTCGGTGTGCTGTCCTTGTTCATCTGTTTGCACATGTTCTTGAGAGTCATGAGTGCCTTGGCTAGCTTCGTCATCGCCTTCCTCTTCATCGATTTTCGTTCTTTCTTCCTCGGAACTAGACACTATCTGTACTTGTGGTTGGTCTCGGGGCGTGGTCGCGTAACTTGGCCGCTCATATTCTTGAGAAAAGATCTGACCTTCTGAAAACTGAAATTCATTGGAGAAAGCATCTTGCATTTTGAAATCAAATGTTGTATCTATGGGTTCCGCCTCCAAGTTAGGTATCGGAACAGAAAAAGCTTTCGCACCAATAGTGGTGGGAACTTCTGCTGTAGTGGTGGTCGGTTCCTGAACTGATGTTGCCTGTGAGGTAACTGCACTAGTAGTGCCTTCCATTACAACTGGTCTTGATAATCGTATGCGAATAGGTTGTACCATTGGAGTGGCTTCTATCGGAGACTGCTCTGGAGAGGGTTGTGGTGAGGGTGATTCTGGCACCTGAAGGCAGGGGATAGTTCCTCTCATTTGCTTTCCTGCTCTTCCTTTGCTGGCCTTCCTAGCTTTCTTTGTTGTTCCCTTGAATGCTTTCAGCTCCTCGCTTGTCATTGCACGATCGATAGGTAAATCATAGGCCAAACACATGTATACAATGCACGTGAGAGCGCAACATCCATTGATGACCTTCTTTCATTCCCATCTGTGTTGTGCTAAGTAGAGCTGATCAATGACCCAGCTTGCTAGATCAACTGTGTGGGGTCCAGTACATGCTAAATATTAACTAAACCATATGCGCTTGTGAGGCATTGTGAATCTGTCTTGAGCAGGGAAAGCAAAATGCTGCATACATATCCGCAATGGTTTTGAAAGCTCAGGTGTGATCGCCGAAATCTCTTCCCACTTAGTAACGGCTCCATGTTTCATTGGCTCTGGAACCAGCCTTTCTCGTTCTGTTGGAGTGTGCGTACCATGGATCTTGATTGCAGTGCGAATCAGATCTTTAGAAAGATAAAACCTCTTATATAGCAGATCATTTACCAACGATGGCAAGATGAATGTTCCTGGCAGATCTTTGTTTTCCAAAGCCGTCAAAGTGGTGATTGAGTAAAAGCATCTGTAGAAGTCAGGTTTAGGCAAAGGGTCGCTCAAATACTCTGTAAAGCCGGCTCTTGCCCAAACATGCGTTAAGTCTTGTGTGTTCTGTAGTCCTTCGAACTCTCTTGAGAAAAACTGATATTTGCCCCAGGTACGGTCATCAAAAGTCAAATTGGCCTCAAATATAAAATCAACATCCGCCAATGGTCCTGCTAGCCCTTGAAACCAGTGAGAATTGCGATGAATCTTCTCAGTACAACCCCTAGGGGGATCGTCAATTGGCATGGGCCCTGGAAACCCTTGAAACTATGGCTGTTGAGCCGTAGGATGGAGCTCCGCTAGTATTTCTCCAATATTGTCCATTGGTGCACTGGGGCCAGCTTCCGATGGCCCTTCTGCCTGCATGATGTATGATGCGAGTGTGTAGAAGATCTGCTACAAAAGATTAGCACATTAGTATGGAAATTAATCATGACCCCATGAAAGTGAGACCGCAATCCCTTTCCATAGCCGATGTGTAACCTGTGTAGCCAAGTGTTGTGATGTGATTGATGCAATGCTTCTTGCAGAACTAGTGCAGGTCTCTAGACACCTATACGTTTTCATATATTGCATGCAGTGCTTTGATGAGATGTTCTTACAAGCGTTGTTGGGTTATAGTGTGTGGATTCGTACAAGGTTCAGTCGTGAATGAGTTATTACAAGGTTGTAGATTAATCGGGGTGGGAGTTATGTTAAATAAGGGAGTTGTAGAGGGCGTCTAGATACGTTTCGGTACCCACTTCCTAAGAGTTCGTGTGCGGGTGATAGGCTTCTGTTGAGGGACAAAAGATGTGATCAGATTTGGTGGGGTTGAAGGGTGAAGAGATTTCTGAGGGTTATATATTACATGGCTTGAGGGTTGAGCTATAATACATTGTTTGGGTACCCAAATCTGTGTGGGTGTGGGTCAGTTTGTAAGGTACTTCTTGGAGATCCAAATTTGTCGAGTGTTCATACTCGTAGAAGAAGGTCGAGTAGACTTTGAATACTGACTCTGCTTCTGCCTTGACTTCTTCGTATCAATGTTTGTGTTGTTGAAATCAATCGGTGCTTTCTGTCCTTTTGGCACCCATATCTGTCTCGTGCCGCTTGCTTTGTGATACTAATATTGCTGCTTTCTTTGTGTCGTCTAATATTGTTGTCTCGCATGTTGTTCATAGGGTCTAGGGTCGCGTACTTCAGGCGAACTGCCAATAGGGAAGTCAAGCGGTATCACTCGCTTCTGAACTAAGGTTCCAATCTGTAAGGAGCCTTGTCTAAGATTTAGGTCCACTGAGTGATCGTATAGCCAATCTTGGCCAAGGATTAGGGGTTCTATCAGGTGGTCATCATGGCACACTAGTAGCTTTGTGGTCATAGTCACATCGTGTATGAGGATAGGAAGGTCCACCTCACCCATGCAAGGTGTTTCCATTCCTCCTAGCCCTATGAGGTATGCCTCAATTGGCCGCATTTCTATTCCTGAGTCCTTATAGTGAGACCATCTAATCGCACTAGTCGCAGCACCTGAATCAATTAAAGCCCTGAGCTCTTGGCAAGGGTTGCCGTGCTCTAGCCTGATTGTGATGAATGGTCTCCTGTCCACTATGCTAGGATGAGTGGTTGACTTCACTTGACACATGGCCATGGGATATCTGAGTGTTGTTTCCAGATGGTTATAATGTTCTCTCCCTAGTCCTTGTCTTCTTAACTTCATGCGCTTAATGCATTCTATAGCTTCTGCCTGAGCTTCAGCTCGTATTCTATTTTCTTCCTCCTTACGCTTCTTTGCCAACGTGAGTCGTCTAAGCATATCCTCAGTAAGAGGTTCCTGATATAACTTGACTCTACAGCCACTAATGTAATTAGGCATTATGTCTCCTTCTAAGGTGGCTAATTGTACTGCTCCACTTGCCGAGAGTCTGTTAATGATCATAGGTCCATAACCTCACTTTTCTAACTTCCGTGCATGTTGTTTCAACGTATACACTAGGACTAAATCTCCTTCTTTTAAGCCTTTATCTTTCACATGTGCATCAAAATATGCTTTCTGTCGCTTCTTTGCTGCATATATTCCTGCTGCTGCTTTTAGCCTGGTTTCTCCTAATCGTTCCAAGTCCATTATTCTTGCCGATAATTCATGGCCGGTCCACTGATGTTCTTGTGCAACCTTAAGGGTCGGTATCAAGAAGTCCAAAGGAAGCACAACGTTCTGACCAAAAACCATCTGAAAGGGAGTTGCATTGAGTACGGTCTTGTAGGCCACTCGATATGCACAAACAGCATGGTGTAACTGTTTGTCCCAATCTGAACGTTTGTTGTTCATGAGTTTCGTCAGTACGTTACAAAGGATCTTGTTAGTGCTTTCAGCTTGACCATTGGCCTGAGGATGATATGGTGCGGATTTCTTGTGAATCACCATAAAATCCTGTAACAAATATTCAATGACTTGGTTTAGAAAGTGAGTTCCTCGATCGCTCACTAACTCTATAGGCAATCCATATCTTGTAAAGACATTTTCAAATAAGAATTTTGCAGTTGTGTGTGCATCATTCTTTTTCGTGGCTTTTGCCTCTACCCATTTGGTAAGATAATCTATCGCAACAATAATGTATTCAGCATGAGTACCTTTTGCAGGGGGGTTTATGGGTCCTACAAAGTCTATACCCCATTTAGAAAATGCACGTCCGCCCATCATGGGTTTCAATGGCATTTCATCTCTACGAGTAGGAAATTGAGTTCTTTGGCACACATCACATCTCCTAACATAGGTATGTGCATCCATGTGAAGAGTGGGCCACCATAATCCTGCAAAGAGGATGGCTTTGATTATCCTATCTGGTCCAAAGTGACCGCCTGCAACACCTTGGTGTGCAGTCTCTAGTACGCTCAAGTAATCGCTTTCATGAACACATTGTCTTAGGTATCCATCTCGTCCTCGTTTGTATAGATTGTCACCAATAAGTGAATAGTCCTGAGCTTCTTGCTCTAGACTTCGTTGTCGTGCTAAGGTCATTCCTTGAGGGAATGTTTTCGTCCTTAAGTATGTCACTAAAGGTTCACTCCATTCTGGTGTGAGAGACACGTGATATAATGTAGCATGTTCTACTAGTGGTCTTTCACAATAGACATGGCATTCTTTACACAACTTGTAGACATCTGCTTCCATAGAAGGCCAATGTACTCCTAGTCTATGCAGAGTCTGCAAAGTACGATGTTTCGAATGATGTTGCTTTAATGCACCTACATGTGCTAATTGCAACCAATATGCATGTTCTGATTTGTCTACATAACAAGCAAGAATCTTTTGATTATCCTGTTTATATATGCTTCCTGCTATGATTTGGTATCTTTGAGACTTGGTAATCTCTCCTTCCTTGATCCTTATCCTAGGATTCTTGGGTCCATATGTTAGAATAGGGACAATAGGCTTAGCCCATTCAGGTGCTATCTCAAGGTTAAACAAATATGCAACTGGTAATTCATCCACTATTCCTTGAGGAGCTTCTCCTGTGGTTAATCTTGAAAGGTGGTCAGCTCTAAGATGTGTCTTTCCTTTCCTAACTACCACTTCAAAATCATACTCCATGAGTAATAGAAACCAACGTATCAGTCGTCCCGTGTTACATGGGTTGTTGACTAAGTACAATAGGGCTTGATGATCTGTAAAGAACTTGAACTTGTTTGCCAATAAATAATGTCTGAATTTCTTTACTGCGTAGATCATTCCTAATCCTTCTCATTCCGTAGTGGTGTAATTTCTTTCTACTGCGTTCAATTGTCTGCTTGCGTAAGCTATGGGGAGATCTATATTACCTTCATTCGTGGGTTGTGCTAACACACATCCTATGGCATAATTGGATGCATCCACATGTACATGGAATGGCTTGCTCCAATCCAGGGTTGTCAATATAGGTGCTGAGCACAAACGTCGTTTGAGTTCGTTGAATGAATCCTCACACTCGTCTGTCCATTCAAAATTGGTCAAAAGAGAGTACAGAGGCTTAGCTATGATTGCAAACATGTGTATGAATCGTCTATAATAACCGCAATGGCCCATAAATGCCTGTACTTCCTTTACATTATTTGGTCTAGGTAGATCTGCAATTACTTTCACTTTTTCTTCGTCCGTAGAGATTCCATTCTTTGACACAATGTGTCCTAAAATTTTTCCTTGTCTGACCATGAAAACGCACTTTGCTCGGTTCAAACAAACCTGATATTCTCGACATTTGTCAAACACTTTTCTTAACTCTGGGATATGCGTCTGTCTTATATTCGAGTGTGCACATAGTTCATCGACATAAACTTTCAAATTCTTACATAAGAATTCCTTAAAAACATGACACATGAGTCGCTGGAAAGTAGCGGGTGCATTTGTTAAGCCAAATGGCATCACACGAAATGCAAATATGCCCCATTCTGTGGAAAAAGCCGTCTTGTGTTGGTCTTCTAGAGCAATGGCTACTTGATTATAGCCTGAGAAACCATCAAGGGAGTTGTAAACTTCCTTGCCCGCAACTCTTTCCAATAAGTGTTCCGTGATAGGAAGAGGATAACTGCCTCTAATTGTGGCGGCATTAACTTTTTTTAAGGTTAATACACACACGCAATTTTCCATTCTTCTTGGGCACAACCACAATGGGGGATACCCATTCGGTATGCTCAATTTTGTGAATGAATCCTGCTTCTGTCAAGCGATCTATTTCTTCTTTAATCTTTGCAACGTAGTTATCATTGTACGTGTATGGTTTCTGTTTCGTAGGTTTTGCATCTAGAGTCATAGGGATTCTATGAGAACATATATCCGGGTCTACTCCTTTCAAATCTTTGTAACTCCAAGCGAACACATCTCTATATTCGCGCAATAGGGCAACTAACTCTTCTTCTTCTTCCTTCGTCAAATCATGCCCTATGTAGGTACACTTTTCTTCTTCTCCTTCCATGGAAACTATTATTTTCTTGGTTTTCTCTCGGTTATCATATACTTCTCCAATGTTAGCTTTTCTGTTCGGCATTCGTACCATTATTCTTCTATCTTCTATTTCATATTTCTTGAAGTTGTCCGGAACTTCAAACAAGGATTCTTCTTCTTCTAACATGGTTTCTTTCTTCTTTCTTTTCTTGCCTTCACTCTTGCTAGTCACTTGTGTGGCTATTCTTACATCATTCAAAATTTCTTCGTGTGTCTGAGGGTAAGTTTCTACTTCGTAAAAATATTCTTCTTTTGATGCAAAGGGTGGGTCCATAATAATTGATTCTAAATCAAAATCACTCGCATCCTCAAATGCATCAGTGCTAGGTTCACATTCTTCCATAATTGAATCACATATGATTGGCTCTATCGTACAAACTGAGATGTCATAGCCATCCTCATCGCAGTGGGGTGTCCATTGTTCTTCATTGATGGCTACATCCATGGTTGCTAGGATTTCTGCCCAACCATGGGGTTCGAATTCTTCATCTAGAAATACTACAGGTGCATAAGTTGGGTCTTGAAGAGTTCGTGGATGTTGTTCTGCACCTAAGGTCCTTGCTTCTAACCGTTCTTCCTCTTGTTTTGCCACTTTACACATCCATAAATGAGTGTCCTCGTGTAACCATGAGGGGTCTGACTCTACTGAGTGTACCGATTCCGTTTCTACCTGTGTCTTATGGATGGTATTCCATTGTATTGGGGGTACGTCTCTATGGGAATAGTCTTTAAGATTGACTTTAGTAGTCACTCCTAAATGTTGCAAGTACAAAGAATTAGTTCCCCAATCTTGTACAATTTGCAACTGACGCATGAATGGTTGTCCTAAGATCATCTCATAAGCGTGATTTTTCGCAAAGTCACAAATGGCAAAGGTATGCTCAAATTCTACACCACAAGTGGTGAGAGATATGCCTTCTAGTAAGCCTAATGGTTTTTCTATGTGTCCATCAGCCATTTGTAGCTTCATCCTGGTGGGTCTTAATGCTGGCTTACCCCAACGTTTCCATAAAGCAGTGGTAGCAATGGCTACTCCGGCTCCTGAATCTAAGATGGCTTTCGTGGTGTAGCCCTGATGGGTTATTGGAAGATAAGTGTTACCTTCCTCTCCTTCGCTTACATCTCCAATCTTTTCTACGGGTATTTCTGGTACCTTCTTGTGTGTTCCTATCTGTGGGGGAGTAGTAGCAAGCTCAGGGAATTGATTTGCTACGTGCTTCCACAGTTCTGGTTTAACCTTCAATAATTCCTCAAGCGTGAGGTGACAATGAACTTTAGCGTTCTTGACCACTTCCGTGTTTCTAGGGATTACTGATTCTTCATTCCTCACTATTATCGTGGGTGCTCTCATGCTAATAGACTTGTCTTCCCAAGGTCCTGTGAACTGAGGTAATTCTTGTAAAGAATTAGATTCAAATCTTGTGTGTTCACTCAGTTGTTATTCCTCTACATCATCGTAAATAGAGGGGATATCTTGGGGAAATTGCTCCTGCAAGTCATCTATTTCTTGAATAGGAGGATGGGTTCCTTGTTCTTTTCTCCACTTCTCTTCTTGGATTTCTCTCAGAAATTCATGTGAGTACCTATGTATGGAAGATAGGTTGTCTTGACTTTCTGTGTTGGGTACTTGAGACAGGGATGGTGCATTCCTTTCTTGTGTCTCTAGAACAATAGGGTTCCTATGCTGATCCTTTTTCTCTTTGCTATCGATCAAGTATTCTAGCCTCTCCATCAGTCCTTGAAAGTGTAATTCCGGTTTTGCCATGTTATTCCAATTTAGATATCTAGAGGCTTCAAACATAGCTTGCGCTAGCTCTACCATCTTCATGCAAAGTTTAGTCCTCTCAATTTCTAGATCTGCTCGTGGGTACTTCTTACTCATTTCAGCTACTTGAGGTCCTTCCTTTATTCTAGCTTGGTACGCACAAAACATCATGTCTAGATTTTCTGGTATGGGTTCCGCTAGAACTGATCCTGATTTTTGAGCTGGGTTCTCTTGATTCAATTCCTGTGAAGTCAATTCTAGAATTTTGGCTCTAGATTCCTTCAAACTTCCTTCCAACTCAGTTATCCTTTTACTCCATTTTCTCTTAATTCTTTCTCTGGAATCTTTCTTGGATTTTGTTTTTTTACTGCTAGATTCTGCAACTTCACTAGTTCCCGTTCTTTTTTCTTGATTAAGCTGTTGGTTCTGTAAGAGCGCCTAGGATCTTGTTATAGGTTGGATAGGCACGTATGTAGGGTTGGATCCAACTGCATTATTTACAATACCTATCATGTTGATTGGTGTCACATTTGAAGCATTAGCAGGGTTCTTAGGGCAATCTTTTATGTTGTGCTCTTTACCACAATCGGCACAGAAGCCTTGTATGTTATAGTACTGCGACTGTCCTGCTATCGGAGGATGTGGACAATCCTTTATGAAATGATCTCCTTGGCACCTAAAGCATGGTCCTCTAGGGCCCTGTGGTCTTTGTTGTCTCAATTGGGGCCGTGGATTCGAGTTTTTGTACATCACATTAGCATAGTCTGGCTCCCAACTAGGTTCCACTGGTGGACTATCATATTGATATGTCTCTACGTGTTCTAGTGACTCTGTGTAATATGCGGGTGGACTATCTACATGAGTAGAGTCAAAACTGTTTGAGTTTGGATCACTGTCAATATTAGGGGTGAAACGGGAACTAAAGCTCTATTGAGGTTCTCTTCTATAGCAACATATTTCACTGAGATGACATTAGCTGGTGGGGCTGGCTGCTGAGCTAAGACAGGTTGAGGTCTTTGTTGAGCCTGATATGGATAATTTTGAGGAGGCCTATAGTAATGAGGTTGAGTATTGTATTGGCCTTGATACCTATCTGGCTGCGGGTATGCTTGCGGGTAGTTCTGTCTCACTGTTTGTTTGTTGTACGGGCAGTCCTGAGCCGTGTGATTTGTGTATCTTCTCTCAATTGTACAGTACTGGCCACTAGGGTTGGCTTGCGGTTGTGTTGCATTGGGACACACATTTGCCAAATGATTTCCACCACAGGTGTAACAACGTATGTTAGTTGTTAACTTGGGCATCTGTTTACTAGAAACTCCTAGTTTTTGGGCCACTTTTTCTACTAGGTCCTGTATCGAGTTAGACAATTTTGTGGATGCTAGAGATGAACAGTCTGAGTCCTTATAGACCTTTAAGAGTTCCAACTCATCTCCTAAGTTGTCCTCAATGTCTATGCATATTCTTACACACTGCTCTAGCATTCTGGGTTCCTTCAAGTATACATAGGAGCGTAGTTTAGAGCTCAACAGGCTGTCTAGAAACAATGACACTTGTTTGGCTTGTGAGGGTAACTCTTGCATTGGACATCTTTCAACATATTGTCTAAACCTACGTCCTGCAAGTCTAACTGTTTCCTGAGGGGTCTGCTTGAAGCTATGAATCAACGAAGACGTGTCATGTCTGATCCCATTTTTAGAGAATATGAATATCCCTAAATTTCCTTTGTTGCAATGGTTGGAACCAAGTTAAAGCTGTATTCTTTAACGTTAGTCCAAAAGCATTGTATTGCGTGAACATGTCTTCTACTTGCTCGGCTCGTAGCACTTGCTTAAAATCCGCAACATGGTCGTAGGGATCTCCTGTCCCATCAAAGTATTTTTTCATGGATTTCACTAATTGAGTGGGTCTTAATATTCTTGTGTGTTCACGTGGTCTAGGTAGAGGAAAATCATCTCTACCACCTGGCATTCTGTGTCTTTTCACTCTGTCCGTGTCTAAGGTGGTTCTATCTCTCCCTATGGGATGATTGAAGCTTACTTCGGGTCTCTCTTTATTTTTCTCCCTTTGATTACCATGGGCTGAGGATGTTCCTGCCCCTTGTTGGCTCGCGTTTACGTTTGTTCGAGATGGAGGGAATACCAACTCACCTCTCCATGTGTAGGTATTTCTTGCGTGGTCAGGTACCACAAATACTCTTTCTGAAGTTTCATCCAGGTATACAACCTTTCCAGGTGTATCTGGGTCCTTGAACTCATAGATTATGATGGAGCCTACCTCACTAGTTTGTTCCGTTCTGTACCTCCAAAATGCTTCGTCGGTTTCTTTATTTACAAACAACTCTATGCTTCTATTGTCCTGAGGGATCCACTCTGGAACTAGTACTCGTGTCAGTATAGATTTCCCTCTAGGTGTTCTAGGTTCTTCTCCTACTAGTTCTTTTCCTTGGGGTTTAGCTTCTGTCTCTAACTGAATTACGCCAAACTCATTCGTATTGTTTGGCTGAGTACTTAAGATGTACATCGTTCCTTCTTTGTCTATGTATGCGTCTCTCTCGAATTTCACCATTGGATGTTCCAATCCAATGGGTTGATCAGGATTGTGCATTTGCACCACTTGTCTTCGCAAACCATCCTCATAGATGCAAGCACCTAAGCGGTTGGTTCGGAAAAATTCTAATTGAGTCCTATAGGGTCCTTCAGGTTTTTCTAAATATGCTACTTTGACCCTCCTTCTGGTCTTTCTGTGTTAAATGCCATTTCTGATTCACTCGTATCTGAGCTCTCCTAGGGGTAATTACTATTCATGTTTGCCCGATCTAAGGTTCATGAATTTACTTCCTTGCACACTCAGTACACGCTCAGATCATCAATGATTCTTTGTTCTTACTTTCTTGATTCTTTTTATATGCCTTAAGTTCTTGTCTTATCTTTCTGTAAGCGTCAGGGATCGACTTTCCGTGGTACTTTGAGTTCTCGTTCCGTCAGACTTAAGTTCTTTTCTTTAGGTTTTCGTATCACACACCTTTGTCTTTAGTCTTAGACTTGATAAATTTATGTCTTGAACTTGATCGTTCCTATCGTCGTTAATCCACAAAGCTACCGTTTGGCCTAAGATAAGAATTGATTGAGGGGGTTGAGTAATCTTCCAACCTCGAGTCCGCTTTGTTGGTTGCTCTGATGCCCAAGAAGCCGCGCTTCCCAAGCTTTGCATCCTTCACTGCCTTGCCTTGATTGCCCTTGCTTGACCTTGCTAGACCTGCAAAATTCAATGTTTAGACCAATTCACAATGGATGATCAAGCACCTGAATATATACACCTTTTAAGTCCCTTAACCTTTTGCCCAAAATTTCAATGATTGCCCCCTGGCTATAAAACTCAAAAAACGGACTTCGGATGACAAAGATATGACCGTTCAGGCCCTGGGGGGTAAAAACTGACAAACATGCTTTTCTCCAAACATGAGCTAAGGGGTCTCCTATGAGTCTAATCACCCAAAAACTTGCCAAAAATAGCCCCAAAATTGGTCAAAAAATCAAACCCTAAAATTTGTGTTTGGGGTGAGTAATCGCGATGGTCTGAGATAATCGCGATGGTCTGGGACCGTCGCGATGGTCCAAGTGAACCGTCGCGATGGCGTGGCACAATCGTGATGGTCCGAAAGTGCGAACTGTCACGATGGCATAAATTCGGGTAGTCGTGATGACGTGAATGTGAATTGTCACGTTGGTCTAAAATGAACGATCGTGATGGCTCGATCAGCGAACAATCGCGATGGCGTCAGTCAACGGTCAACGTGAACCGTCGCGATGGTCCAAAGTGAACCGTCGTGATGGTCCAAAGTGAACCGTCGCGATGGTCACAGATGTGATGGCGTGAGCCAATCGCGATGGTCTGGGCGCAATGGCATGAGCCAATCGCGATGGTTCAATTTTTGAGGTGTCACGATGGTCTGAGGGTATCGTCGCGATGGTCTAGCTTGCCACGTGGCAGCATCGACGCGATGGCATGGGCCAATCGCAATGGCGTGGGGTCGACGGGATCATCGCGATGGTCCAAATGAACCGTCGCGATGGCTCAAGTGAGCCGTCGCGATGGTGTGAGACCGTCGCGATGGTCCGGCCGAGCCGTCGCGATGGTGAGACATAATCGCGATGGTCTGAGCCAATCGGGATGGTCCACCAAAGTATGAATTTTTGAAATGCGTGTGTGGATGCGTGTATGCGCGTGTGTCACCTACCTTGTGGTGAACTCGCTTACCAAAAATTCCGAAGTTGGCAGACCATCGCGATGGTCTGACACACTCGGCAGAACTCTGATAGAAAGTGAAATTTTACCTTTTCCAAGCTTTCCTGATGCACTGGAGCTCTATACCTGCAAGAAAACTCAAAAACACAAAAGTACACACAAGCACAAAAGCTCTCTCTCTCTCGCGCATGCACAAATGAGGGGAAATGAGGAGAATTGGTGGATATGGTGATTTTTCTGATTTTTCAGAGTTGGAGATGATGATGTGGTGATGAAGATGGAGTGTGGGGGAGGTGAAAAACACAAAAAACTAAGTAAAAACAACAGAAAAAACTGAAATTTTTACCTTCCAACACCACTTCTTGCTCTACTCTTACCATCACACATTCTTCCTAGACTCGATCCCCGGCAACAGCGCCAAATTTGGTGTTGCTCTAGCACAATGGTGAGAACCACGTTAAAAAGCTCCACCTCCTTAATGTCAATCCACAGAAGAGGTAGGAGTGATATGAAGATCGTGAATGTGAGATGAAGTGAGAGTGAAGGTGAGAAGCATAGAGATGCACACACACATACACGCACACTACGAAGAGACAAGCAAGACATAATGGAAGGTGAGAAATCAACTCTATTACTCAAGAACACTCTTACAAACTCAAAATAGCTCTAAGCTCTTCTGTACTCAAACAAGCTAACCCCAAAAAGGAGCTCTCTAGCTCTTTTTATAGATTCTAGACTAGTTTTGACCGGTTTCACATCTAGTGACTGGCATAGTTAAAAAATAGGTCCTATGCACTATTTGAGAGGGTAAACGGTGTCTAAAAATAACCAAAATTGGTATGCTCATTCTACCTAAGCTCCTCAAGCTTGAGGACTCCTCGCCTTGCACAAAATGGAGCTATGAATTACAAAAAGGGTTTTTTCTAGGTTACACATGTTACAATAGTGATGAAAATCACTCTTGGAGGTTTTGAAGAATATTTATAAAACATAAATCTTTGAAAAATTGATTCGACTGATTCCCTGCTCTGTCTTTACATGCTTCCGCGTCTTCTGTGCCTCTGGCTACTGCCAACATAGCCGCTTTTACATATTTTGCCATTTCTGTGGAGGTTGGCATCACTCGTAGACATTCTTTCATCTCAAGTGCCTCATAGATTAGCAAGGTCAATGCCGAAGTGCCATTCAAAAACTTCTTCTAACTCCACTTCTTCTTAGCTTCGAATAGGCGGTCTTGAATATATGGAGTAAGATTTACTTTATTTCCAATTTGCCTCATTGCATGGGAAAGCAATTGAACTAGGATCTTCTGAGGCACTGTATATCTGTGCATACTAGGAAAACAAAAATGTTGGTGCACTAATCAAACCGATTATTCTACATCTGTCATGTTTATTTCCAGAAAGGTTCTCTTTTTTGGATCATGACATTCATCTTTAACATTAGTGAGACCATCCTGACTCCAACCAAAAGCTTTGTTGATCAGTTCATGGGTGAATCGAATTGTCTTCCATGTACCAATTTTATCGAGCACTTTCGCTTCTGGGGTTGATGGCTTATCTGCTGCAGACTGGAGCGTGTTCATAACTTGTGTGCATCTCTGAAAATCTGGCAAATATATAGGAGGTCACAAAAATGCATCAATTCCAGCTCTCATCCAAACATCTGTGATGCGAGGTAATCCCTGTATTAAAGTTTGGAAATCTTGTGACATAATTGGGAAATAGTGATCCCTAACCATAATCTTAATGGTGGCCTTGAAAAGAAGTTCTGACACTGGTTGGTCTTTAAGGAACCAATGACCTCTTGCTTTAGAAATGGATTCCAAGGGAAGAAGTAGGACCTCTTCCTCTTGTGTAGCCTCAGAATTGGAAGATGCCATCTGCACTCAATACATACTAGTAATCAGTGTAAAGCTGGTATTAAGAGTTATCCTTTATTTATCCTCCATAAATTTGGCAACTCTCCGAGTGATGTGAGTCGTCCCTTTCCCATGGGTGTGAGAAAGGTAGTACCTGGGATTCTCTTCATCTATATATTTTTTCTAAATTTTTGATAGAAAAAAAAAGCATTAGTATCTAGCCGAAGCTTTTATTGTATGTTTAGTTATTTTTGTCGAGATTTTTGTACAAGTGCTTTCCTATTCCCTACGAGGGAAATGTGCTTCACTATCCAGTAGAAGAAGAAGTAGATGCTGAATGCATGGCCTTGTAATGTGGCCCTATTATGCATAATTTGGGCTCTTGCAACTCAAGATGTGTGCAAACTAGATTATTTGGTCGATGCATACAGATTGGCTTTCCTTTAGACATCCATATCTGCTTTATTCTATTATGGCAGACTGTATCTCCAGCATTCGTGGTGATTGTGGTGCTTCTCACGTTGTACTTTTGCTTCGTACGCCTTTTGAATCTTTGAATGATTTCTGTTGCGTATTTAGGCTCTTGCACTATCCTGTAGTTTTTTGTTTCGCGTTGCTTAGCCTTCATGTTGTACGGATCCTCCTTGAGCTTTGATATTTCTCTCTTAATGATTGTCTTCGTTGTGCATGATCTGGGAATCCATATCTGCGTGTGTGTCGGTTGAGCGGCCATCACCTTCTTTGGATTCCACACTCTAGCAATTCTTTGTGGACCTCTGAGTATAGCTTGACTCGAGTTTTTGTACTGTTGTTGTCTCTGGTGTAGAGTGTAGCTCCGTTGTTGATGATATGACGTCACCTGATCTTTTCTGATCCACGCTTGTCTAGTGTGAGGAATGGGATGGATCCTAATGCATGAAAGTTTGTGATAGCTTTGGTGACTAGTCTCTCTTGTGCTCGATACCTCACAGGGGCTTTTATTGTGGATGATGTTAGCAGTGAGGTTCACTGGTTTGGTAGGGTGTGCGAGATTGAGATTCGGTGCATTCTCACATGAAGTACTTGATGGTGGGGTTTCCATAGTGGGGGTGAATGTACATTCATTATCATGCGTGTGTGGGTGATCTCTCGGGCCTATACATTTGGCTTTGACAGGTCGTTCGTCTAAAATGTTGAATACCTCACGGTGTCCTATCTTGGCCGATATGTAACCTAAGGCTAATTGGATAGTCACTTCATATTCATATATCCAATCTTGACCCAACACGAGTTCCTCTAATAAATCCTGGTCATGACACACTAAGAGTTTTTGTTGCATCACATTGTTTCCAAGATGCAGTGGTAGGGTAATCTCGCCTATGCATTCAGTAACTTTTCCTCCTGGTCCAATCAGTTGTGCCTTAGATGGGCGTAATTCTTCCTTGAGTTTCTGAGTCAATGAAGACTTGATATAGCTTACAGCTGCTCCTGTGTCAATGAGAGCATCCACCAAGTGGTACTCTTCTGTTCCAGCACCCAAATTCAAATATGGTTGCTTTATGATCTGTCCTAGGTTTTCAGAGGCTCTAAAGTTGGCCATTGGGATGAATTCCTCTCCTTGTCGATACCTTTCATCCCTCTCTCTCATCATTCCTTTCGTTTCTCAATTCGTTCTAGAGCTTCCTGTCTTGCTTCCTCTCATATTCTTTCGTCTTCTTCTTGTCTATGTTTAGCCATTAGAAGTCGTGACATTATTTCCTCTGTCAATGGCTCTAAATACTTTTTTACCCGGCAATCACTTATATAGTTTGGCAATACTTCTCCATCTAGGGTTGCTAAGCGGATGGCTCCACTAGTAGATATACGATTGATGATCAATGGGCCATATCCTCTTTTTTCTAGTTTCTTTGCATGTTGCTTTAAAGTATAAACCAAGACCAAATCCCCTTCCTTCAAATTTTTATCTTTAATATGAGCATCAAAATATGCCATCTGTCGACTTTTTTCAGTGTAAATACCTGCTATAGCTTGTAATCTTGTTTCATGTAACTTTTCTATTTGATCCAATAGAGCTGATAATTCATGTCCCGTCCATTCATAATTTGTAGCTACTTTGAGAGTAGGTACCAAGAAATCAATTGGCAAGATGGCATTCTGTCCGTACACTAGGTTAAAGGGAGTAGTTCATATGGCTGTTTTGTAGGCTACTCGAAATGCCCATAAAGCGTGATGTAATTGCCTATCCCAGTCGAATCTACCATTGTTAACAATTTTAGTCAAGACTGTGCATAAAATTTTGTTTGAACTTTCAGCCTGTCCGTTGGCTTGTGGGTGATAATGGGCTGATTTCTTATGAGTCACTAAGAATTCATTCATTAGGGCTTCTATTACTTCATTGACAAAATGTGTGCCCCTATCACTCACAATTTCAATAGGCAATCCAAACCTAGTGAATATGTTCTCAAAGAGAAACTTCACCGTAGTCCTCACATCATTTTTCTTAGTCACTTTGGCCTCTACCCATTTGGTCAAATAATCCATTGCTACAATAATATATTCTGTGTGAGAACCTTTAGTGGGTGGGCTAATCGGTCCTACAAAATCTATTCCCCATTTGGTAAATGCTCTGGCACTCATCATAGGTTTTAGTGGCATTTCATCTCTTTTCATAGGATACTTTGTTCGTTGACAGGTGTCGCATCTTTGGACGTAAATGGTTTCATCTTGATGTACAGTTGGTCACCACATTCCTACAAAGAGAATCATTTTTGCAGTTTTATCTGCAGAAAAATGTCCTCCTGCAACTCTTGTATGCACCATCTCTAAGATAGAAAGATACTCATCTTCATGAATGCACATTTGTAGATGATTGTGTCTTCCTCTTTTGAAGAGTTGTTTGCCTATAAGAACATAGTCCTTGCTTTGTTCTGTGAGTGCACATTTTCTTGCTAGAGTAGCTCCTTCTGGGTACTCTTGGGTTTTCAATAATTTTACCAGAGGCATACTCCATCTTGGTGCTACAGTGGAGTAACATAGAGTAGAGTTCTCTGCTGGCCTTCGTTCTTGACAAGTTGGGCAGGTTGATACATAGTTATGTGTATCCCTCTGCATGGTTGGCCAGTATATGCCTAATCTCTTCAGTGTTTGCTGTTAGCTCAGGAAATGGTTGCTTTTTATGCACTAATATGTTTGTATTTGGCAGGGGAATTTGTTTGATTGCAGGTACTTGAAGAATTGATCAAATAGTTGACGAGAGGAATCCAACATGGAAGCTCTCGATGCTAAGAAATACAACATGGACTTTCTCAAACTTTTGCTATGCATTTGAGGCGGGGGTGTGTCGCAAACTCCTGGAGCTGTTATTTGACTGTAGGTAACATCATTACAGGAGATGATGCACAAACTCAGAAGCTTCCGGTCTTGTTGTTAGCAGCGCACTCATTGACTTTCACTGCAAGTGTAGTTCACTTTCTAGTGCACAAGAAGTGTTCGACATGTTAATTCAGAAGGATGTAGTTTCATGGAATGCGTTGATGGGAGGCTACATGCAGCATGATCTTGCAGAGTATGTGCTTGGTTGCTATACAGATATGCCATTGGATGGTGTTATCCCAGATGTTGTTTCATTTGTCTATGCACTGAAAGCTTGTGGCATGCTGATGGCTATCGATAAAGTTGGCAATGCAGTGGTTGACATGTATGGAAAGTGCAGTTTTCTTGATAAAGCAAAGGAGGTGTTTGATATCTTTCTAATGAAGAATGTAGTCACATGGAATGCACGAGTTGGAGGGTTTTCCTAGTATGAAGGAGATGAAGAAGCTTTGAATCTGGTTGAAGACATGCCGCTCCATGGTGTGATTCCCAATGCCGTCACATATACATGTGCTTTGGAAGCTTGTGGTAACCATTGGTGCTGGAGATAAGGGAAGTGAAATATACAGAGAAAATACCAAACAAAGGGCAGAAAAATCAACTTGCAAATCTTAAGTTTCTTGTCAATATGAGGAAAACGAGGGGCTAGAGTTCATTCCCCATCTGACAAAATTATTGGTGCTGGTATTTTGGCAGAAAAAAAAAACCAAAGATAGCGGCCGCTTTTTGTTTTGTGCAAAAAAGGTGGCTGTTTTTAATTTGCAGAGAAAGGTAAAGGGAGGCCCTCGGCCATGCTCTGACAGGAGGGTTTTTTTTGTTGTTTTCTGCTCTGTACCTGAGGTGGCAGGAACTCTTGAGGAGCTGGGGGCATTTATCTTGGCGGTAGCAAGAGAGAAAACTCTCTCTCGCTCTTGCTCGAAGGAGGTAGAGACTGTTTTTTTCTCTTCCACAAAGAGGGGGGGGTCTCGTGGAGAGAACTGCTGGGCACCGATACCCTGAAGAGCAGCAACGGGGGGGGAAGGCAATTTTTCTGGTGCTGTTGAGCATCCTTGGGCGCTTAGCCGGAAGAGATTGAGAGAGATTTGGCATCAAGAAGCATCGAAGCACTGTGGAGTTTTTCCTGGAAAGAAAGGAGGAGGCAAGCCATGAAGAAGGGGGTGCATCTCGGCAAGAGGGAAGCAGGGAGGAATCAGGTGTGTGTGCAAGAGAGCTTTGTCCTTCTGAGCATATAGTGTTTGAGGGCACTCGAGGAGGGCTTGAACGGGCTGGAGAAGGGGAAGCTACCTGTGGGCAGGGGAGGCAGACATCTGAAAGTTCGGCTGCAATGAAGGAGAAGTGGAGACTTGCGCATGTATGAAGATGAAGGTAACGGCCTGTTACGTGGATCATTCCAAAACTGGAACCATTGAGAATATGCAGGTTTTGGAATGATGGAAGACCTTCCGACTGCTATCATTTTCCTTTGAGACATACACAACTTTCTCCCCTTAAATTCTGTTCTCCTTCGGGCTTATTATATTCAATGTAACCACCGATCATTGGATATTTTGTACTTGTTTCCAAGTGTGGAACTTCAATTCCCTCAGCGAGCTTGTTTTTTGTAAGTTTTAAAGTATGTGTGCATTCAAGTTGCGTGATTGCATCGGAGGGATTTCTACTAATCAAAGGAGGAAGGTGGAGTGATTTTACCTTCGCTTTGATGCATGCGGGAAGGAGGAAATAAGTGTATTCATAAACAAGCAGCAAAGTTTTTGTTAGTGCACTTTTGAATGACGACCAAATGCAGTTATGCTTCAGTAACCAGAAATGAACAACTAAAAGGTTGCTATCTCACCTCTTTCTCGGTCTGTTTTTTAGTCCTCTTACCCAAACCCTCTCTAATCATTTGAAGGAATCAACCATGTAAGGTCAAATGGGCAAATTATGTTGCAGTCCATCTCGAATGATGCCTTGAGATTAAACCGCGATGGTGGGGTAACCATGAATGATGAATGGTATTGAGCCCTCTGCAAAGATGCTCGTTTATGGGAACTTAAAGAAAATAAACACAAGATCAAGAAAGAAGCTTGATAAGCTCACCAGTTGACCATTGATAATATGCTTCCTCAGCCAACTTGATAGGCATAGATGACATAATCCTTAAATACTTCTTAAGTATGCAACATTTTCTTGAGTGACTCTAAGTGCTAGTCCATAGGAATTCACATAATTGATGGTGGCGGGAGCCCTAAGGTTGAAAGCTAACCTCTAAGGACTCTCATGTGGGCATCATCTCCAGAGCCTACTAGCTTCACCTTAGCCACCTGAATATGTCCGAGGCAAAACCTCTAGACCTAACATGTCTGCTAACGCCTAAACCAAATGGATCTATGCATTCCCATTTTAAGGAAATGTAAGTAATTGAAGATTAATGTTGTGTTGCCATTGTCCATGTAGGAACGTTAGGGTAGAGACTGTGTCAAGGCTGTTCGCGGGATTAATAATAGGCACTTGTGTGATTTGGGTGTGCATAACCATTTTAATGAAAAACAAGTAAGAAAAAACATTGAGAGGTGGAAAAGAGGAAGAAGGAGAGAAAGAGGGGAAGTGGGAAAGAGGGAGAAAAAGGGGGTGCATGTATAAGAGCACGGATGTGAATCAGGAAATAGAGGTGCGGGAATACATATGATTGTGTGTGAAAGAATGAAAGAATGAGTGTGTGTGTGTGGGGGTAACTCCTAGCATGAGAAAGGAGAGAGTGTGACCATGAGAATCAAGCATTATAGTTGGTATTGGCTTTTATGTGTGTGAGCTGCCTCTTCTCTCGCTTCCATAGTTACATTTGAGGGTTATGGTGGACTCAGCACAGGCCAAGCAAGTCGATTTCGAGTAACTTGGACAAAATACAAGTGCATTTCAACATCGTTCCCCTCGGTTTAAGAGCTTATCATTTGCCATGTTCCATTCGCATCTAAATGAGTTTTCCATTGATTTACATGTGCTTTTTGAAGCCACGTCTCTTGTTCCTCTTCCTCTACACATCTCATGAGTAATCCACTTGGATCTTGGTGGTATAAGCTTCCAACAATGATATGGAGATTTTTGGTCTTCCATAATTCCTGACTTCTATTTGCAATGATCCCATGTTTAGGTCCATATGTGAGGATAGGGATCAACTTTTCTACCCATTGGGGACATACTTCGAGATTAAAAAGATAGGTATCTGGAAGATCATCTGGTACACCTGTGGGGGGCTCTCCATGTTTCATTCTTGACAGGTGATCTGCTCTAATGTGTGTGTTCCCTTTCTTGACTACTAGTTTAAAATCAAATTCCATTAGCAATAGAAACCATCGTACTAGTCGTCTTGTATTACACGGCTTGTTGAATAAGTACAGTAGCGCTTGATGATTGATGAAGAATTTGAATTTGTTTGCCAATAGGTAGTGTTGAAACTTCTTCACTACGTACACCATCCCTAAACCCTCTCGATCTGTCGTGGTATAATTGCGTTCTGCTTGATTTAATTGCCTACTGGCATAGGCTATAGGGTGGTCTAACTTTCCTGTATCTTTTGGCTGAGCTAAGATGCATCCAATGGCAAACTTGGAAGCATCTACGTGAATATGAAATGGTTTGTTCCAATCAGGAACTCTAAGGATTGGTGCTGAACTCAAACGACTCTTCAATTCGTTGAATGCCTTTTCACATTCTTTAGTCCAAACAAACTGAGATAGTAATTCATAAAGGGGTCTAGCAATTATGGCATACACGTGGATAAACCTGCGGTAATATCCACAATGTCCCATAAATGCTTGTACTTATTTAGCAGTTTTTGGTTTAGGCAAATCCAAGATCACTCTGATTTTGTCTTCATCGGTGGAAACTCCATTTTTGAGACAATGTGCCCTAATATCTTTCCTTGTCGAACCATGAATACACACTTCTCGGGATTAAGACAAACTCTATATTGTCGACATTTGGCAAAAATCTTTCCTAGTTCTAGGATATGTTCTGATCGTATAGCTGAATAGGTACATAAATCGTCCACATATACCTGTTTACTTTCTTTAAATTAATAAATACCCTTAACTTGCCATTCTTTTGGGGCATGACCACCAAAGGTAATACCCATTCCATGTGTTCGATCTTATATATGAAGCCTGCGTCCAACAACTTATCTATCTCCTCCTTAATTTTTGTTGAGTAGACATCATTATATGTGTATGGTCTTTGTTTGGAAGGTTTGGCTTCTGATGTCATAGGGATTCTATGGGCACAAATAGAGGGATCTACTCCTTTTAAATCCTTATATGTCCAAGCAAAGACATCCCTATATTCTTGTATGAGTCGTATTAAGTCTTGTTCTTCCTCCGTTGAGACATCTTGTCCTATAAAGGTACATCGTTCTTCTCCTTCCTCCAAAGATACTATTATTTTCTTGGTATGTTCTTTGTTGTCGTATGCTATTCCTAGTTGTGCTTCCCGTTTCGGCATTTGGATAGCAATTTTCCTCTCTTCTACTTCGTATTTCTTGAAGTGGGCAGGCACTTCGAATTGATCTTGAGGCTTGTTTTCTCCTTCTTCTTTATCTAGTCCAAGTTCTTCTCCCTGTGTCATTCCTTGATTCAACTCATTAGTCATTACACTTACTCTTTGATTTTCATTGTCTACCTCAATTTGTTCATGTTCCATTTCAATACTTTCATAATCCTCCTTCCATTCTTTTTCAATTACCTCTCCTTCTTCAGCTTCTTGGAGAATAGCCACGTATAAACTTACATCATATCCTTCCTCGTCAATGCATTCGTTCATGGTTATTACTTCTTCATTTACACATACATCAAGAGTGGCTAAAATCTCCATCCAACCATGAGGTTTGAATTCTTCATCTAGGAATATATGGGGCATGTAAGCTGGATCCTGTACAGATCTAGCAACTCCTTGCCTTTGCTACCATCCTTTCTTCCTTTCCTCTTCCTTTTTTGTTGATTGGCATATCCATAGATAAGTATCTTCGTTCATCCATGATTGGCCACTTGAACCTAGACTGTGAATCGATTGATCATCCTCCTCCCTATGAATCAGATTCCATTGTAAGGGGGGAACATCTTGATACGTATATGTATGGATATTTATTCTGGTCGTGGTTCCTTCGTGCTGTAAGTATACCGTGTCTTTTCCCCAATCTTGCACTACCTTAAGCTGTCTCATGAAAGGTCTTCCGAGTATCATCTCATAATTGCTAGCCTTTTCAAATTGATAGATTGCTAGGGTGTGCTCGAATTCAACTCCGCAAGTAGTGAAGGTTACTTTTTCCAATAATCCCAGGGGTCGTTCCGTGTGTCCGTCTGCCATTTGAATCTTCATCTGTGTTGGTCTTAAAGTTGTTTTTCCCCATTTCTCCCAAATTTCCTTGGTCGCAATTCCTACTCCTGCTCCCGAGTCTAAGATGGCTTTCATAGTATAACCTCGGTAAGTGATTGGGAGGCATGTGTTTCCTTCATCTCCCTCACTGAAATCTCCAACCTTATCGACTGGAATTTTGATTGTGGTCACTTCATCAGGCATCTCCTTCTCATCTGACTTTGTCTCTAATTGACTGGTTAGCTTCTCCTTCAAATGTGGTTTTAACTTCAAGAGTTCTTCTAATGTCAGAGTACAAGGGATTTTTACCTTTCTAAGATGTTGTATAATGTCAGATGTTTGGATAGATGGGTTCCTCTCTTTTCGTCTCACTGAGGGAATGCAATATAATTCATAATTACGTTCGTATTCCCCTGTGTAATTTGGAAAAGCCTTCACACTATCTTCATCCTTTTTGCTCTCGTCAAGCTGTAATAATCCTTATGAGTTCAATTCAGGTATTGAGGCTTCAAATTCACCTTCTACTTCTAACTCTTCAAAGGGTGGTTCAATTCCTTCCGCTTTCTTCCATGTGTCTTCTTGGACTCTTGCCCACAAGTCTCTAGGCCACTCCCCATCAACTTCGGGGACAATGGATCGTTCTCTTTTATCCTCACAGTAATTTCCACCACGGATCTCCCCTTCTTTTTCTTTCTCAGGATTATTAGGGGTGACACACTCTTGGAATTCTTTCTCGAGAATTTGTGAGTTGGGTGGTAGCTGAACAGGTTTTTCTAGAGTCTGTTGAGCCACTTCAATAATTTCTTACATATCTCCAACCTTTCTTTCTCTATGTCACCTCTAGGATATTCCTTTTCATGTTGTTCAATGGTTGGTCCTGCTCTTATTTGTGCCTGGTACGCCTGAATCCACATGGCTAACTCTTCTGGCATAGGATCAGCTAGAACTGATCCTGCCTCTGGTTTGTTACACTTTTTTGTCTTATTTTCTCCTTCAACTTTCTGTTTTCCTTCTTGGTCTTGTTTGTTTTTTTTGTCCTTCATCTTTTGTTGTAGTTTCTTTTCTTTCATCCTTTCTCTATGATTCTTCCATCTTTGGGTCCGTTTACTTGTAATACTTTTGCCAGACTCTTCCGAGTCTGCAACTACTTGAGGTGTGGGTTTATTCAATTCTTTGTCGACCTGGTCATTCTCTCTGGTTTTTTCTGGGCTCTCTCTAGCCTTAGCTCCTGTTATTGCTTTTAATGGCACTGTGTACTCCTTGTCGCTCCCTAATGACTCTATCATGTCTATCACATTGATCTCCATGTTCAAGTTAACTTTGTTGGGGTTCTTGGGGCAATCTCTAAAAAAATGTTCCTTACCACAATCACTATAGTATCCTTCCCAAATTCACTACGGTGGTGGGGGGTTGGGTAATATACATTCTCTATTGAAATGGTCTCCTCCGCACCTATAACATGATCCTCTAGGTGTAGGTGGTCTATTCATTGGTCGGGAGGGTAAGGGTGCTCTGGGAGCTATGTACATTAACGACACATAATCCTGCTCATACCCGTAAGAGTTATCAGGTCCTTCCATCCCATAAACATATGGTTCGTAAAATTGTCCGTATTCAACTATAGTACCCTCATATGCAGAATAGTTTCCTCCATGTTCATAAGATGGATCACACAGTTTGTTGCTATCCAAAGGCGTGGCTGGGACTATTGCTCTCTCTGGGTTCTCTTCCGATTGAGCTATTTTTACTGGGACAACATTCTGAGGGTGGGGCAGTTGTTGTTCTAACACAGGTTGTGGTTGAGTGTACCCTTGGTAAGCATAAGGTCGTGGTGCTAGTGCTTGTTGATTATATGTGGGATATCTAAAAGCTTCTCCTCCTTGATATCTCTGAGGGTATCCATAAGGTCTCATGGCCGGTTGTACCGGTCTTGACTGCCGATTGTAAGGACAGTTTTTTGTGGTGTGATTTGCGTACTTTTGTTCTATGCTACAAGAATGCATAGGGCCCAGGGCGGCTGGTCTATTGTAAGCATAAACAGGTGGTGGGACCACTCCCCTATTACACAAATGAGAGGGATGATCACCTCCACAGTGCACACATCTTCTAAGCATGGGTACTCTCATCGAATCGTTTGGGTAGTTCCTCTGCCCTTGAACATTTAGTTTCTTTGCCACTAAATCAACTATTTCTTCTACATTATTCCTAGGGTTTGACGTGATGCTGGCGGTATCTTCACTTTTCACACTGCCTTGAGGTATTTTCAAATCTTCTACTAGATTGTCCTCTAGGTCAATACACTCTTTCATGCATTCTTGCAAATTTTGAACTCTTTTCACATATACCAATGATCTCAATGATCCATTCACTATTCCTTCCAAAAACAATGATACCATTTTGTTTTGAGTGGGTCTCTCTTCAACAGGACATATGTCCACATATTGCTTAAATCTTCTTGCTACCAATCTCACCGACTCCGTAGGAGCTTGCTCAAAACTATGGATTAATGAGGAAGAGTTGTTTTTTATTCCAGACTTGGTGAATTCTTCAATCAATTCTTGATACACTTGTTCCATGTTTTGAAAGTTATTAGGGTCTAATGGCTGGAACCATGCTAAAGCTGTGTCCGTCAGGGTTAGTCCAAAGGATTCATATTGATTCGGCTCTTATTACTTGCTTGAATTCAGCTATGTGGTTGTAAGGTTCGCTAGAGCCATCATAGTGGTTTCTCAAGCATTTGGCAACTTGGATAGGTCTTAATCTTCTTCCTGTTTCAGGTGGTCTAGGCATTACATTGAATACTAGTCGTCCTATTGGTATTCCTGGTCCTCTTCCTGCTTGTGGTCTCTCCTGAACTGGGATTCTAATCCTTGGTTCAACTGGTGGGTGAGGCTGATAGTTAGGGTTATGGCCCAGTGTAGCAAACTGCACATGTGGTCTGACTGGAATGTGTGTTTGTTGTGTCTGTCCCGAACGCTGATATGAATTATCTTGATAGGTTCCTTGGGAGCTTTGTGAAGTTGTGGCTTGATCCCTGGGTGGGAACACTAGGATGTTTTGATATTTAAACCCAGCTCTCTCTAATTCTGTTAAGGGCTAGTATCTTCTTTGATTCTTATCCAAATACGTGATTTGAGTGGGGTTTTCAAGATCTTGTAATTCATAAATGGGGATTGGGTTAATGGCTTCTTCCCACAGTGACGAGTGTGCTCTCAGAAGATGTTCAATTTCGTTGACTAAATAGACATCCATTAGGGAATCATCTTGGGGAACTAGGTCCCCTCTCCAAACCCTAATTACAATGGACTTTCCTTGAGGTGTAGATACATGTTCTTCAGGTCCTTCTCCATTAAAGTTGTGGTCATTGCTTTCTTCCCTTTGTTCGTTGACGTTTTCAGGATCCTCAGTTACTACATATAGAATATCCCTTTTGTCCATGTAGAATCCTTTAGCATACTTAACAGCTGGCCTAGGTACTATGTAAGCGTCTGTAGCTTTCTTCAACCTAGCCACTAATCTGTTTAGCCCATCTAGGTAGATGGGTAAACCGTGTTGATTAGTGTTCACATATTCTAAAGATGTTTGATATTCGCCCTCAATAATTGACATCTTGCCAATGATGGGTACCGAATTCTGCATGTCCTCTGAGGCCATATGGGTTTCTTCCTCAGACTCACTCGAGGTTTGAGAGTAGTGTGAACGACTACTTGGTTCGGCTACACTTGCCACTGACGAGATTACACTTCTTTTGCTCCCTAGGGTTCTTCCGGATCTTAGGTTCATTCACTTAAAAACTTCAGTAGAGTTTGACAACCCCCTACGTTCCAATGCTATTGGCTGATTCTTAGAGTTGTATGAAATATTTGGCTGACTTGGAGGTTCTCACTGAAGTGTTTGAAAATCTCCTGACATTGGCTAAACTCACAATACCCGATACTAGACAAATATTGCTCTTAGAACTCCACGGCACTCGATACTTGGCACAAGGTATTCCATGATACCTGATACTTGGCACAAGGTATTCCACGATACCCGATACTTTATGGATATCGCAGGGAACAAACTCATGATACATGATATCAGACAAGTGTCACGAGAGAATTTTCACGATAGACGATATTCCATAGGTGTCACGGCTAAGATTCCACGATACTCAACATATGACAAGTATCACAGGCAGAACTCAACGATAGACAATATCTGTCAAGTATCGTGAGAAATTCAAAGATACTCGATATCAGTCAAGTATCGTGAGAAATTCAATGATAGACGATATCTCTCAAGTATCATGAGAAATTCAACAATAGACGATATCCCACAAGGCTAGGTATCGCGATACTCGACCACAAGAGATCACGATATCCAAATATCGCAATACTCAACCGCAGGAGAACACGATACTTGGCATTTTTTCCAATTTTTAGCAAATGCATTTAGAGTTCAACTGAATATATGTAGTCCTAGAACTTATCTACCCTCTTCCCAATGCCTGTATTAAGAAAAGAAACCTCCTTACCCCAGGGTAGCCCCTCACGATATCTGCCACAGATCGCGTTTTCTTCCACTGATTAATATTGAAGGAACTTTCTTACAATGTAGGTATGTACTCACCTTTCCAATGTAATCCAGCTCCTTTTTCTACCTCTGCTCAGGATCCTTGCTCCACACACCTTGTTTTTGTACTCTCGCGATATCTGTAGTTCAATCTCTCTCTCTCTCTCTCGATGCTTGGAGACAAGTGAATTGTAGAAGATTTGTTTTTTTGGTTTTTTGTACTTTTGGAAAATTTCCTAACTAAAAAGGCTAACAAGAACAAGGTTTGAAAGCTTTTAATTATGGGTTTCTATACATGTACAATGAAGAACTTCAAGTAAGAGCATGGAGTCATGCAAACTGGGCAGGGAGTGTTGATGATAGAAGGTCAACTTCTGGCTATGTTTTCATGTAGATGAGCAAAAAGCATCCCACAATTGCATTGAGTTCAATAGAGGCTGAATATAGAGCTTTAGCCCTCACCATATGTTAAGCAATGTTGCTTAAGAAGGTCTTCAAAGATCTTGGTGTACAACTTGGACCAATTCCAGTTTATGGAGATAACATGTCAATCCTACATCTTGCTAACAATCCCATGTATCATGCAAGGAGCAAGCACATTGAGGTGCATTACCATTATGTTAGGGAAAAGGTTGCAAGTGGGGACATTGATGTTCATTTTTGTAGGTGGAAAGGACCAAGTTGTAGATATCTTCACCAAAATCTTGGATGTGACCAAGTTAACAAAGTTTTCAAAGGCTATGAGCTTACTTGATATGCACATTACCACCTTAAGCTTGAGGGCGAGTGTTGAAAATGTGAACTATGCAAGTTTTAGGTGGATAAAGGGATCAAAAGACCTTAATGTGGACAAAATTCATGACTCAAATCACTTAGGGAAGTCTCAAGGTCGGCAAGGTCAGGCAAGGCAGTCCTAAGGTGGTGGAAAACTCATGAGAGGCACCCAAAAGCTACAAAAGAAGGTGAATAGTCATCAAATGCATGGAAGTCTTGTAGGTCATTGAAGACAGAGATATATACTCAAGGAGGCTGAAGGAGAGAGTCATCCAAGGCTCAAGGAGCTAAAACGTAGTAGTCCAAGCTAGGGAAAATGTAGAGGAGGGTGCTACATGCATAGAGGAGGAGCAAGAAGTAGCTATCAAGCTCTAATGTCTTGTAGGTATAGACATAGTCTGCTTATAACACTTGTAAATCCTTGTGTACATATCCAATTCAAGAGATTTAAAGTGCAATTTTAGCTATGTCTCTTAATTTCCTAAGAGGGCTTCTTGAAATCAATTTTATGGCAGAGAAATTGGTGTATCTCTATAACCCTAATTTCTACATATCCTACGTCTTTGCATAGTCTATCTTGTACAGTGTTGTTGGCTGACCTAAACAATCCATTTGAGGTGTTCTATAGCTTGTTGGAAAGCATATGAACCATAATAAGTGTGGCTAAAAGCTTAGGTGATTTGGATTAGTGTAATGTAGTTGAATTAGAGTTTTCTTGGAGGGTAGCAAAAAAGGTGTATGAAGGGACCTTGGTATTGGGTTCATTTCACTTCTACTATGCAAATATGAGGGATTAAATTCCATCAACAAGACACACGCAAAAGATGGATGTCTAGAATAGTTTACACTATTGATGATGATCAAAACTAAATTAAGAACTGAATAATATCCCTAATTATAAAGTACCACAACATATGAGTGAATCATGTATATGGTAACATGGGGAAAAAACCTCTAGCCAACAGTAGAGTAAAAACTACCCATGTATAGGGAAAAGCCTAACATAAAAGATACTCA
This sequence comes from Ceratopteris richardii, assembly GCA_020310875.1. Lineage (NCBI taxonomy): Eukaryota > Viridiplantae > Streptophyta > Polypodiopsida > Polypodiales > Pteridaceae > Ceratopteris > Ceratopteris richardii. The sequence goes on along the minus strand of CM035418.1, from coordinate 32,741,772 downwards.
ATGAACACATAAGTGTAACAAAACCCCCTAGAGAAAATGGTGTGAACACATATAGGGATTGGTAAATGAGCCCCCACCAGGCAATAAGCTAAAAGCTTTATGAAAAGCTTCAAACTTTTCTCATGGAAGAGATTTGGTGAATATGTCTACCACATTATCTTGTGTAGGCACATATACCAAATCAATATTTTGCATGAAGGCACTCCCTCACATAGTCATAATGCACCTCAATATTTTTGGTCCATCCATGAAACATCGAATTTTGTACAACAATCAATGCACTCTAACTATCACTCAGAAAATGCATAGTAGCATCAATCTTGATGTAAAAAAGATCTATCAATAGGTGTCTCAACCATATACACTCCACTATAGCTATGAAAAATGCCCTATACTCAGCTTCACAACTTGATGTCGCCATTCTAGGTTGCTTCTTGCTCAACCAAGATATGCATGATTCTCCACAGAAAAAGAAATTACCACTAGTGGACACATGAGTATCATAAAAACTAGCCCAATCACTATATTTAAAAGCATGCAAGCATGGCTGAATATCTCTGCCATAAAAGAGGCCTAAACACAAAGTGCCTTTGAGATATCTAAACACAAATTTCATTGCTCGTCAATGCCTAGTGCAAGGGATATGCATGAATCGACTCAATTGGGAAACTACATACTGTATATCCAACCTTGTGTTGCATGCATATATAAGACATCCCACAACTTGGTAATAAAGAGAAGTGTCAAATGCATCACTTGAATCCTCAGCGGAGAAACTTAATCCTATCTCAGCTGGTGTGGAAAATGGCTTGCAATCCTCAAAGTCGAAATGTTGAAGTAGTTTTTCAACATACTTTGCTTGATGCATAACAACTCACCTCAAGGGACACAAACTAGATGCCAAAATAGTAGCTCAAAAGGCCAAGAAGAGTTACATCAAAATTATGTGGCAAATCATCCATAACAATGTCAAGTTTTGCATCACATGACCCAGTGAGGAGTATTTCATTGACATAAAGAACGAACACAATAAGATCAGTCCCATCTTTACATACATAAAGTATGCTTTCAATTAGACTACGTGTGAAGCCAAGAGCAATCAAGTGCTTATGGATTTTGTCATATTATGCATGTGGAGCTTGCTTGAGACCATCCAAGGCTTTATGCAAGTGAAAAGCCATATGCTATTTCCCTTTCACCACAAATCTAGGAGGTTGCTTCACATAGACCTTTTCTTGGAAATCACCATTCAAGAAAGTTGTTTTTATGTCCAACTGATGTACTTTCCAATCTTGTTGGGTTGCCAATGCAACCACAGTAGGAATAGTAGTCATGCGTGAAGTAGGTTCAAAAGTTTCCTCATAGTCAATGCCATATTATTTCGCATATCCTTTGGCAACCAACCTAGCTTTTTAGCAATCAATGCTACCATCTGACTTTATCTTAATCTTCTAAATCCACTTTGTGGCAATGGCATTATTTCCTTTTGGCAATTCACATGACTCCTAAGTACCATTCCTTTGTATGAAATCCATTTTTGATTGCATAGCACTCATCCAATGTGGATCATCACATGCATATTTGAAATTAAGTGGCTCTTCATTACATGTTGCTGCAATAAGAGAATAATCCACAAAATCACTTGATGCATGGCAAGAGCTTGATCTTGTTTTACCAAGTAAAGATGCACTCAATTTGTTGTCCTGCAAAGTTCGTTTCAGTCACTTTGGCATACTTTGTGTACTCTTGATAGACATGTGTTCATTATGTAATACATCATCAACATTTATGTCATGCATGAGATGAATTCATGCTCATTTTCAGCCATATTTTGTCGCAAATGTTAAGCCATATGTGGTTGGAAATTTTGAGCAGCTCTAACCATTTTTGGCTGAAAATTTCAACCATGTTTTGCTAGAAATTATCTCCATTCTCACTCAATTTTGTTGGAATTTTTCAACCCTTTGAGCCTCAGTTGGCTGGTCTACATGGCCATGTTCAAATGCACCACTTTGGAACAAAGGCGTCAATGTATCGAACACATCATATGAGCTAACTATTGGATGTTTTTTGCATTCAATTAGAGGGAAATTTGATTTTTCTACAAATACCATAACTCAACTCACAATAATTGTGTTCATCAATGGATGATACAAACAATATCCCTTATTTTTAGCACTATAACCAACAAATATACATTTCTTTGCCTTTTCATCAAGTTTGTGACATTGTTCTTATGGCACAAGAGCATATGCCAAATAAAAAAACATGCTCCAATCCATATACAATCCATAGGTTTGTTCAATGATAGCTAACAAGTGTTCTTTCTAAGATACAAAGAATAGATAAAGTGAGCCAACTTTTTTACCTTTTTCGATAACCATATTGTAATTTGAAATGTGAAAGGATTGAGCATAGAAAGTCACTTCATATCCAAGCCCATCAAACTCACCAATTGACATCAAAGTGCATGAAAGTTGAGGCACATGGTGTACATTATGCATGATAAACTATGAACCACATCTCCAATTCCAACAACATCACACTGGTAAGAAACCAAACCTCACTATACCAAGAGAATTTTGTTAAATAACTAGAGAACCACTCTCTATGTGCTGTGACATGAAAAGAAGCATCAAAATCTAGTAGCCATGTGTGAAAGGGAATAAGACATAAGAACCTCACTAGGCACATACCTCTCAAGTATGAACACATTAGCATCATCATAAATGGCATTTATTTCCTCTATCTTCATAGATGAAGTAGATGGTAGAGCTAAGTGTTTGACATGCACATCACCATGTTTATTTTTACATTTGGCATTCTTTAAAGCATAAAAATCCTTCTTCATATGTCCCTTCTTATGGCAATGCTGACATCCAATGTCCGTCTTTCGTGATTTGCTTATACTCCTATCACATTGACCATTTTTGTCTCTATTCTTGCTTTTGCCATGTGATTGATTCTTTCCCTAGTAAGAGTTGTGGAAACTATATGCATCTCCAATATGTGTGGCAACCACAAACTTCTTCCAAATCTCTTCACATAGAAGTGCACTACATATGTCATTATAGACAAGCTCACCTCCAAGTGCATTTTTACTAATGGATGTGCAAAATGTATCTCAAAAGGGTGACAATGTGCATAGCAAGGGAATCGATTTCATCTCATCATCCATTTCCATCTTTCAAGGTTGCAACTGAGAAAAGAGAGCATCAAACTCATTTAAATGAGTTGTAACAATATTTGTGTCTTTCATGTAAGCCCAAAGCTTTGCAGAAAGCTTTAAACTCCTCTTGAGGTAGAGCCTTTGTGAGTAGTTCTACAACGTTATCCTATGCGGGCACATAAAATATAATATGCTAATCTTGTGGAGAATGAAGAATGGGCATTGACTATTGTTTCCAGCTATGAACCATCTTCTCATGAACAGTGTATGTGTGCAATAAAATCAGATGTTTGGTGCTTTGACAGTGGGGCAACCTAACATATTACCTCATAGTGCAATTTCTTCGAATCACTTGAGCTTGAGCCTATAGGGAATACTATCACATGTGCCAAAAACTCCTTTTATCCTATCATGTGAGTTGGTAAGATCATTTTGAATACTATTGATGGTAGTTCTTTCACATTGTTAGATTATTTGTGTGTGCTAGGGATCAAGAAAAATATCTTATCAGTTTCAACATTAGCCAAGATTAGCTTGGTTGTCAAATTTGTTGATGATAGATTTACAATTCATGATTTGTCAAATGGATATGTTATTCTTGCTTCTTGCATTTTATGTCATGAGATGTATAAGCTCATAGACTATGAAAAATTTGTGAATGATTCAATGTGTAGTACAAGATTCTGAGTCTATCTCATATGCAAAGCTTTAGCATGCACGCTTTGGTCATCTAAATTTTTCTAGTTTACTATGCCTGTAGAAATCTAAAATGGTGTCCTCTTTGCCCAAACTTGAGGCACCTCGTAAAAATATTTATGAAGGTTGCATTTTGGGCAAAATGCAACATTCTTCCTTCCCAAAAGATGGTTAAAATTGAGCTACTTAGAAATTGTAGCTTCTTTAGAGTGATGTCTCTACTCCTCTGCAAACACCTTATTTGGGAAATTCCTTTACTTTGTAACTTTTATTGATGATTTTTCCAGGCATGCATGGGTGTATCAATTGAAAGAAAAGTCCAAAGTGTTTACATGCTTTAAACAGTTTTTGGTTTTTGTTGAAAATATGTCAGCATGTAAAATGGGAACCCTCCATTTTAACCAAGGGGGGGAATACATGTCTTCTGATTTTAATGCATTTCTCGTTGAGCATGGGATAACACATAAGTGTATAGTTCTATATGCAAAAAAAAGGGATTTGGTAAAAGAAAGAGCAAGTCTCTCATGAATATGGAAAAATGTATGGTCAAAAGTCAGGCTTTACTGCATAGCTTCTAGCTTCAGGTTAGTATGTGTACAACATATGTCCTTAATAGGTATCCCACCAAAGCACTACAATCTATCACTTCATATGATGCTTGGCATGGTCCAATGCCATCCGTTGCTCATCTTCATGTCTTTGATTTTGTGGAATATGCATTAGTGCCTAAACAATTGGATGATAACGCAATAAAATGTACTCTTTTTATAGTATAGTTCTGAAAGCAAAGGCTAATGTCTATATCATCCATAGAATAAATGCATTTTGGTTAGCCGTGATGTTGTTTTTGTGGAAGATGCAATTTAGCCATTACTTTCATGTACTAAGGAGACATCAATTATCTCCAACGATGTGTATGAAACTTTGTTACCTCTTTTTATAGGTGGATAGTCAAGTGCTAGTCCAAATGAGCCAATTTCTCAGCCTTAAAAGGTTTCACATGATGATGAAAATCATTCCATTTCTTATGCAAATTTACATGATGCATTTATTGATGAGAGACTTGATATAGATGAGAAAAAGAACTATGTCTAAATGGCTGGTGTAGACTTCGTGAGATAGCAAATTAGATGCACCTTTGTCATATCATACTCATGCACGCTCTCATAGTGCTTGATTTGCATCAGATTATTATGCAATGGTTGCCTCTAGTCTTTGTGATGAGAATGAGCATGTTTCTTTTGATGAAGCACAAAATTCAAAAAATTGGATGGCTCCTATGCAATCAAAATATGATTATATTATGAAGAATGGTACTTGGTCTTTATGTGATTTGCCTCCAAGCAAAAAGGCCACTGGCACTAAATGGGCATACAAGCTGAAGGGTAAGCCTGATGGAATAGTTAACAAGTATAAGGCTAGGCTTGTTGCAAAATGTTATGCTCAAGAGAGAGAGAGAGGCATTGATTTTTATGAGACCTTTGCTCCCACATGCCAAATGACCACCATCCATAGCATTTGTGCACTTCCAGCTCATCATGGTTGGAATGTACATCAGTTGGACATTAAAATTGCATTTTTGAATTTTGTGTTACATGAAGATGTGTATGTATTTCATCCCCTTGGTTTTGTGTAGAAAGGACATGAAAACAGCATGTGCAGGTTGAAAAAGGAATTATATGATTTGAAGCAAGCACCATGTCCTTGGTATGAAAAGATACATACCTACTTGATTGCACATGGTTTTGAGAACAATCCAACTCAGAGCACCTTATATGTTAAGCATGCAAATGATGTGCTTCTGATCATTGTTGTCCATGTTGATGGCATGCTACTCACTATTCCTAATGAGAAGCATATTCCTCATTTAAGGGTAATTTGCATGCCTCTATTTAGATGTCAGATTTGGGACATTTGCATCGTTATTTGCACATTCAATTTATGCAAGTTGATGGTGGAATAGCTCTCTGTCAAACAAAATATATTGACACATTATTGCAACATTTTGGCCTTGAATATTGCAAATGTATTGGCATTCCTATGGAAACAAGTTTATGGTTGAGCCTTCATGATGTTGGAGCTCCATTTCATGTTATTCTCTATTAGCAGCCTATTGGATGCTTGATTTACTTATGCATAACTCAACCTAATATTCAGTTTGTTGTCCCACAAATGAGCAAGTTTATGCATTGCCCAAGTGTGAGGGATTAGCAGGAAATTAAGCACATCTTTTGCTACTTGAGTGGTACCCGACTACTTGGATTGTTTTATCCCAAGGTGGGATCACTACTACCATATTTACATGCTTTTTTTTTACTCTGAGTGGCTCGTTGCTATGACACACTCATGTATGCACTTGTGGTTTTTGGTTCATGCTTGGTAGCGCATGCATTCTTGGTTGATGTCATGTGAAGAACTCCTAAGAGAGAGGTATGAACTACCTCTAATCTTTTATTAGATGAGCTCACACATGAGTGCCATGCGGCACTCCTGTGTGTAGCCATTTGGGAGTATTCATGAGGAGGGAAGAGGGAATTAATTAGAGGGTATGCGGTTGGGCAAAGAATCATCATCATCTTCATGTGCTTGCTCTTCAACAATCAATGAGCATCCTCGAGGGTAGTGCAGATCAAGCCTCAAATTTGATGGGCATCATAGGAGAATAACATTGGTATTGAAGCCCGCGATCGATACACACGAAGGCATCCATGCAGAGCCCACGAAGAAGCTCAGAATAAGCCATCCATGTGTGCACGGTCATTGTAAGAGGCCTCAAGCCACGAAGGGAGAGGGAGAGCCATCTTCCCCTCCTCTTGGGTGAAGGAAGGGAGCCTTTAGCCTCCCTTTTATAGCCAGAAAAAGGCACTACACTCCCATATGTGGGATTTTTGGAACGCTCTTCACTACTCCATGTTGAGTTGCACCAACATGGCCACAAGGAGGTAATTGAATTATTTGAAAATCAAGTTTTTTTTTCAAGTTTTGGGGCACAAAAACCATGCTTTGGATCAAGAATTTGGGAAAGCCATGATGCACACATGTATATTGGGCTATAGATATTGGGTATGGATCATTGGATTAGCTTCAGAAGCTTTGGGTTCTCAGTTTGAGCCTTCCAAAATCACCCCTTCATGAAGAGGTTTTCATCCACTTCCTACTCTTGACATACCTGCCTTCTCTAGGTCATAGCTTGGTGATCCCACATCCGATTTGAGAAATCTTTTTCATGTTATGAACTTACCTCTAAGCTTTGATTAGCAACAAACAGTGATTGATTTGGAGAAGATTTGGTCAACCAAAATCCCTCTGTAGTGCTTCAACAAAAATTAGGTGGCCACTTCCGAGCCTAGTTTTTCATCATTTGGCATCCGAATCAACTTTTTTCACTTGGACTAGCCTTATACCTTTGAAATACAGGTGTTGAAATACCTATTTGGGATTGGCAAAGACTGTCAAAATTCAAAATTGCTTTAGCTTGACTGATTTTGTTCATTTGAGTCCATTTCTATGTGTGTTTTGGCGTCATTCTTGTTGGTTTTTGGTGACTAGAACCTGCTCGGGCCAACCAGACATTTCAAGTTTTTGTTTGGGCATGGTGAGGATTGAAGATCAATGCCTTCACGCTTCAAAGATCTCTTCAATTTCACTTCCGTAGATTCATTTTATACCAGGGAAGTGCTCTAGTGTCATATTTCTCTTCATCTTGCATATTTAAGTTTACTTCCATTCTTTTCACATACTCTAGTTAGTAAACAGGGGGAGTGAAACATGGATTCCAAGGGCAAACAAATTGTAGAACACACTTCTCCATCTAATGAACAACTAGAGGATCCTGACCATAGGATGGAAGAGGTAGAGCTTGAGCAAGAAGTTGAGGGAAAGCTAGAGGGAAAGGAGCCTCAACAAGAAGAGTATACTTATGAGGAACTTCTCTATGAGTTTGTTACTCATGAACAATTTGCAGACTTAAAAGAATAGACCCTTAGATTAGAGAGAGACATAGGTAGCATGAGGTTTCTCATTGAGCAGCTTAAGTCTCAAATGATCTCACTTGAGACACATATCACCTCTTTCCTCGCTAGGAGAAACTCCTACTCTTCTTGTAGAGATGACTAGGAAAGATCTTTCTTTTCCTCGTAAGCACAAAGGAGAGAGCTCTAGGGAAGCTCCCCTCTTGAAAGGTTTGAAGCCACCTACCTTTACGGGGGATGACCGAGATAGAAATAAGGATGAAATCTATACTTTTCTGCAAAAGTGAAATGATTTGCATCAACTAAAAGGCACCCCACCTGAGTACCGTGTGCTAGAGGCAAGTCTTTTGCTTGGCCAACATGCTTATAAGTGGTGGATGAGTCTTAAGTACATGTTTTCTTGTGTTTATGCTACTTGAGGATTTAATTCTCAAGAATGTGCCCTATCTTGGAATCCATTTGGTGGCATGCCTTGAAATCTAGAATTTACTTCATCATTTGGATTATCAAGAGTATTCTCAAAGCTATTAGTGCTTCCTCCTAGTCTACATCTATTTTCTTGCAAATGGGGTCCTTCCTTACTAAATTTCTCCCATCAAAAGGTTGGGTTTCATGTCTTGTATGTGATTTCTCTAAGTCATATATCTCCCAATAAGATTTTCTTGCTTTATCCCTGAACTCAACTCAGGAGGTAAACTTTGAATGAGAGTGTTGTGAAACTCATATATGATCACTCTTTTAATAGGTGAGGTTACAACATTGTTGCTCCAAAATTGTATGGTAGTGATATTATCTATGTATTGCTTTGTAGGAAGGTTATGATCAAATCCAATTTAGTATGAATAGATTGAAAAGACTCAATATGACTTTAGGTGTGGGAAGAACTTCACGAGGTCCACTCTCATCGTCACTTGTGTATTAGTCAAACTCAATCTCTTCTTTATCATTTGTGTGTTCAAGGTTAGGAGAAAGCACATAGATTATGCCTTCTTGATCTTCTTAGTGATCTCCATATAATTTAATGATTGGTTGGAGGCCAACCATAAAGTAATTAGTGTGTGACGAGGACATGAAGACTGCTTCCTACCAATGAAATATGGCTTCATATTGAGTTTTGATGGCATAAGGTCTTACCCAACTGCAAGTGCATGTTCAAAAGATGTACAAATGTTGCAACTTTTAGGAGGGGTTAGGTGCATGTGTGCACTTCAAATTGAATTCCAATAAAGTTTATCCACAAGATGTACAATTCTTTAAATGAATACACAATCTCAAAAAATATGTTGCCACCACTGTTGATACATTTAGGTAGTGATATGTGTGAACACACTAGGACCACCGGGGCACTTTTTTCCCTCTTTAGGAGGTTTTTTCCCCCCGGCTTGTATACACACCTATTACCCTAACAGGTCACATATGTCTGTACATTCTAGTGGTAATACATTCAGTATTGTGTGTTGTGCTCCAAGCTTCTTCTTCTTCCTTGTGTTTTTCACATGCTTTTGTAGACCTCAAACTCCAACAATTGGTATCAAAGAAAATTGTCGCTTCATCTAGGGCATCATCAACACTTCTCTGGTCAAAATCTCAGAATCGTATGAAATTTGGTGAGCATACTCAAGGTGATTAGGAGATCAAAATTGCTTCGCTATGTGGGCCGAAATCATGATCTGAGCTTGTTTTGGCCTTCAAAGACACTATCCTAGTGCTTATGCAGGCTATTTCATCTTTTTGTGCGAAAGATATATACAAGTTTTGGTTCGCCACTATAAGCGTCTCGAAGTTTGCTACAGGTTTAGTAGAACTCATCAGGGTAGTTCTGTTCAACTTTTTCAGATACAATCATTTTTTTGCATTAGGGTATTTTAGTCCGTGGCCATGGTTGAAAGTAGTGATGTATTTCGTATGTTGGCTATTGAGGATAAGTTGGATGGTAAGAATTACCCATTGTGGGCTTATATGATGCATCATGTATTGATCACAAAAGGACTGTGGAATATTGTGCAAGGTGTTGAAAAACATCCTATTACACCTATAAATACAGGTATTGAAGCTGATGGAGATGGCATTGAAGATGACGATATTATTCATGTTCCTGTTTGTGTTGCAGTTTTTGTTGCACCTACTGCAGAGCAAATTTGGTGGGATGGCAGAGATGCTCAGGCACATGCATTGATAGCCTTGTCTGTCAAACATGTCATTATTCCTCACATTCGCTCTTGCAGAACAGCTAAGGATGTTTGGGATACACTTACCACATTGTACTAGGCTAGGAATGAGGCTCATGTTTCTTACCTCCAAAAAAACGGTTGGACAGTGAGCATATGAATGAAGGTGATTCTATGGACAGTTTCCTAACAAAGATCAAAGATTTGAAGGAATACTTAATTTTTGCTAATGAATTCTTGCCTACCAGTTCACTTGTGTAGACTGTTCTGAATGGTCTTCTCGATCCACACCAGAGTTTTGCTTCTACTCTTTGTTTGATAATGAAAGGAAATCCAAATGCCTTAACATTTGAGGAGTTAGTCTCTTTTCTGTTGCAAGAAGATCAGTCTAGGCAGAACAAGTCCATTATGCATGCTGCAGGTCAAGCTTTCTTGGCTAGTCAGAAGGGCAAAGGTAAATGGATCTCTTCAACTAGTAAGCAGATATCTACTAATTCTGCACAATCAAAGAAGGAAGATAGAGAAGAGAAGAAAACAGAAAAGCAGAAATTGTTTTGCAAGTACTGTAAAGCGAATGATCATGTCATAAAGAATTGTCCAAAATTGGCTACAAAAGAGGCAAAAAAAAAGAGGCTCGAATGATTGTTGCAAAGGCCTCTACACCAAAAACAAAGTTTGCTAATCTAGTGCAAAATGAAGAATGGGCATTTACTAATGTTTGAAGTTTTGATCCATCTTCTCTTGAAAAGTGTATGTTTGCAGTAGACTCAGATGTTTGGTACTTTGATAGTCATGCAAGTCAAACATATTACCTCAGAGCACAGTTTCTTCACTTCACTCGAGCCTACCCCTACAGGGAATACCGGCACATATGTCAATAACTCCTCTTATCCTATGATGGGAGTTGGTAAGATCATTTTGACTACTACTAATGGTAGTTATTTTACATTGTTAGATGCTTTATTTGTGCCAAGGATCAAGAAGAATCTATTATCAATTTCAGCTTTAGCCAAGATTGGCATGGTTGTGAAATTTGTTGATGATAGATGTACAATTCATGATCTGTCAAATGGCAACATGATTATTGCTTCTGGCATTTTATATCATGGGTTGTATAACCTCATAGACTATGAAAAAGCTATGAATGATTCAACATGTGCAGTACATGATTCTCAGGCTATGCCAGACAAAGCTTTGGCATCCACGCTTTGGTCATCTCAATTTTGCTAGTTTTCTACACCTCCAGAAATTTGAAATGGTGTCCTCTTCACCCAAACTTGAGGCACCCGGTAAACATGTCTGTGAAGCCTGTATTTTGGGGAAAATGCAGCATTCCTCCTTTCCAAAAGATGGTTCAGTTCAAGCTACTCAGAAATTGCAGCTTGTTCACAGTGATGTTTGTGGTCCTATGCAAACACCCTCTTTTGGAAACTATCTTTACTTCATGAATTTCATTAATGATTTTTCTAGTCATGCATGGATATATCCACTAAAAGCAAAGTCTGAAGTGTTTATGTGTTTCAAACAACTTTTGATTTTGGATGAAAATCTATCAGCATGTAAAATGGTCACTCTCCATTTTGATCAAGGGGGGATATGTCTTCTAACTTTAATGCATTCCTAGCTAAACGTGGGATAAAACATTAGTGTATAGTGTTGTATACACCTCAACATAATGGAGTTGTTGAATGAAAGAACAGGTCACTCATGGACATGGCAAGGTGTATGGTCAAGGGTCAGGCTTTACCAAATAGTTTCTAGCTTGAGGTTGTCATGTGTGCAGCATATGTACTTAACAGGTGCCCCACTAAAGCATCGCAACCTATCACTCCATATGAGGCTTGGCATGGTCGTAAGCCATTTGTTGCTCACCTATGTTTTTGGTTGTCTAGCATATGCATTAGTGCTTGAACAACAATGCAGGAAAATGGATGATAAAGTAGTAAAATGTATTTTTGTTGGGTACAATTCTAAAAGCAAAGGTTGTCGTATGTACCATCCACACATTAAATGCATTTTAGTTAGAAGCATAAAATTTTGAAAATTGGATGGCTGCTATGCAATTAGAATATGATGTTATCATGAAAAATGGTACCTGGTCTTTATGTGACTTGCCTTTTGGCAAGAAGGCCATTGGCACTAAGTGGGTATACAAGCTGAAGCATAAGCCTGAGGGAATGGTTGACAAGTATAAGGCTAGGCTTGTTGCAAAGGGTTATGCACAAGAAAGAGGTATTGATTTTGATGAGACCTTTGCACCTACATGTCGAATGACCACTATTCGTAGCATCTATGCACTTGTAGCTCATCATGGTTGGGATGTACATCAGTTGGACATTAAAACTACATTTTTGAATGGTGACTTGCATGAAGAAGTGTATATTCTTCAACCCCATGGCTTTGTGCAGAAAGGGAATGAAAACCAAGTGTGCAAGTTGAGGAGGGCATTATATGGTTTAAAGCAAGCACCACGTGCTTGGTATGAAAAGATACATGCCTATCTGATTGCACATGGTTTTGAGAATAATCCAACTAAGATCACCTTATATGTTAAGCATGTTAATGATGTGCTTCTAATCATCCTCATGAGAAGCATATTGCTGATTTTAAGGCTGATGTGCATGCCTCATTGAGATGTATGATTTTGGGGCATTTGGATTATGTGCATGCCTCATTCGAGATGTATGATTTGGGGAATTCGGATCATTATTTGGGCATTTTGTTTATGCAAGTTGATGGCAAAATAGATTTATATCATACAAAATATATTGACACATTATTGCAATGTTTTTGCCTTGAAGACTGTAAACCTATTGCCACTCCTATGGAGATAGGTTTAGGATTGAGTCTTCATGATGTTGGAGATGCTCTTCATGATGTTGGAGATGCATTTGATGCTATTCTCTATCAGTAGGTTGTTGGATTCTTGATTTACTTATGCATTACTCGGCCAGATATTCAGTTTTCTATCTCACAAATGAGCAGATTTATGCATTGCCTAGGTATCAAGCATTGGCAGGGAGTTAAGCGCATCTTTCGCTACTTAAGTGGTATCTGGCTACATTGATTGTTTTATCCCAAGGGGAGATCACTACCTCTAGATTTACATGCTTTTTCTGACTCTGAATAGGCTAGTTGCTAATACACTTGTGTGTCCACTAGTGGTTTTTCCTTCGTGCTTGGTAGCTCGTGTATACCTTGGCTGAGCAAAAAGTAGCCTATTGTGGCCACTTCTAGTTGTGAGGCTGAGTATAGGGCAGCTTTCACAGCGATTGTTGAGTGTGTGTGGCTCAGATGCCTTATGGCTAATTTGGTTGTTGGTCAGTCTTTTGCCACCACCATCTTCACAGAGTGCATTGGTAGTTGCAAAGAACCATGTGTTCCATGATTGCACTAAGCACACTAAGGTGCATTATCATTATGTCAGGGAGAGGTTCTCTATTGGAGAGATCAGCTTGGCATATGTGCCCACGTAGGAGAACATTGCAGACCTTTTCACAAAGGCTCTGCCTAGGGAGAAGTTTGAAGCTTTCCACAAAGCTTTGGGCTTACTTCCCTTTGTGGATTGATTCCAGATAGCTTGGCACTTCCTTATACATGAGTGCCAGCTCCTTGTTCATTGCATCACTCCCAGGGGGGGATTTGTTGATATATTTAGGTAGTGATGTGTGTGAACAAACTAGGACCATCGGTGCACTTTTCTCCCTCTTTAGGAGGTTTTTTTCCCTCGTCTTGTATATATGCTTATTGCCCTAACGGGTCACATATCTTTGTACATTCTAGTGGTAATACATTCACTATTGTGTGTTGTGCTCCAAGCTTCTTCTTCTTCCTTGTGTTGTTCGCATGCTTCTCCAACAACCACGGGTGTGCTTCTTAAGGTGCTTAATCAGTTACAATTCACACAATCTTTCCACAAGAAATATATCAACACTTCAATAATTATTTCAAAATTTGAACTCTTTCAAGACAATCCTCCATGGAAAAGTTTGAAAAAGTTCTCATTATGCTTTTGTCAATCCTCACTTTTGATGTCTTTTTCACTTTGTCTTTTTTGTTGCTAATTTTGTTTGCAATTGTGTGGTTGTGTAGCCAATAAATGAATTGGGGTTGGGGACTTTGAAAGGGTGAACGATGAGAGTGAATGGAAATGATGGGTTACGACTCAGTAGAGAATGATGGGATACTTAGAATGATATGAGCTCGTAAGAATGATGGGAGCTTATGAAGGAAGCACAAGAATTGAGTAGATGGGGTATTAGATTGATGGGGAAACCTCACTTAATAAGGCATGAAGCCACTCCAATTTACCTTCACTCTTAGGGTGAAGACTAAGAAGAAGTCTTCCTAATGCTCAATTTCATTTGTATGCTTCTATTACAACGTGATGCTTTCTATCTCCAAGTTAATTAAGCTCTCAAATATGGATTAGCTTTCTGACATGACTAATCACTTCTTTTATCTCTCATGTTTTATCCTAATTTTTTTGCTTCCCTATGTATTTTGTATGTCACCCGATGGAGTTCTAAATGGTGCTATTCAACACACTCATCAACACAATATACTATGAACCAACTTAACCATGCTTGTCAATAAGGGTATGCTCCCTTTGTGAAAATTCTTGGACCTCCTTCTCACATGTATTCATATTCGATATGCATTACTGCCCAAATAGGGTGATAGGGAATCTCCATTGTGTGGCCCTCCTCCTTTGATGTCTTGCTACCCCAAATATAATCACACAAAGGATTATTGTTTGATGCCTCTTGAAGAAATATTATTCCATAGAGCTCCTTCTTTGATAGCCTTCTGTGTGCTTTTTTGATATGCTAAGGGTTGAACACTTATGATGAGGTGTGGTAGGACAACTTCTGATTGGGTCTTTTTTTATAGAATTTTGGATTTTAATTTCTTGGTCACAATTGTTCATATGCTACACTGCCACACGATTTCTTATGCTTCTATTAGTCTCTTTGTGCTCTTATCACATTGCCACCACTCGCAATGCACACTAATGGGGAATCATTGTGGTTGATTGCATGACGGCATGGGGTTGGAGGTTTGACTCTTTATAGATTTGCACACCAAGCACAAAAAGTTCTATTGTTTTCCATTATATTCACACACATTTAATTCCTCCAAAATTATCCAAATGCAATGTTTTTTGATATGTCGCTAGTGTTAATTTTTTATAAGGTAATACTGATGCCCACCATAGTCACCAATAGCTCGTTCAACAATCTTGTTGAGAGATTCCTTCCCAATGTGGATGGGGACTACTCTTTGATAGTAAGCTATTGAGGTTAGCCTTCTAATGAGATCTGAAAACAATAACCCTATCACTATTTGATTTGTGTAAATAGTCATTCAATGGGCTATGTGAAGTAATCATAGGTCTAAATCACCTGGCAAATCAAAGATCCTTATGGGCTATGCTACCCCCTTTTAAGAAAATGCATGAGCTTTTGCAATTGAATGAATGAGAGGACAACTATCATGGCAAAGTTAGTGGGTTTAGAGCATTTCTAGTACCTCTTTGTTATATGCTTTCCAATGCAACATCTCCAGATAGGCTTCAATTTCATATCCTCTCAGATATCTTTCAAGGCTCTCACAATCTAATGTATTCGTGATAAGATTGAATCGTGGTTTTGCTCTTGGTAGACTTTATGTAATCTCTAAGAGGCATATGAACTTATCTGGCTATCATTCGAGGTGACAACTTAGGCACTTCCAATGTATCATCTCTGAGAGGGAGCTTAACATCTAGGCACTTTAGATAGATTGTGCCTTGTGTGACAAGATTAAGTCCAATGTTTTCCTATGTCTACTTTCCTGACAATGTTTGACAACCCTTATCCTCTCCCAATAGGGTTGAGAGAAAAGCTTCCTCGATAGGGGTGATGGGGCAAGATTCACTTAAAGTGAATCTTTTTTTATAGATCACTGCTCTTATCCAATAGCACTCTCTAGTCACAACCAATGTGATGTGCTCTTCTGATATGATCCAATCGATTCGTGAAACCAAGTGAGAAAAGTGTGATTGATGTGAATGCATAGAAATTTCCCTACTCAACCCTGAGTCACCCAATTGAGAAGGTTGAAGGATCCTAAACTTGGGAAAGAGAGAAGATCACCTAGATTGAGAGGCTATTTAAGAGGGGAGGTCACCTATGTTGGAGCAAGTCTATGACAAGCCTAAGTATTGGCTTGAGTCCCACAAAGTCATAGAAGAAGCCTTAAAATGAAGACAATGTAAAGTTCACTTGTGAACTACCTGAAGACTTTACTTAATGTAAAAGTGAAAGAATCTTAAGTGGTTGAGTCCACTTGATCAAAAAGGGAAAGAGGAGCCACGAATTCGTGATTTGTGGTAGATAGAGAATCAAATCAATCAATAATTGATTGGAGAGTGATTGAGGGGAGTTAGCCTCCCAAGATCAACTATAAATACATGGTAATCTTAGTCGCTGTTATGTGAAGACCTCCAAGAGCTGAGCTTTATGCCATATCAAGGTGTGATTGCAAGGCACACATATATATCAGTAAGTCCATTTTATTGTACAATCAATATACTTTCATTTTCATGATCATTTGAGTTCATATTTCCATGTTCTTGTGAAGCGTACTACTCACTGCCATATCTCTCAGTTTTCTCAGTCAGATTGCAGAGATGGTTTCTCTAAGCTTGGTGCATCATTTTCAGTGATTTAACTTGGTAAATCTAGCTCTATAACTCTACTATATGCTCACCAATGTTCATTTCATTTGGGTGTTTCAATCTTCAATTATGTTCAGTTGAAGTCAACCCTGTCTATTCATTTTCACTTCTTTGTCAGGTACCCGACTCTTTTACTCATCTTGTCAGAGTTGTTTCTCAGTGTGTACTTACCCAAAGTCAATTATTTAAAGCTTGTTGGATTCAGCATACTGTATAGTATAAGCATACAAATGTTCATAATCATTGGATTCTTAAATATGGAGTTATGTTCATTTTTCTACTCACTGGTCTCATTACTATAGCAGCCCATGAAAATCGGGATGATGTCATCACTT
The DNA here is from genome assembly GCA_020310875.1 of Ceratopteris richardii. Taxonomy (NCBI): domain Eukaryota; kingdom Viridiplantae; phylum Streptophyta; class Polypodiopsida; order Polypodiales; family Pteridaceae; genus Ceratopteris; species Ceratopteris richardii. The sequence continues at coordinate 32,724,712 of CM035418.1, read as the reverse complement.
GTTAAACATCATTCTCGGTGTGTGGTTCATTATTTTTTATGTGGTTACTCTTAAAAGTTAGCCCTTTAAGTTAACTATAGTTCCCCAAGAGGAATTAAGCTAATTGCTGCTGAAGTTAGCCCTTTAAGTTAACTATAGTTCCCCAAGAGGAATTAAGCTAATTGCTGCTGTGATCAGAGAATTATGCAAAACACTGGACAGGTGTATGAACCAAAATAGCAAGTTCTTCACCTCTGAGCTAACTCCAACTTATCTGTTTTGATCTATCGTTTTGAGAGTGATCTTCCAAGGTACATAGGGTGTCTAATACATCCATTGGAAAGCTAAAAGGGCCCACCACATACTCCTGGAGTTCATTTGGCTAGTGTAGATCAAGGAGTTTTCAACACCTCTTCATCTTCAAGCACATACCTATCCATCTCTTCACAATGGTATCAGAGCAAGGTTGGACAACATGGCAGATGGATTTCCTTCATCAATTGAAAAATTGGATAGAGATAACTACTCAGCTTGGTCATTAAGAATGGAAGCTTATCTCCAAGGTAGAAGTTTATATGGTTATGTGGCTGGAGATGAAGTTATGCCAAGTTTCAGGAACAAAAGTCAACCAACACAAGAAGAGCAAGAAAGATTGAGCACATGGTGCTCCAAGGATGCACTTGCAAGGTCTTATCTCCTCAACTCTATCTCAGATTTTTTGTTACCTCACATTAGAAGTTGTAAGACATCTCAGGAAGTGTGGGATGCACTTGAAGCCTTCTTCTCTTCAAGTACCAAAGCTAGGAAGCATCAACTATGGCTGGATTTCACAACTCTCAAGAAAGCTCCCAAACAAAATGTGACTGATTTTGTCACAAAGATCAAGGACATAGCAGATCAGTTGGGAAGCATTGGATAGGTAATAGATGAAGAGCAAATTGGAAGGCAGATGACAAGTGGGAAGCATTCACCACAGCTATGGATTTGTACATGGACATGCATGTACCTGATTTCAATACACTCATTGGACAACTACTTACTCAAGAGGCAAAGCTTATCAAAAATGGAGAAAGCTCTAAAGGTAATCAATCTTCAGCTTTATACACTGATAAAAGCAAGTCCAAAGATAACAAAGGAAAGGCAAAGAAAGTGGATGATGAAGCAGGTACATATCAAGCTAACTATGCAGGTAGAGGAAGACATGGCAGAGGTAGAGGAAGACATGGCAGAGGTAGAGGAAGAGGAGGTAGACAAGGCAGGGGGAGATCCCAAGACTCCAACTCATGTTCTATTTGTGGATTAACTAATCATACAACTGAAAATTGCTTTAGGAATTCCAGCAATCAAAGAGGAAGAGGATACAATAGAGGAAGTTATGGCTACTCAAGAGGAAGGTTCAACAACTATCATGGCAACTACAACAACTACAATCATTCAAACTATCAAGGAGGCTACAAAGGAAGGAGAGACTTCAATAACTACACAGAAGACTCAAACAAAGAGGATTCATTATTGAACATGAACATGGCTATGCCACAAGGTAAATCTGATGAGCATGTTTTCTACATAGATTCAGGTTGTTCAAATCATGTGGCAGGAAATGTGGCACTCCTATCAGATTTAGAAGATCCAAGGAATAAGCATGAGGTACAAACAGGAGATGACACAAGACATCCTGTGAAGAAAATAGGCAATGTCAAAGCATCTGATGGAAACATCAACCTACTCAGTAAGGTACTCTATGTCCCTACCATTACAAAGAATTTGATAAGTGTTGGGCAAATAGTAGAGAAAGGATTGCAAGTCAGGTTCACAAAAGCAGGAGCATTTGTTGAAGATCCAAGTCAAGGATTCAGAACAATTGCAAAAGGTGAAAAGGCAGGTAGATTGTTCACATTTGAATTACAAGACACTAGAAACATTGCTCTCTTTAATTATGGTAGTCAGACACTCACAGAATTGGAAGTATGGCACAAAAGGTTAGCACATATTGGTGAAAGGTCATTAAAGCAAATTTGCAGGGACCAAAGTGTACTTGGACTCCCTAATTTGTCAAAACAACATATGATTTATAAGTGTAGTGCATGTCAATTTGGAAAGTCTCACAAGTTACCATTCATGAAGAAAGGTTATATGCATGGAGATCTCTTGGAGTTGGTTCATACAGATGTATGGGGACCTAGCAAGGAAGCTTCAATATCTGGATCAAGGTATTATGTCTCCTTTATTGATGATTGTAGCAGATGGACTATCCTATTCTTTATGAAACACAAAGATGAAGTTTTTTCATGTTTCAAAAGATATTTGGCTCTTGTGGAGAATCAAACAGGTAAACCATTAAAAAGGCCAAGGTCAAATGGAGGGGGAGAATACTTCTCCCATGAGTTTGATTCTTTTCAACAAGAAAGAGGAATCAAAAAAGAGGTAACTACAAGGTACACTCCTGAGCAAAATGGAGTGGCAGAAAGGAGGAATAGGACAATTGTTGAAAGATGTAAGGTCCATGTTAAATGAAAAGCATTTGCCTAATTATCTATGGGTTGAGGCTGTATCTACAGCCACTTACTTGATTAACAGGTTGCCTTCAAAATCCCTTGATGGGATGACTCCATATGAGGCTTGGAATGGAAGAAGACCAAGCTTAGATCATTGTAAAATTTTTGGATTTATTGCTTTTGCTCATGTTCCTTCATAGGTTAGAGGCAAGATGGATCCAAAGGCACAAAGGTGTGTATTTATCGGATATGACAAGGATCAAAAGGGCTAGAGGTTATACAACCCTAGAAACAAAGGATTCTTGGTAAGCAGAGATGTAGTTTTTTATGAGAACAATTCATGGTATGAAGATTCATGCAGGAAGGTCAAATTGCCATATGACTTTGAAGAAGATTTCCCAAAGCTTGGCAGAGAGCATCAACCAAAGATTGAAGAACAAGATACTTCAGAAGATGATGAAGAAACTCAGATGGAAAAAATCAAAGCATGGAAGTCTAAAGGTAGGCAGAATCATCACAACATGGCTTAAGAAGATCTATAAGGGAAAGAAAAAAACCAGAAAGGTATGGGTTTGACACCTCATTAGTAACTAAACATTCTATCTACATAGCAGGATATAAACCAAGAGGAGCCATCATCATTTGAAGAGGCCAAAGCAAAATCAGAATGGAAGCATGCAATGAAGAAAGAGATTGAAGCACTTGAGGAAAATAACACTTGGGATTTGGTGCCCAAGACTTCATCCATGAAGGTAATAGGCTCAAGATGGGTCTATAAACTCAAGAAGAATTCTGATGGTTCCATTAACAGGTATAAGGCAAGGCTTGTAGCAAAAGGCTTTGCACAAACTCAGGGAATTGATTATGAGGAGACCTTCTCTCCTGTGGCAAAGATGCCTACTATTAGGGTTTTGCTTAGTATTGCCTCTTCCAAGAATTGGAAGATACTTCAACTAGATGTAAAGAATGCATTCTTGAATGGTTGGATAACAGAAGAGGTCTATATGGTGCAACCACCTGGTTTTGAGAGTCCAAATCATCCTGATTATGTGTGTAAACTTAACAAAGCATTGTATGCTCTCAAGCAAGCCCCAAGAGCTTGGAATTTCCGACTTGTTTCATTCTTGCAAGACAAAGGCTTTCAACCAAGCAAGGCAAATCCTTCACTCTTTATCAAAAAGAGTAATTCTGAGATCATCTACTTATGTGTATATGTAGATGATATTATATTGACAGGAAATGATGCAGATGGTATGAAGAAGATCAAAGATCAGATGAGAGAAGAGTTCAAGATAAGTGATTTGGGTTCACTTACCTACTTCCTAGGTTTGGAAGTTGTCTACAAATATCATGGTTTGTTTCTCACTCAAAGAAAGTACATTAAGGACATGTTGGAAAAATTCAAGATACAAGATTGTAAGATTGCAGGTACTCCAATGGAGGTCAATCACAAATTGAGCTCACGTGAAGGTGAACTCATAGAGGACATCACATCATATCAAAGTCTAGTGGGTAGTCTCAACTATGCCACATTGACAAGAGTAGATATATGTTACAGCGTGAGTATGCTAAGTCAATTTATGCACACACCAAGGAAACCCATATGGATGCTACCAAAAGGATTCGCAAGTATCTCAAAGGAACCATAAATGAAGGACTTTATTATCCTTATGTATCTGATTTAGGTTTGAAGCTATTTTCTGATGCAGATTGGGCTAGCTCCAAGGAAGATAGAAGGAGCACTTCAGGTTATCTTACCTTTGTAGGTGTTGACTCTCTTAGTCCAAGGGAAATTACATATGCTCAATGGGTTTTTACCCCAACTCTCTGATGCTAGGTCAGTTTTTATCACCCTAAGTCCACAATTACACTCTACTGTATCCTGGGAAGATACAGGCAAGTACATGCACCAAGGGCCTTCAACTCTAGTGGTTACCTTTTGGCAAACTCTCTTCTCTCACTCTCACACATACATATGCCTTCACACACTCTCATGCATTCACATACTCTTTTTCACACACGCTCATTTCCTTGCTTCCACACTCTCATACTCTTATACCTACACACCCTTGCACACTTTTACTTCCCCTTCCCCTCTGTTCCTTTCCGTTCTCCTCTTACCCACAGGCACGCACCAACACTCATACACCCTCTCACACTCACTTCCACCTATGCAATCATGCACACACGCTTATATTCTCGTGCACACATACATTCACACACATCATCGTACACAAACTCATTTGTCTCTCACACACACTCAGCCATATGCCCTCATACACATACGCATACTCCACCTTCGCATACGTACCACCACAGATAATCCCTAGTGTGAAATGGTAGATTCAACAAGCGCTGCAGACTACATCATGTACTCATATTTCAGAACATCAACTGCAGTAAGTAACACAAAAAAATAGCCCCATTTTTTGATGCAAATCAGATAAAATTCCAAACTTATGTGGCTTTCCTCATGAGTAAAAGTTCTGAGCATGTTTTGATGCAGAAGCTTTTGGTGTAGTTTTTAAATATACTTCGATTGTCAGACAAGATGATTTCTTCACCAAATCCATCTACTCTTGTGCTCTCCTTGGTTTCCCCTTCGATGCATATCTGCTCTCCTCCGTACAGCTGATGAGCACAACCAAAACAAAAAAATGAAAGAAGATACTCACAGAGCTTCCAGTTGTAGAATGTGATGATCTCTTCTGTTTTGCAAATTTGTAAGCTTGACACTCCTCTTCTCTTGGAAAATCCCTGAGAATGTTGTCCCAAGAAAACCTTCACTTCCTGCTTGCTTTTTCTCTGGCTAAGATGCCATAGCTGCCACCAAAAACTCCGAGATCAATCCTTTTGTAGTCCTCCTTTCTCACATGAGAGAGAATGCCTTCCTGCACTGAAAACAAAGAGAACAAGTCTTCTTTCCTGCTCCTCTAAAAGAGAATGTCCCTCTCAAGAAGCAACAGGCCATGCCTTTCTTTTTCTTTTTCTCCCCGTCAACGCCTGATGACCTCCACTCTCCTATGTCCGGTAGCCGGTTCAGCTCTTCTTTTTTGCTTATATCTCCCTTTTATTCCCTGGCAGATGCGAGAGACTTCCCCTTCACCTTCGTCACCTGTGCAATCCCCATACGATCCTCCCTTGTATTCACTAGTGCTGCCTCCTCTTCAACAGCCCCCATCCTCTTACCCTCTCACTGAAGTTTTCATGCGCATAATCTTTACCTTATGTCCACAGGATCTCTTTGCGACCTGGAGTGGGGATTCCTATTGTTGCTTGAAGCTGTGCTGAATATAAAAATATCCTTCCAACTGAGGAGTGACAATCAACGTCAAGAAGAGGAGGGTGTCTGGCTGGATGAATGCGCTCTAGCCCTCCTTTATTGACGGATATGTGTGATCTTTTGCATGCACTTCCACATATTTAGGGCCAATTTGACTAATCTCTTGTGAAATGGCCCGTTGATCAATCCACCACTATCAAGTCCACAAAGTCCATGCTGTTAGAAGTAGACATTGATGATCATATGTCGAGAAGAGGTCCCACACTACAACAGGGGGCAACAATAGACAGTGCTATAATTGCATCAATGGCATCATAGTTGCCATATTCCACTGATTGGACCATTGCCATTTCAGCCTTGTCACCAAAACAATAAATCACTCTCCTCAGCGAATACACTTGATGTCACGAGACGTTGATGAATTGCATCTTATTTACAGCATTGAAGCAATAACCAATATGAAACCACAAACTGGGCAGACGAGGAGAAACACTTTTCCTTATTCCAATGTGCAAGCATTACAACTTTAATTACATGGCCATGCTATCATAAATCTTTCCCAATAGAGAAGCATGCTCTTGGGACTGGTGATAGTTGTTGAAGGGATTTTGGAAAGATGCCTGGACTAGTACTGTTGCTGCCAAGGTGATGGCTTGATGTGAAAGAGCATCGCCGAGGGTGCTTGGTTTTAGTGAAGGCACTCCAAATCATGTGTTCTGCCCAGGATGTCCACCTCCACAACCCTCGTTGTCTCCCTCGTTATATCCGCCCACATTTCTTTTGAAAGTTTGGTAATCGCTACCCCTTCTTCTTCTTCACCTGCACGACGAAAAACCAAGGGGAACCCCCTGGAGATGCAACAGTTCCCCCTCCTTCTCTGCGGTAGCTGTCCCCTCTCGTCTTTTTCTGTAGACGCACACCATTTAACCGAGAGAGAGAGAGAGAGAGACTCCCCCAATAAAAGCCAAAAACATAGCTGTTAGACCATCATACCTGCCAACCCAAAAACGACTTTTGCCAAGAATGGAATGAAACAACTTTTGGCTTCTGACAGGGCTGGTATGCTCAGAGAATTTTTCATGATATTATAACAGAGAGTCATTGATCCCATGGGTTTGATACCACTTCTACTTTGGAATTACCCTTGGTCATGGCATTTGCTTCTCCTCATGATTTGACATTACTTGCAACATCTACTGCGAGCATTTTACTGGATTACAAAATGATAACCCATTTGATGCACCATCTTGGTCATCTATATTATCGGCTCGGGTGAACGCTTGATTCCCCACTTGGACATTTTCCCAACTTCTCGAGGGTGGCAAATACTTGTCTTGCCCTTGTTACCCTTCTTTCTAGCACCCATGGTAGCAAATGTTTTCGAGCTATTAACATATGTCCCTGCATCAGAGGCCACATCCCCAAACTGCATTTAATCAAAACAAGCCAATGCTTCATCGATATGCGCGATCTCTATATATCGTGCCATTAATATATTCCATGACACCACATTCCTTTCCTTTCCACCACACCTGCCTCTAAGCCACCTTGATTGAAGTCAACTGGTATGGACAAACATCTTTCTGTTGCAAAATACCTGCACTTGTGTGTACACTATGCAAAATGGAAGTTTATTAGTGCATAAAAACCAACTAGATCATGAGCTAACATACTCCCCCCTTCTTGTTTGCAAACTCGCCCCCGACGAGCCAAATTGTTCCTGCATCCCGACCTCGTATACTTTCTTGCATCTTCACTGGCATGTCCTTCACATCTGCAAACTCATCAAAAGCATTAGACCACTTTTCATCAAAACACAAATATACATCAGAACAACGAGAACCAACACATCATGAATCCGCATCACACATGCATGTTTGACATCCTCTTTGCACACACCATGTTCTCATGCAAGAAGAAAGCATCCCCACATTCCTTTCTCAATACTCTTCCGTCTATACGATCAACACGTCACGAATCTCTATTCCACATGCATACTGAACACACTTTCCACACACCCTATATAGTCGAAAAACCATTCCCCACTTTCGTTTTTGGACACTCCTCCCGACCACACAATCACTTTCTTATTCCTTTTTCTCGTTTCTAACCAAGTTCACCCGTCGATTTTTCATTCCCCTTCTACCTAGGGTTTCTACTACCCACTTTCCTTTTCATCTCCTTTGCTCTTTCTCAATTAGCTCCTATACTAGATCACCACCACACCTCTCTAACTTGATGGATACACAACAAAGACCACTCACACCTAACACAAGCTTACCTCGATAGGACCACTCATCATCAACGCGATTCAAGACTTCTCAAGTTGTTGCACAACCTAAGAACCACAATGAGCACCTCCCAAGAGCTCGCAGACGAACAAAGTCACTAGCATGCTTGGATCCCTCGAGTCCAAGTCTTCCACAAACACTTCACAGCCAAAATTCTAGTCGAACTTAAGCTTCGATTCAACATGCCTCATCAGGAGTCCACACATTCCCAAATCCCCATAAACACAGACACATATTCCCCTCCGAGCATCATGCTCTCTCACCTCTCTTCTGTCCCCCCTCGAGCGAGGAATTCATCTCATTCATTTTTGTTTTCCACATTTTTCTCTCTTTTTTTTTTCATCATTTTTCCACATATTTACTCACACTTGCTGGCCTACGCCGAAGCTGGATGCGACTCATGGACTCGACCGCCCGATCGAGTTTGTTCCACCCATCTACCAACCCAACGCAGCGCACAACACACAGGCGGCTAGCCCTATGCGAAACCGACGTCGGTTCGTGGCTTTGACCACCCGGCCAAAGTGGATCCACCCACCTATCGGCCCACATAGGCGCGTAGCCACATGCACACATACATAAACATATATATTTTTTTCATTTTTTTCATTCCTGCATCTCGAGAATTAGGAGACAAAAGAAAGGATCTTTTCCCAACCCAACCATTCACGACACACACACATATATCCCCCCATGGACATCCCGATGAGACATATCTTCTCTCTGCTGCTACTCAAGCCAAAATCAGGCCATTAATGCCATGGTCAACTTTTTCTCTCGAGACCCGCACATACTAACCACCTCATTGACCTGGAACCTCAAAAAATGTCACTTCAGCTCATAAGCGTACAACACACTCAATCCATCCATCCTCGCATCTCCAACTTGCAATCCTGACAAAGCAAACCCTAATCAGACCTAAGCCTTCCTCACCGACATCCATCGCGATATCTATTTCTTTTTCATCTCCAACCTCTGCCTCACAGAGATTCCACCTGACCTGATGGATGACACGAAAAACTACCATTAGCCATTGTACCTCTTAGTGCCTCAAGCCTCGCCGCTAGGTCTCTTAATCCTTGTTTGTTGTGCTCAATATCACTCTGATATTGGAACATGTCAGAGTCAATGCTTCGGAACCGATTCCATATTTGCTCCATCTCTTTATCCTGTCTCACCCTTTTTGCAGATCCGAGGGGAATATTCTCCCTCTTCTCAAGTCGAGCAATCAACTTCTCGACTTCCTCTCTAATCGATCTTTCCTCCCAAATCCTATTCATATTTTCTTCATCCAGATCATCTACCTTCTTCGACAATTCATTCTTCGTCCTTTCTAACTCCGTTCCGAACGCATCCAACCTATCCAACACCACTTTCAGCTCTTCCTCCATTTTCCTCGCTCTCGGGTCCTCCACCTGTCCTCGTGTCTCGTCGTCTTTTCGATTCATCCACCTACCAAGCTTGCTACTCAGCCTTGCATTCTCTTTCTCTACCCGTCTCACTTTCTCATCGCTCTCTGCTTGGGCACTTTTCATTCTTTCTAACTCCAGGTGGAACTCCTCACATGCCTTACCTGCTTGATCACTGTATCTATGGATTATGCTTTGTACCTTCTCGATTTCATGCTCCATTCCTTCGATTCTCCTCATCAGGTCATCCCTATCTCTTGAGGGCTCTTCTTCGATCATGACATGATAGATGTCTATCGTTACCCGACCAGTTCTAATGTCCAAGACTTCTTTTCTCATTTGCTTTCCCCTTCTAACCCCGCTTTCATGCTGAAGTGTTTGGATTTGTCTTTTTAAGTTGTTGTTTTCCCCCTTTAACTCTTCATTCTCACTTTCCACCGATCGTATCTCCTTTTCCCAATTTCCTAAGACTTCTGCCATTTTCGCTTGATTTTCTTCTATTCTCTCCATCTTGACCTTATCACCATCCCGCTCCATACGCAGCCAATTGACTTGACATTCCAGGCCCTTCACAAGTTCTACCAAGCCTCGGTCCGGAGATCCAGTGTCCTTGCTCTCACTTGCTCTCGGAGTGTTCGTCGACGAAGTAACTCCACCCTTGTCAACTTCCACATACAAAGAGGATAAACACCTATCAGATTGATTCGTTCCGACCTTTACGCCAGTCACCTCTTTTGAGCCACACACGTGCTCGCGTAGTCTCTTTTCCCCGCAGTCCGCACATGTGGGGACAAAATCCAGCGGGGTGCATACACGAGGGCAATATTTGGCTATATGCCCAATCTGCTCGCAACACCAGCATCTCACATAATTTGATATCGGGCCAAATCGCCACCCTCGGTTCACATGATGTCTCATGGTCGGACCAAAATATATGCATCTCCTATTTCATCCAGAATTCATTTGCCTCATGTTGGTCTTCTCAAAACCACAGGCTTGCCTTTAATGAAGATCAAAGCAGATTTGGGATCGTGGTTGTGCCACACGATTGGGGCACCAAGCGAACTCGTAGCACTCTCTATGAGATGTGCTAAGCCAATTCCCGGCAAACGCGCCAAAATGTTGAGTCTCTTAGTCCAAGGGAAATTACATATGCTCAATGGGTTTTTACCCCAACTCTCTGATGCTAGGTCAGCTTTTATCACCCTAAGTCCACAATTACACTATGATGTATCGTGGGAAGATACGGGCAAATACATGCACCAAGGGCCTTCAACTCTAGTGGTTACCTTTTGGCAAACTCTCTTCTCTCACTCTCACACATACATATGCCTTCACACACTCTCATGCATTCACATACTCTTTTTCACACACGCTCATTTCCTTGCTTCCACACTCTCATACTCTTATACCTACACACCCTTGCACACTTTTACTTCCCCTTCCCCTCTGTTCCTTTCCGTTCTCCTCTTACCCACAGGCACGCACCAACACTCATACACCCTCTCACACTCACTTCCACCTATGCAATCATGCACACATGCTTATATTCTCGTGCACACATACATTCACACACATCATCATACACAAACTCATTTGTCTCTCACACACACTCAGCCATATGCCCTCATACACATACGCATACTCCACCTTCGCATACGTACCACCACAGATAATGCCTAGTGTGAAATGGTAGATTCAACAAGCGCTCCAGACTACATCATGTACTCATATTTCAGAACATCAACTGCAGTAAGTAACACAAAAAAAATAGCCCCATTTTTTTATGCAAATCAGATAAAATTCCAAACTTATGTGGCTTTCCTCATGAGTAAAAGTTCTAAGCATGTTTTGATGCAGAAGCTTTTGGTGTAGCTTTTAAATATACTTTGATTGTCAGACAAGATGATTTCTTCACCAAATCCATCTACTCTTGTGCTCTCCTTGGTTTCCCCTTCGATGCATATCTGCTCTCCTCCGTATAGCTGATGAGCACAACCAAAACAAAAAAATGAAAGAAGATACTCACAAAGCTTCCGGTTGTAGAATGTAATGATCTCTTCTGTTCTGCAAATTTGTAAGCTTGACACCTTGATCCATAGAAGCTACATCAGAGGACTTGTCGCAGCTCCCAAAACAAGCATTGTGCCCATGCATGCAACTTTCTCATAAATAGCAAGACAAAGCTATCTTTAGAATCGAAAAAAAGGAGTCACCACTTCCTCCTTTTCTCTCCGCTGCTGCTTCCCAAGAGCCCCCCCTCCTCCAAGTAGTCACATGTGCACCTCAATTTCATATGTTAGATGGTGTTGTTCAACAGAATCCAGATCGTACATCTCATGAAAAGTTGCCAACCAGTTTATTTCTTCCCATCTGCAGCTGGACAGCTTGTCTTCAGTTCCATGAATTGCATCTTTTTATCTCCCTTTTCACATGATCATTTTTTCAGTGCACCCGTTTGCTACGGCAGTATTAATAGGTTTATTCTTGTCCACAGCTTCAATCCACTTATGTAGCCACTAGCATCATAGGCGTGATGCAAGAACACACACTTCGGTCCAGCTATTGTCGACAGTTTGGCTATCGTTGAGACTTTCCCATCATGTGCATCTGTACGGTTCTATTCTCTTCTGAAAATCTTCCCCCAACAAAAAATAAAGAAAATCTATTACTACTTTATTCTTGCAGCAGGAGGTCTCATGGAAAAATGTGCATTTTCCAAACAGTATCGCATACATAGTCTTTTCTCCTGAACCGGTGATATGGAGCAAACCTATAATTTCATTCAAAACACATAACAAAACTCTCCCCGTTAAAGATGATCCCTGTTGTCAAAGTGCAGTGAATGATGGCATAGCTGTCCTCTTCTATTGGAAAATCCCTGAGAATGTTGTCCCAAGAAAACCTTCACTTCCTGCTTGCTTTTTCTCTGGCTAAGATACCACAGCTACCACCAAAAACTCCGAGATCAATCCTTTTGTAGTCCTCCTTTCTCACATGAGAGAGAATGCCTTCCTGCACTGAAAACAAAGAGAACAAGTCTTCTTTCCTGATCCTCTAAAAGAGAATGTCCCTCTCAAGAAGCGACAGGCCATGCCTTTCTTTTTCTTTTTCTCCCCGTCAACGCTTGATGACCTCCACTCTCCTATGTCCGGCAGCCGGTTCAGCACTTCTTTTTCGCTTATATCTCCCTTCTATTCCCTTTCAGATGCGAGAAACTTCCCCTTCACCTTCGTCACCTGTGCAATCCCCATACGATCCTCCCTTGTATTCACTAGTGTTGCCTCCTCTTCTTTGTCACTTCTTTGTCAGGTACCCGACTTTTTTACTCATCTTGTCATAGTTGTTTCTCATTCTGTACTTACCCAAATTCAATGATTTAAAGCTTGTTGGATTCAGCATATTGTTTAGTATAAGCATACAAATGTTCATAATCATTGGATTCTTAAATCTGGAGTTATATTCATTTTTTTGCTCATTGGTCTCATTATTGTAGCAGCCCGTGAAAATCGGGATGATGTCATCACTTTTTAAACATCATTCTCAGTGTGTGGTTCATTATTTTTGATGAAATTACTCTTGAAAGTTAGCTCTTTAAGTTAACTAGAGTTCTCCAAGAGGAATTAAGCTAATTACTGCTGTGCTTAGAGAATTATGCAAAACATTGGACAGGTGTATGAACCAAAATAGCAAGTTCTTCACCTCTGAGCTAACTCCAACTTATCTGTTTTGATCTATCTTTTTGAGAGTGATATTCCAAGGTACATAGGGTGTCTAATACATCCATTGGCAAGCTAAAAGGGCCCACCACATACTCTTGGAGTTCATTTGGCTGGTGTAGATCAAGGATTTTGCAAGACCTCTTCATCTTCAAGCACATACCTATCCATCTCTTCACAACCTAGACTAAGAGGCCACTCCATGCTTGGTCGATGAAGATAGTAGAAGAGATAACAAAAGAAAAATGTGGACATATTAAGGAATAGTAAGGAAGAAGAAAGAAGGGTCTTCAAGGAGCCCTATCTCATCAAGTGTGACAAATTTTATGTGTAGATGGTGAATTAGTGTGCGTGGGTTTCATGAAGAGCAATATGCACTTCTTTTGGAACAATGATTGAAGACAAACACTACAATTATATGCTTAAGCTCATGTAGTAGACATTCTTACCCATTAGATATGGGAATAATCACTTTTGAGACACACAAGAAATGTTAGAATACAATATTACTAGATAGAACACAAGGGAAAGAAACATACACTTAGAAGATTCTAATAGATACACAAGTTGGAAGCATCATTGCGTTTCTCTAGAGCATGTACACGCTTTCAGATAGGCAAGTGTACAACTTAGTTAAACAAGCTCAGGGTTACCCTCTATCCAACACCTAATAATAGGGAATTCCCTGCTAGGTAGATGGACTTGACACCATTGAACAGTACAAGTGGGGTTACAAGTGCTCTCAGGGTAGAGTCATGACATTATACTTGAGGGGCATTCCCCTTTTATAGAGAAGAGTGGCATAGATATTTGAGAGAAGGGTTGTATATTAGAATTAAACTTAGCCACCACGTTCAGGGGGGGGGAGGTTGCTAGAGGGGTCTAGGTAGTTACATTCACACTCCCAATGGTGCTCCTGGTCTAGATAGTTAGATTGTCAGTTGCTCATGCCAAATCCTCAGTGATGGCTAGAGGGGCCTAGGGGGTGTATCCTAGTGCCTTTTGGATAAGTACTCTTGCAAGAGCACTTGCCCAAGATGGCCCAAGGTGGTGCAAAGATAGTCACCCATGGTACAAGGTGTCGTCGAAGATATTGCCCAGGTTTCCATTAGAGTTTCCCATATATAATAGACACCCAAGGTGCCTCTAGCATCACCTATGTAGTCACCCAAATGCCTACACATGTATTCTCACATGCATAAACAGAGTCACCATGTAGTCTCCTCATTAGGCATGTCACCAAGTTCAAAATATTTTTGTTGTCTAAAGATTCAAATGATTAGAACAAGTAGATCCCCAAAGTCAACTATGCCACTTTCTATAGGTTAAAGGTAAAAGGTGGCATTGATCTTACTAGTATTAAAGATATTATTGCTTAATTTCTTTCAAGGTGCAAAGTTGATCTATCATGCCCAAGATTCCAATTATTATTGGGCTCTCATCATGAACATGGCTCTTTCATCTATAGCTATTAAAGATTTCCAAACTTGGAGTGATTTCTCTCTTAACACTATTCGTTATAGTTTTTACTAATTTAGCACCAAAATGCCATCATGAAGAGTTATGGGCACTGCTAGAAAATTCTTAAGATGCATTATCCTCCCTACTATTTTCTTTGGATTCTTTGGTAGGATTATAATTTTTGTTTCATTTCTTTTTTGTTATTTCTTGCCGAAGAAAACTACAACATATAACAAAACTCTCTTTGAAAGAATTAGTCCCAAGATCGATGTTAATATTGTTTAATCTTGACATTCTCTATCTAATAAGTATGGCATCAATTTTAGCTCCTATAGTATCCTCATGGGGAAGCTACTCACTCGTGTTGCTTTTAACGAGGCATTCTACCCCCTTAACAATGGAAACAAGTCACAAAGAAGTATATCAATATCAAGATCTCCAAAGTGGCCACTTGCGAGGATGATAGGTCATTGAGCCTCAATTGTTCCTCTAAGTAGAGGGAATATATACTTGGAAATATTTAATTTTTGAGTAACAATTCAAAGAAGCTATTATGATTTGGATTTAGATTATGCATGGCCTCTAGCCATTGGGAAAGAAGAAAGATTAAGGTTAATCCCTAGAACTTCCTTATTTTTCTCAATTAGATGTGACTGTCCACCTTTTCTTTTTTTCTTTCTATCATGCACAAGATCAATATAAGTAGCCATGCAATATCTTGGGAGAAGGTTAAAAAACTAGCCTCTTCCTATGGAATTTCATGCAATCCTGTATAATTTTCTTCATCTCTAAACAAAAGTAAACTTCTTTTTAACATAAATCCTTCTACTAGGAAAGATCCTCTTGAAGAACTAGTCCAGTTCTTGTTCGTGCAAGATCTAGGAAGTATTATTGTACCAAAGAACTCAATTTCCTTCATCAATATGATGAGAATGATGCCTCCAACAAAAAGAAAACAATGGTTTTTGGAGCACTCCTAGACACCAATTTAAAATTTTGTAAAAGTTACATGTCATGACTTCTATATTATTAAATATAAACATCATTTTTAGTCATTGTCACCCCCCAATCTAAAAGTTTCTTCACCATCAAGGAAGAATTTAATGATTATTTATGTATCTTTGGTGACAATGAACATAGGCTTGAACTCTATCCTAAGCTTTCCTAATGCCATCCTTAGCAAGTTAAGTTTGACAATCCAAAAAGCGGACTCCAAAGTACTTGCTTGTCACTATGATCCCAACCATTATATAGCCCATGTCATGTATTCTAGAACCCTATAAATCTCCTACCATCCATGTGGCCATCATGAATGGAAAAAAATGCCCTTGAAATCCTTGGTGGCCTTAGATATCCCTTGAGTGTTATAAAGTGAATTCTATGATTTGAGTGTCTGGCCAATTCAGATAGGTCTCAATTCAAACACCATTTGGTCACTCGTATGTTTGGCCAAAGATTTATGTACTAGACTTAAGCAAAGGTTCATATCCTTTCTAAGACAAGGAATCCATCTAGCTTAGTGCTTAAGTCTTAAGGGGGGCAAGGAGGAGGTCTTGCACTCAAGTCCTAGAAGGTGCAAGGTTTTTTCAAAGAGCTCTATGAGCTGGAGCATTGTGGAATGTTCTTGAAAACTAGCACCATTCCAGGTAAAGGATGGTGGAGAATCATCCACAAAAGAGTGGTGTGGATTGATTAAAAAAAGAGTGGTTCTCAACAAAAGCTACTTTTCTAAAGAGTGGTTCTCAAGTAAAGTTCCCCTTTCAAAGTGTGGCTTAGAATCAAAGAGATTGAGTCATGAATAGCTAAATATACAAGGCGTGTTTGAGACGAGAGCAAACAGTCATTCCTTAGCTGGCATTTGTGGAGACTCTATTGCATTGGTATCGAAGTCTTCATTGTGATCTTGGTGTGAGCATCATCTTCTTAGATTAAGATTGTGACCATTCTAGTAGACTAGAAGCTTCAATTCTCTTAGTCTATACTCAATCTTCTACTTTCACTCGATAACGTCATTCTCTCGTGTGTAGTTTATAGAGCATTCGCCTTCGGCCTTGTCATTTGTTAAACACGGGTCCCACCGTCAGAGATGCGTTTAAACATATATCGGGTTCTTGGGAGTGGAAGGGGTCTGTTAAACAGAGGCCCTATACTTGATTTTCCCAAATCAACTCACTCACATGATCGTAATCTAGCATTAAAAATCTCTGTCAATACAATTTACTTATCAAGACTCTGGGTACACTCTTACAATCTTACTATTCTATAATCAGACTCTTCCAAAATCTACCGATTACAATCCAGTTGATGCGTTCTCAACAAACAGCGGCGAAACTATCATTACCATAATACAGAATCACTTGGTCTAACTTAAGAGCTGATCCAAACACAATCACTGTAAACAACAGAGACAATAACAGTAATTCAATCTATACCGTACAGGTGCAGATAATCAAACAGAACAGAAAGACACAGAATAACTCAGAGTTCTCAAACACACCACGGAAACTACACAGACATCATCAACTAGACGAATAGTCTGGCGACTTCTCTGAGTGTCACCGAAGGGTATTTTTTCATTGATTTATATAAAGGTTACAACATCAATCAAGGTTAAAACATTTACGCAACAACTTTTCGGTTTGTTAAGAGTCAGATTTTACAATTGCCAATCCGGCGGCTTACACTGGCACGCACGGTGGACTTGAACCTGCAGGTATACAAAAATTACGGTTCATCTACTATTCCTTCTAAATACATAGTTCTGGCTAATTTAAATGTCCGGGCAATTTTCTTTTTCAATGTCTCTAACATCTGTTTCAAAATATCTGGTTCTACGAGTTGAGCATCTGTCCGTATTGAGCTTAACGAAATAACTTGGCTTATTAAAATTTCTGCTTGGGTCTGCAGAAAAGCTTCCTGTAAGTAAAATTCATTTGACAGAGCCGCATCACGACTGACTTTCATATCTGCTATCTGCTTATCAATTCGAGACAGTCTTTCTTTTTGAGCATCCAGCTGATTCTCTCTTCTTTCTATCTCCTGATTCTGAAATTGGATTGTTCGATGAAAAGCATCACGCTCTCTTCTGATCCCTGTTATCTCTTTCTGTAATTGAGCTTCCATGGTCAATTTGCATTTAAGAATATTGTTTACTTCAGATAAATCAAACTTGCTTCTCTGGAGTTCTTCATTAGACTTCTTAACCAAATTGGCCATCTCTTGTCCTTTCTGTACTGCTTCATTCAGTTGTGCTCTAGTCTCTTCTAAAAGATTGCCCAGAGCTATACGTGCATCCTCTTTATCTTGGATTAACTGCTTCAACTGAACTAGTTCGGCATCAGCAACACTTAATAATTCTTCTTTTTCTCGGACTTTTGCCAGTGCCGCATCTCGTTGACTGGTAACTGCTTCCTGTTCAGGAAGTCTGGCTTGGAGTTGGTTAATCTGGAAGTGAAGATGATGATTTTCTGCTTTGACCGCATCGATCTCTTCCTGTAGAGGAGTGATGTCTGCTTCAAGGGTATCCACCTTATGTTGTAGTTCTTGACGAATATTCTCTGAAACTTGTCTTAATTGTACTGGAAGCTGCTGGGAAAATTGTATAATCATGCGCCCCATGGATTCAAGTTCAGTAAATATGGGAAATGGAGGAAGTGGCTGCTGGGATGAAGAGGCTGTCAAAAGTTGGTGTGAAGAGGGAGGAGAGTAATTTGGTGAGGAAGATGAAGCAGAAGGTTCCTCATGGACAATAGGTGGAATAGGGAGAATGGGGTTAATCGGAGGTTCGGGTGGAGGAGTGAGAAGAACAGTGGTTGTTTCTAATACCTGTTCGGTGGTTTGTTGCGTAGTGTCATCAGGTTTGGCAGTTGCAGACTCCACTGCTTTAATCAGTTCTTCGAAAATTTCCTTAATGATAGGTTGCCCATCTTCTTGCTTTTCCTGTTCGGATTGTTGCTGGGATTCTTCTTGAGAGGAGTTGACTCCGGATTTGGTGGTCTCATCATGCTCTTGTTGCTGCTTTGGAGAGGATTGGGTGGACGAATCATGGTGCATGGAGGTAGCGGTGTCGTGAAAAGTCTCTTCTTCATTGTCATCATCTTCATGTCCGGCGACCGATCCCTTTACTTGGCTATCGGAAGAGCTTATTCTGATGCGCTTTTGGCGGAGGAGTTGGAATAATTCTTCGTCATCCTCTTCATCATCTTCCAGGATCTGCGCAGATTCTTCATGGTGTAATACCAGACCTCTGGGTGGTGGTTGTGCTGCTTGTATTGCAGGAAACAGGAAACTTAATATATGTGGTAATCGTGATCGGGGCATTTCTCCCTTGTTGACTTGTTTAATGATGGAAACGCATTGTCGATGAATGCGGCGGAAATAATATGATGCAAAGTTCATAGGCTCTCTCGCAGCCATATCTATTGCCGAATAGAAAGGGCGAGATATGCCGTATGTATGCTTTTGCAGGTTAAGGATAGCTACTAAAAACTGTAATGTGGATCTTTCAGGCTCAGGGCGACAAAGAATAGCATATTCATTAGAGGAATGCCTGGGAAACAACTGATTCATTGTGGCGATGGGAAGACTAGGTCCATTCTCTCGACCTCTCGGAGAGAGTGGGAATTCATCAGCAAAGGTCTGTAGAGTTATAACTACCCTAGAAGGTAATGAGGCTATTGGCCAACTCTGCTCCGTAGCAGGTGTGGCAGCGATGGCGGCGATGATTTGGGCGTAGAACGGGTGACATTCCACTGAATGCCAAGGCAATTTAGCGAAATTAGCCAATCCACGGACACGCAGGATCTCACCTACATCTGTGGGGAGTCCGTCACGGAACGCAGTAAAGTTTGCTAATGCTTCCATGGTGCGCACACAAATAGCAAGCACAGAATACAATTGCACAGGGTATACAGAGAGCACAAGCACGCAAAACACACAGACACAATAGCGATTAACAATGGAATGAAAAAGGTTAAGTAGATACTTGGCAGCGGGAAGGAATTGAAATTGTTAATCATCGCGCGATGTTTGAAATGATAACCTCATAACTTCGGTGTGCATGCATGAGCAGAACGATAATGCAGGGCGGCTGTAGATCATAATTAGGTATAAAACAAGGATGTTTACAGACTTATTTTATTAATCACGCAAAAATAAAAAGGAAAAGAAAAGAAAAAAAAAAAGAAAAAATACGCGGGCAATCGCAAAATACTTCAGTGCGAATCAGGCGCTTGATGATACGGCCGCAACTTTGAACCATTTATCACTTTCGGAAGAAGAATTCCAGTCAAAGTAGCCAACCGAAAAGTTGCTGGGCCCACTTGTTCAGTAATCTAGTAAGGACCAAACCAACGTAACTTGAATTTTCCAGCATAGCGGTTTGATTTTGCATTATAAAACAGCACAAGTTTCCCTACCGTAAAAACTGGAGTTTTTAAATACTGATCATGTGTACGAGCTTGCCGCAACTACACTTCTTGAAGAGTCAGAAAACTTTCCCAGCGATGCTCATCTAGCTCTCTGAGTGTGTCCAACCGAAACGGAAAAGAATCTTCAGGTAACAATTTCTGAGAGATGGCCACACGTAAGCTTGGTACTACAAGCTCCATTGGTGCAATTGCCTCCATTCCATATGCAAGTTTGAAAGGAGTTAGTCCGGTGGCAACTTTACCATGGGGCTATCCTTTGAGACCAAAATGAGTTTGAAAGGCATGAAGCTACCTTTGCATTGTATTTACTCTGGTACGCCCATAGTAGCATGGGGCAAAATTTCTCCCATTATGCCAAATGTTCCAATAACAATCTCTTTAATTATATGGTGTATCACTTTAGTCCGGTATGCCCATAATACTGCAGGTAGTAATTGATCCCATCTTTCTGGTGATTCGACAATCAATTTACGAAGCATACTCAGCAAGGTCTTGTTTGTACTTTCAGCCAAGCCATTAGCATGAGGGTAATAAGGAGACCTGAATTTATGCAGAATCTGAAAAGAGCGTGTGAGCACTTTCATTAAATTGTTAACAAAATGTGTGCCTTGATCAGTCACTAGTTCTAGAGGTAACCCAAATCGTGGAAATACGTCTTTCATTAAACATTTTGCTACCAAAATAGTTGTAGCGGACCGTAAAGCCCAAGCTTCTGCCCATCTTGTAGCATAATCTGTGCATGTCAGAATATATCTGTTGTTGCTAAGGATTGTTGGAGGTGTGATTGGTCTAATAAAGTCAAGACCCCATTTCTGAAAAGGCTCCAATGGTAATACAGGTTGGAGAGGGAAAAAATGTCGTTGTAAAGGCTGTCCAGACCGTTGACAATTGTCACACTGTTTGACAAACTGAGATATATCTCTGTGCATGGTAGGCCACCAAAGCCCACTTTGCAGAATTTTCCGGTGTGTTAAATCTGCTGCAAAATGTCCACCGGAAGGTATGGAATGTGCCAGAGTGATAACTAAGTTTACTTCATGTGGAGAAATACAACGAAGTAAGACTCCAGTGTGATCCATATAATACAATTCTCCAGCAATCAACTAGAATCTGCAACTGTAAACTGCAATTTTCCTACGCATTGCAGGAGAAGTCTGAGCAGGAAGATATCCATCAGTAAGAAAAGTTAATAACTGATCATAGTAAGTAGATGTCACAGGAGGTTCTGCAGATTCATCAGTAGTTGGGTCAGTAACATAAATTGCAGGTGTGGTGTCATCAACACCGACCGGAGCTTCACCGGAATCCAACCGAGAAAGGAAATCTGCTAATGCATGTGTAGTTCCAGGTCGATGAATCACTTCGTAATCAAACTCTTGTAATAGTAGAACCCAACGCGCTAAACGACCACCTAAATGCTGTTGCCGAACGAGATATACTAGCGCAGCATGATCTACATGAAAGACGAATTTTCGGCTTAACAAATAATGCCAAAATTTCTTTACAGAATATACTAAACCAAGGCATTCTCTTTCAATTACAGAATAATTCTTTTCAGCAGGAGCGAGCCTTCTACTTGCATAATAAACAGGCCGAAACCACTTATCATTTTGTTGCATTAAGACACTTCCAATGGCTATATCTGATGCATCTACAAAAACATGAAATGGACGTTCCCAATCAGGAGGTTGTAGAATTGGAACCTGCGTTAATAAGCCTTTTAGACGATCAAATGCTGTTTGACATTCTTGAGTCCAAACAAACTGTCGAGGAGTACTGGTTATTAATCTATTGAGGGGTATTGCCAAATGAGCAAGCCACCGTAAATGTCGACCATGCCATCTGACTTGACCCATGAATCTCATCACTTCTTTCGGTGTAGTAGGCATAGGTGCTTCTAACACAGCTGCAATTTTATCTGGATCAACTTGTATGCCTTGTGCAGACACAATATGGCCAAGCAACTTACCACATGAAACCGCAAACACAGACTTGTTTGGGTTCAGGCAGAGTCTGTATTCACGACACTTCTCAAAGCAACACCGTAAATGATACAGGTGTGCTACCATCTTACCAAATAAAGAGAAATCATCTAGATATACTTGCATGAAAGAAGTAAGATAGGGGGAGAAGATTTCCTGCATACATCGTTGAAAAGTACTAGGAGCATTTCTTAATCCAAACCACATGACTGTACAAGAAAAAACACCCCAGTTGGTAATGAAAGCTGTTTTCGGTATGTCTTGTTCAGCCATTCTGTCTTGATTATACCCACTATAACCATCCAAAAAGGAGTACATTTCATGTCCTGCTACTCTGTCTAGCATTGTATCAAGGAATGGAAGAGGAAACGGATCAGGCACCGTGGCTGCATTCAGTTTTCGGTAATCCACACATATTCGGAGTTTCTTATTTTTCTTGGGGACAATAACAATTGGAGATATCCACTCAGCATGTTCTACTGGAACGATGAATCCGACTTGTAGTAACCTATCAAGCTCTGCCTTTACCTGTGTTGCATAGTTAGGATTCATCCTGTAGCTGGGTTGTTTAATTGGTTTTGCCTCCGGTTTAAGTACGACCCGATGCTAATATATGCGAGGGTCCAGACCCTTCATATCACGATAATCCCATGCAAAAACATCAGAGAACTCACAAAGAAGCTGGATCAAATCTGCTTGAAACGTTTCAGACAACCCTTCCTTTATCTTGACAGGTCGTGGATTTACTTCATCTCCTAAATTATAAGTTATCAACTGATCTTCAGGAACATAGAGTTGACGAGGGTTTCTTGAATCATCGGCTAACTGCAAAAGTTGTTGTATAGTAGCTTCATCCTTAGCAATAGTATCCTCTGTCTCTACTTCTTCGGTCACAGGCACCACCGTACAAACTGTCGGATTCCAGTTATCTACAACAGATTGTAAGTCGACAGTTCCCAAGGAAATCAAATCAATGTTATTCTTTAAAAATTCTTCTTCTTCATCATCGGATAACCCATCTAGCATATGGACCGGTTCTGCTACGTATGGTCTAGCATGTAGTTCACAGGGCTGAATAGCATCTAATTTTACAACATATTTTCGGTGGTTGTCCTTAAAAGTAAGTTCCTCGGCTGACCAATCTTGTATAACCTTAGCTTGTTTCAACCAAGGACGGCCGAAAAGAAGATTATAATCAAGACTAGACTCCGGTAGTTCTAAAACTACGAAATTCATCTTAAAAGTTGTACCCTGCAAAGTGATTGGGACATTCCGTACAAGTCCTACTGGGTGGACTCTGGATTGGTCGGCCATTCTAACAAAAAACTAGACAGGTTCAATTTCGGTCCAGCCTAACTTTTTACAATGTGCTGCAGTAGCTATGTTTACACCAGATCCACCATCAGTTAGTACTTGAGTAATCTTATGATTTTTGTACCATACCGTAATTAAAGGGACCGAATGATCCATCGTAGAGTCAGTTTCCGGTTGTACTGTCACTGTTGCTGGAATGCAGGAAGATGCAGAACTGAACTGCTGCTGGAATTGTTGCCGAACTCTTGGTACTAATGCCAGTAACTGTCCAAGAGGAAGAGTAATGGATGCCTTAGATAAAATTTCCCATGCCTGATCTACTTGACTTGTACTTTTTACTGATTCTGAAGACGATGCATCGGTTATTGGGATTGACTCTTACTCCTGCGCAGTTTCCTTTGGCAGCGGAACTTGTGTCACCGGAATTGGATCTGGAAACACTGGAGGTTCTGTGGTGGTCCACTGACTAGCTTTGTCATACATTCTTTGTTGCTCACGAATACCTGGTTCGAATACTTCAGCCACTGGTTGCAACGGCTTACCGGATCAGATCTGGACTACTGTAGCTTGTGTTTCTAATGGTGTGATATGAACCATATTTGTCATTGGGTTCTGACGCTCTTTTTTCCTCTGATCATATTCAGTTGCATCTTTACAGAATCTTCTGTTGTGACCAAATTCACCGCAAAAATGACAGCGAGGTGGTGGCAAGGCATTTCCTTCTTGTGATGTTCCTGTCTGCCAACGATTTCCATTATAGTTGGTATTCCTCTGTCCTCTATAATTTTTGTATCCTTGCTACTGATTATTTCTCCTCTGAGGTGGTACATAGTGGGTGGCAGGTTGTCCTGGTTCTTGTATAATTGCATTTACTGTTATTGTTCCCTGCACTTTGGCATTATAAGCACAGTTTTTGGTGGAATGTCCGTTTGTATTGCAGATAGCACAATACATCTGATTAAGGGCACATGTGACACTGGTATGCCCTGAATTCTCGGATGTGGTGCAGTACATTTGTCTAGCCAGATCTTCTGCAACATTTTTACTGGATTTTAACCACTCCAAATCTTCGGTAAAACCTCCAACCTTATTCTCGAGCTGCAGGGCCATTGCAATAACCGCATCTAGCGTCATAGCTCCCACACAACGAATGGTCATAATCTGTCGGAGCTGCGGAGTCAAACCATTAATAAACCACTGTGTGATGACATCATCCGGTAGGTTTGCATGGACCGGCGGTAGTTGTCTCAAATGAGTTCTGAATAGGGTGGCATATTCCTGCACTGTTTGATTCAGCTTCTGTCTATTGTTTTGCAGGTAATCAAAAATTTTGGCAGGGTTCTTCTTTAGCTGGAATCTCTGCAGAAACGCATCTCTTACTGCTTCATAGGTACCGAAATGGTTGATATCATATTCGGTAAGCCACCTGGCGGCTTCATTAACTACTGTTGACTGGAATACTATGGCCTTGTACGCCGGATCGGGTGGATGATTAAGTACTACATAACTAATTTCAAAAGTTCGTACATGAGCATCAAGATCATCACCTGGAAATCCATCGAATTTTGTGTAAGTAACTCCTATCGGAACCGAACGAGGTGGAAGTAGATGTTGTTGTCGCTGCTGCTGTTGTTGTTGTTGTTGTTGTTGTTGCCCACTCATGGTGCTTGCTGTTGTATTGTTACTATCTCCTGAGTTCCGAGGTTGAATTTCTTGATCGTCGGAATCTGTATCGTCAGCCTGTGCACTCTCCGGCTTGATAATATCGTTCAGTCTCTTTTGGATTTCAGCTTCGAATAAGCTACCTTCTTCCTTGATATCAAATGTAGGGAAGCTTACTCTGAATAGTGGTGACCGGAATGAAGATTCACCAGGAAATGGTAAACCGTCACCGGGATACTGTGAACTCTCTGTAACTGGGACCGAAATATCACCGAAATTTGTCGAAATTTCACCAAACCAAGGTACTTTTTCACCTTCACTAATTTCTTTGGCCAACGCGCTTCTATCCACAGACAAACTCGAATCTTGTCCAGATGGTGTTAAGTTAACTGCATACTGCGTCCTGGTAGACTCTCGGGTTACTATATCTTCGACAGACTGTGCCGAAATCGCATCGAAATCTTCCGAAATTGCAGTACGTTCCACCGGAATGTTACCGGAATCACTACTAACGTTCTTCGCTTCCTTGACAACTGGGTTAAACTTATCTATGCTTCTAGCTCCTGGGGGTGTCCTTAGCAAATTAGGTATCGCCCAATACTGTTCGTTTCTCCTATACTTCAGGTACGTTTCACAGGAACGAGTAACCGGCATATATCACGTTGCAATACTTTGCGTACTACTAGTCGATTCACAATCTATGACCACTTTCTCACAATCAATTTACAACGCTCTGGTGCCACTTTCCGATAATCGCTTTGCAACAATTTGGTGCCACTTTCCCACAGACGGCACCAGTGTTAAACGCGGGTCTTTCTGTCAGAGACGCGTTTAAACATATATCGGGTTCTTGGGAGTGGAAGGGGTCTGTTAAATAGAGGCCCTATACTTGATTTTCCCAAATCAACTCACTCACATGATCGTAATCTAACATTAAAAATCTCTATCAATACAATTTACTTATCAAGACTCTAGGTACACTCTTATAATCTTACTATTCTGTAATCAGACTCTTCCAAAATCTACCGATTACAATCCAATTGATGCGTTCTCAACAGACAGCGGCGAAACTATCATTACCGTAATACAGAATCACTTGGTCTAACTTAAGAGTTGATTCAAACACAATCACTGTAAACAACAGAGACAATAACAGTAACTCAATCTGTATTG
The DNA here is from genome assembly GCA_020310875.1 of Ceratopteris richardii. Lineage (NCBI taxonomy): Eukaryota > Viridiplantae > Streptophyta > Polypodiopsida > Polypodiales > Pteridaceae > Ceratopteris > Ceratopteris richardii. The sequence goes on along the minus strand of CM035418.1, from coordinate 32,698,515 downwards.
TATAGGTGCAGATAATCAAACAGAACAGAAAGACACAAAATAACTCAGAGTTCTCAAACACACCACGGAAACTACACAGACATCATCAACCAGATGAACAGTCTGGCGACTCCTCTGAGTGTCACCGAAGCATCTCTTTTCATTGATTTATATAAAGGTTACAACATCAATCAAGGTTACAACATTTACGCAACGACCTTTCGGTTCGTTAAGAGTCAGATTTTACAATTGCCAATCCGGCGGCTTACACATTCTTGCCACCTAGGTAAATCGTAGGAGGAGTATTGGAAGTAGATACATTCAAAACTACTTCTATTAAGAGGCAAGGGTTAGAATCAAGAATGTTGAAGTTAGAACAGGGCCTTGGGTACTTGTTGAATGTCCAGCCGAAGATCAGGGAATTTCTTCAATCTTGTGATGGAGTTCAATATCAACCTAGGGCCATTTTGCGACTACCTCAAGGGCCCATGATGTAAGCATGACTATTATAAGTTATCATACTAATACGATAGAAACCACATCAATCTCTATCTCACTAGAAAAGGATTTTCCCATTTCTCGGGCAGAATCATTCCCCTTGATTGGTACTATGAGTCATCTTAGTTTGATGACTCTTACTACTCCTTTATTTGCTAACCAATTAGGAAGAGATATAGGTGTAATTCATCCCTTAGACCTTTCCTTGGGAAAAAGATCTCCAATGCCCTTACTTCTCATGTGAACATAAGGATAGGAACAAGTATGTTGTCCTTATACTCTTGGAGAAGTGACAAGACATCACCAACTCAAGAATACTCATGAACATGTCAGGATAGTAGAAACCACTCTATCTTTAGGCACAAAAGCCTAGATGCGGTCGATGACTCTCTCAAAGGCTCACAAAAAACCCTCGACTTGGATAGGATTCCCTTGTCTCTTCTAGAAATAGTTTCTCATTGAGAATGAGGAGGAAAAAAATTGGGAGGTTTGTGATAGATTCAAACAAAAGGAAAGATTATGGAGGCTTGTGATAGAATCCAAAAAAATGGAAGATCATTGTTGATTTATATTTTAGAGTATCGAGAAATTATTCTAAAACTAAAAAATCTAGATGATTTCCATAGGCTTCATGGTTTTGTTTTAGGACTAGATACGTGAATATGAAATGAAGTGAAATGCCATGCACCAAAGTTGCTTGAGCAAGCAATAAAGGTTGCACATATCAAAAGCAATAGAATACACAACTAAGAAGCCTCATGTTTGAACGTGCTTTCTCAAGAAGATTTTGACAAAGCACATAAAGAAATTTATGTTTTAAGTTCTTAAAGCTTGGACACCAGAGTAGGGCTTGTCCAATTACTAATACAAACCTTAACTTGGATGAAAATTCAAGTGCCAAGCAAGTACAAATAATGGATTGTGATAGTACCCATCAATGTCACATTCCCAAAAACATGTGGTAACCTCAAGGATTTGGGCCACATGATTTGGTCAAGTTGCATGGTTCCATCAAAGATCACATTGTAAGGATTATGGTGGGAAATTCGGCAATGCATGATTTCATCAATTATGCTCTTGTGAAAAAGTTAGATCTTCCTTAGAGCCCTTCGATGCATAGGTATGTAGTTTAAATGATGGAAGGGCAAGACACTTGCATCTAGGAAACCACTTTTCTAATTTGAAACTTGAAATCCAGGACTTCAAAGATAAGTTGTACTTTCAATTTATGAATATGGAAAGGGTAGATTTAGTTCTAGGGAGAGAGTGGCTTTGGAGACTTAGAACTTCATTGTCCAGAAATTCCATCAGCACCATAAGGATTATGGTGGAAAATTCCACAATACATAATTTCATCAATTTCTTATGAAAAGATTAGATCTTCTTCATAGCCCTTTGTTGCATAACTATGTGGTCTAAATGATGCAAGGACAAGACACCTACATCTCGGAAACCATTATTTCTAATTTGGAACTTGAAATCCAAGACGTCAAGGATAACTTAGACTCTCAATTTATGAACATGGAAAGGGTAGATTTAGTTATAAGGAGAGAGTGGCTCTTGAGTCTTAGATCTTCATTATCCAGAAGTTATTATACGAATACTTTGGAATTTCAACATCATGGGATCATGTACAAAATCAAGGGTGAGCATAATGTTCCAAGTACTCCTTTGATTTTGAGTTTATAAATACAAAACTTGTAAGTAATGAAGCTAGGATACAAGCATTTTTAGTCGTTATCATTGATGTACTTTTGATAATACAAAATAAGTTTCTTATGTCTCATCGTATATTCCTCGTGAAGTATTTTTTTAAGTTTAGTCAACTTCTGAAAGAATTTCAAGATGTGTTCCCTACAGAAATACCCCACAAATTGCCATCCTCTCATGGAAACATTGAACATAGTATAATTTTCGAGAACCAAGCCAAAATCTCAAAATCTACACTAAATCCCATATGTCCAAGTTATGGAGCTGAAAAACAAATCAAGGAAAATATATGCTCAAGTTATAGAGTTGAAAAACAGATCAAGGAAAATACGGACAAAGGTTTTATATGGCCAAGCCACTCACATTGGGTTGCACCCACCTTCTTATACAAAAGAAAATGGAACAATGAGGTTGTATGTAGACAATAGATCCCTAAAAAATATATTAATAAATAATAAGTTTCGCATTCCGTTTGTGGAAGATCTCTTCAAATAAACTTAAAGGGAGCTAACGTTTTTACAAAGATTAATTTGTGTTTGTATTAACTAATGCACTTGCACTATTTATGAATTTAACATTATAATCTTTCACAAAGATTATGAGATTCATTTGGAACACTAGAAAAGAGTCTTTGAACATATTAGAGATAGTAAAATTTATGGTAAAGAATCTAAATCTAATTTCTTTACCCCAGAATTAAAGTATTTAGGTCATATTATATCCATGGAGGGAATCCAAGTTGACCTTGAAAAGTTCCAAGTGATCCTTGAATGGTTTGAGCCCAAGACTATACTAGAACTACTAAGTTTTCTTGGCTTGGTACAATACTATAGAAAGTTTTGGCTAGATATGCAAAAGTTGCAGTACCTTTGACATACCAACTCAAAGGGAAACATAAAAATTGAATTGGAAAGAAGAACAAGCAAAGAGTCTTCAAGAATTAAAACTTTCTCTAGCGTCGATCCGAGTTCTATGAATAGTGGATCTACATAAGCCTTTGCAATTAGAATCAGATGCAAGTTCATTTGTAGTAGGAGAGGTACTAAGCCAAGATGGTCGATCAATGGCTTTCAAAAATAGGAAGCCAAGTCCTACTCAACAAAATTATTATACCTATGAGAGAATTATTATCTTTAGTTGAAGCTCTTAAGAAAGTTGATAATTATCTTTTATCACAAGAGCATCAAATGGTTCGCAAACCAACCAAACATAAGAGGTATAAAATCTAGTTGGGTCGGATAACTTCAAGAGTTTGATTATGAACTCAAGTATAGAAAAGGAAAGTTCAATGCATTGGTCGATGCCTTAAGTTGGATGCCTATGTTGAGTTGGAGTTCGAGGTCTACGAGAGCACATAAATAGCACAAGGAAGAAGAAGAAGCTTGGAGCACAAGACAATACAAAATGTATTACCAAGTGAATGTACAAAGATAAGTGACCCATTAGATTTATAGACACATATAAAATCCAAGGAAAAGGACCTCCTAAAGAGGGAAAAAAGTGCAGTTGTGGTCCTGCAAGTGTTCACACACATCACTACCAAAATATATCAACAAATGCCCCTGATAATGATGCAATGGAACAAGGATTTGGCACTCAAGTATAAGGTAAAAAATGAATGATTATGCATGTGGGACTTGGGAGAACATATGGAGTGTGTGGACTTGGAACAAGAACAGTCATATCCCTTCTAGTTCAATTGTAAGATACTTATTTTTAACCTAAACCTAAAGGATTCATCTCCTAAGGTTTAGGTCTATTGTGTGATCTTATATCCAACCTTGGCCCAATACTAAAAGCCTTGCAAGATCTTCATCATGGTAGACCAACAGCTTGACTATCAAGGAAACATCATGCAAGATAATAAGAACTTCCACATCTCCCAAGCTAGGGAACTCTACACCTCCTAATCCAATGAGGTATGCCTATATTGGATGAGGAGGTGTATGGTCTTCTATCTATAATGCTACAATTGAAATTCGTATGTACTTTGCACATTACCATGTGATAACGAGGAGCATTGGGATTGGGTAGCAAGCCTTGTTATCTTAGCTTGATTCTTCTAATTTCCTTTCAAGCCTCTCCATGTGCATCTTCTCTAATTATCCATTCCTCTTCTTTGCATTTCTTGGCTTTGTTCAATTGTGTGATCATATCCTCAATAAGGGGTTCCTGATAGAGCTTCACTCTACATCTGCTAATATGCCCAGTTAATACTTTGCCTTCTGGCATGGTTAGTTGGATAGCACTTGTGAAAATTTTATTGATGATCATAGCCATAACTGTGCTTTTCCAACTTATGGGCCTATTCTTCCAATTTGTAGAACAATACAAAGTTGCCAACTTTTAAACCTTTTTCCTTAATATGATAATCGAAATAAGACTTTTGCCTCTTTTTGTTTGTGTAGATCCCTATTGTTGCACATAGTCTCTTCTCTCTTAAGCGCTCTAGGTCCATAATTCTAGAAGATAACTGTTGTTCGCCCCATTGATAACCTTGTGCTAATTTCAAAGTAGGTATCAAGAAAGCTAGGGGTAGCATTGTGTTTTGTCTGAATACCATCCAAAACAGGGTGCCATTGAGTAGCATCTTATAGGCCACTTGACAAGCCTAAATAGCATGATGACGTTTGTTCCAATTAGAATGTTTATTATCTATAAGCTTCATCAATATGTTGCATAGAATCTTACTTGTACTCTCTGCTTGACCATTCACTTGTGGGTGATAAGGGGTTGGTTTCTTGTGTATGACCATGAACCCTTGAAGTAGATGTTCAACGAATTCATTCAAGAAATGTGTGCCTCTATAATGGGTAGCCCATATTTTGTAAATACAATTTCAAATAAGAACTTAGCAATCATTGGAGCATCATTTTTCCATGTAGCTCTTACTTCTACCCACTTGGTTAAGTAATCTATAGTAACATATACTCTACATCTGAACTTCTTACGGGGAATTGATGGGTCCTACGAAATCTATAACCCACTTGGAGAGCATCCATGTAAAGATTGGACCACCAAAGACTTGAGAATAAATGGTCTTAATTGTTGAGATATCGAGCTCAACATGTGATGATCCAGGATGACACGTATCACTTTTTCATTTCTCTGACATGTATAGTGGTCATGTCGGTATATGTCAGGGACACTTCATTGAGCTTTATTAGATTTATCTACCGAGAGTGATGGCACATTTGTTTCTTGCCAGTTCACTCATTCGCAGAAATTAGGTTTTTCCTTATGTACTGGTCTTTATATATTGCACTTGTTGTATTCTTTTTTTTAGGTCATTTTTGTACATTCCTTTTCATGTAATAGAAGAAGAAGAAGATTGTTCTCTTCCTTGCCTCAATCTGAGTGCGTGCTTCTCTTTGATTGTGAGAGTGTGTGTGTGTGTGTGTGTGAGCTCTCTCCCTTGTCTCCTTCCTCGTGCCATGGTATCAGAGCTAGTGTGGTTGTAAAGAGCTCGAGGAGAAGGCGATGCTGAAGAGTAAACAGCAAGACATGGAGAAAATGTGATTCACAAACGACCTCCGTTCGCTACAAAAATCAGCATGAAGATCGAAGTTTCGGAGCCATCTCGACCTCCATTTTGAGCCCGCAAGGTGGGCCCCACCAAAAAACTAGGTCAATTTCAAAAATTGTAACTTGCATTGTGCTTGGAAACACTCATACATTCTAGGTCCAAAATTTCAAGCGATTCTGTGTATCGTTGATACACGAAAACCGTGTTTTTCTGAGATCGAACTATCACGTCATAGTGCGATAGTCTTCAAGCAGAAGTGCTATTTGTAGTGTTTTGCAATGTTGTGAATTGCTGCAAAAATGGAAAACGCAGATAGAATGAGTCAGCTTATGAACGATAAGCTAGACAAAAACAACTTCCATGCTTGGAGATTCAGAATGACGAATTTCCCCATGGGAAACGGCTACTAGAAGTATATCGAAGGAGAGAACAAAAATGCTCCGCAATTACCAAAGAGGAATCGGACTGCAAAATAGTTAAGAGCATATGAGGAATGGAATCAAGGAGCACGAAAAGTAATGTATTGGCTATCTGTTAGCATACAAGATAGCATGATTGGGCACATACAGGATGCCAAGACTCCGAAAGAGGCTTGGAACAGTTCGTTCACATTATATGAGACCAATACAAAGGCACGGAAATTGCAACTCAAGAATGAGTTGCATACCTTGGAGAAAAAGAGCATGTCAGTGACTATACCCTGAGAATCAAAAGCATATGTTAGTCACTTGCATCTATTGGAGTGAATGTAGATGATGATGATAAGGTGGAAGTATGCCTTTGTGGTTTAGGAGTTGCATATAAGCAGTTCAGAACTTCTATACAGACCATGGAAAATATTCTAAATTTTGTTGATCTGGTGTCTATGCTAATTATTGAAGAAAAGAATCTTGGTGAGGATTCAAACTCCCAAGGAAAGCCTAGTTCTGAGCAGGTATTCTACTCTGGCAGGGGAAGAGGCAGAGGTAGAGGTTTTGAAAGTGGAAGAGGAAACAATAACCAAGATAAAGGTCAACAACATAATCATGCAAGAGGAAGAGGATGATTTAAAGGCAAGGGGAGCCAAAGAGGACGCAAAATTTTCCAAAGAAATGATTCAAGTAATGATAGTAAAGGATGCTGGAATTGTGGTAAACCTGGACACTTTGAATGTGATTGCAGGTTGAAGAATCAAAATAACAGAAGGCAGCAAAATAACTATCCATTCACAACTGCAGATGATTCTGAGAAGCTTTTCATGGTTCAACATCACATGATGAATACGATGTCTGCTGGTGTTTCAAAATTGAATGATAATGTCTGGTATATTGATTCAAGTGCTTCAAATCACATGACCAGTCATGCAGAATGGTTTAGTAGTTTGCAAAAATTGCCAATCCTTGGATATGTTGAAACAGGTGATAACACATCACACCCTATCGAGCACACAGGAAACATAGCATTGTCTATGGAGAACGAGAAGGTAAAACATCTTGTTGATGTGCTGCATGTTCCAAACATAACAAAGAATATGGTTTCTATTGGACAAATGGTTGACCATGGATTACAACTCAGGTTCAATGCTGATGGGTTATATGTAGAAGAATACAAACGGGATGGAAGATTGATTGCCAAAGGAAACAAAGTGGGTAGGATGTTCACCTTAAATGTGAAAATTCTTGAAATGAATGCAACCATGTTTGCAAAAGGTGCAAGAATTATTGCTGATATAGAGATGTGGCACAAACGGATTGGACATGCAAACTTACAAAGTCTGAAATTGATGCAATCAAAGGAGATTGTCCATGGACTACCAAATTTCAAGGTTGCAAAGATGCAAAAGCTATGTTCAGCATGTCAATTTGGTAAATGGTCAAGACCATCATTTCCGCATGACAAGCATGTTAGTGAGAATGTGCTAGAAATAGTACATACAGATGTTTGGGGTCCTGCAAAGACCACATCTATGGGTGGTTGCGGGTTTTATGTTACTTTCATTGATGACCATACACGAAAATTGTGGGTCTATTTCATGAAAGAGAAGAGTGAGGTATTCACTCACTTTCAGAATTTTAAAGCTATGGTGGAAAAGCAAACAGGGAAGTATATTCAAACATTAAGATCTGATGAAGGAGGTGAATACATGAAATGAGTTCAGCAATTTTCTAAAAGGTCATGGAATTCGACGTCAGTTTTCATGCAGGTACACACCACAACAGAATGGTCTTGCTGAATGCAAACATAGACATATTGTAGAAATAGCAAGAGCCTTGATGGCTGAGAAGAATATGCCTCATTGTTATTGGGCAGAAGTTATTCATACTGCTGTATACATCATGAACATAACTCCGACTTCTGTTGTACATCAATTTATACCTGAAGAGAAGTTTATAGGTAAAAAGCCGAACTTATCACATTTGAAAGTTTTTGGCTATATTGCATATGTACATGTTCCAGATGAATTGAGGATGAAGCTTGATCCAAAAGCAGAAAGGTGTGTCTTCATTCGATACTCCCTTGAGAAAAAGGGATATAAATGTTATAACCCACTCACACGACAGGTGAAGATGAGAAGAGATGTGGCATTTGATGAAATGTCAAGCTTCTATGCAGATACCAAAGGACTGAATCTTGAACCAAATGACAAAGAAAATGCTGAAAAATCAAGTGCAGAATCTCAAGTTTTGAGTGGACCGGATGCATCACCAAGCAATAGTTCCAACTCAAATCCATGGAGTGGAAGATTGTGTGGAAATTTCAGTCTAGCAAATTCATCAAATACATCCAAGAAAGGTAAAGAAAAGCTTTCTGTTGATCATAAAACATGTGCAGGTTTTGAAGACGTTGATGGAGATTCAAGTGGTTCAGAAAAGAGTCTTGATGAGGAACTTGGATTGCCCTCTGTAAAGACTCCAGGATTTAGAAAGGCACATGTAGATGATACAAGGAGAATTGACCCAGGACCAAGAAGATCTGGGAGGATGCAGAATTCTGTACAACGATTAACATATGATAGTTACATGGCTCGTCATTGTGCCTATATGAAAAAGGTAATACAAGATGTTGAACCTTCTTGTTTTGAAGATGCAATTGGAAATGCAGATTGGAAAAAAGCTATGGATGAGGAGATGGTTGCACTTTATGGAAACAAAACATGGAAGCTGGTTCCACTACCGCAAGGAAAGAAACCCATAGGCTGCAAATGGGTTTACAAGGTAAAGCATAATGATGATGGTAGCATAAGCAAGTATAAATCACGATTGGTAGCTAAAGGATATGCACAGACATATGACATTGATTATGAGGAAACATTCAGCCCTGTAGCTAAAATGTCTACTATCAGAACACTTGTTGCATTAGCTATAGCAAACGGATGGACTTTGCATCAGATGGATGTGAAGAATGCTTTCCTACATGGTGAGTTACAGGAAGAAGTATATATGGCCGAGCCACAAGGATATGAAGATTCAAAGCATCCAGAATATGTTTGTAGGTTGCAAAAGGCTTTGTGTGGGTTGAAGCAAGCTCCTCGTGCATGGCATGCAAGGATTGCTAATTACTTAACCAGCATTGGGTTTTCTATATGTGATGCAGATCATTCACTATATGCAAGGAAGGCTGATGATGGCATCACGATTGTGGCTATTTATGTTGATGACCTGATTGTAGGTGGTGATAATGAAGAAATCATTATAGAGGTAAAGCAACTTCTTATGCAGGAATTCGACATGAAAGATCTTGGTGTGCTGCGCTATTTCTTGGGCATTGAGTTTATTCACACAAAAACAGGTATATGGATGCCACAAAGGCAATATGCCTTGAATATGTTGTAAAAGTATGGTATGGCGATTGTAAGCCAATTTCTATGCCATTAGATCAGAATTTGAAGTTAGATACTATGTCAGGTGAAGCATTAGACAATGCTACTATGTATAGGAAAATTATGGGAAGCTTGATATATCTCAAATTACGAGGCCTGATCTTAGCTACACTATTGGACTTGAAAGTCAGTTTATGCAGGTTCCGAGGAAGCCACATTTGGATGCTCTGAGGACTCTACGTTATGTGAGTGCTACCTTGGATTATGCATTGTTTTATGAAGCTGGTGTAGATTTGTAGGTTCATGGGTACACCGATGCAGATTGGGCTGGTAGTACTCGAGATAGAAGATCTACTAGCGGCTTTCTATTCTCACTTGGAGGTGTAGCTATTACATGAAGCAACAACAAGCACCCACTGTTGCTTTGTCGAGTACAGAGGCGAAGTATAGAGGTGCTCCAATGGAAGCATGTGAGGCATCAAGGCTGGAGATGTTACTTGCATATTTAGGTGTGGAAGTGCAAAAGCCTATCACTATCTATTGTGATGATTTTAGCAACATACAGTTAGCAGGGAACCCTATTTTTCATGCCAGAACAAAGCATATCGAGGTACATTATCACTTCATCAGAGAGAAGGTATTAGCAGGTGATATTGATCTTGTTTATGTGAGAATAGATGTGCAGGTTGCTAATATTTTCACCAAAGCACTTGGAGCTGAGAAGTTGAAGAAGTTTCGAGAGGTGCTTGGATTACAGGATATGACGTTGAGCTTGAGGGAAAGTGTTGAGATATCAAGCTCAACATGTGATGATCTAGGATGACACGTATCACTTTTTCATTTCTCTGACATGTATAGTGGTCACGCCGGTATATGTCAGGGACACTTCATTGAGCTTTATTAGATTTATCTACCGAGAGTGATTGCACATTTGTTTCTTGCCAGCTCACTCATTCACGGACATTAGGTTTTTCCTTATGTACTGGTCTTTATATATTGCACTTGTTGTATTCTTGTTTTTAGCTCATTCTTGTGCATTCCTTTTTATGTAATAGAAGAAGAAGATCATCATTCTCTTCCTTGCCTCAAACTGAGTGTGTGCTTCTCTTTGATTGTGAGAGTGTGTGTGTGAGCTCTCTCCCTTATCTCCTTCCTCGTGACATTAATAACATGGTTAGATCCAAGGTTGGGTCCTACGAAATCTATAACCCACTTGGGGAGCATCCATGTGAAGACTGGGCCACCAAAGACTTGAGAATAAATGGTCTTAATAACATTGTCAAGTCCAAAGTGTCTACCTACAACACCCCAATGTGCAATATCCAAGATCTTCAAATAATCATCTCTCATGTACCGTAAATAACCCTCTCTACCTCATTTATAAAGATTTTCTTTATCAAGGCATAATCATAACCTTTCTGTGGTAAGCTTTCCTGTCCCGCTAAGGTCATATCCTGGGGAAAAGTTCTTGACTTCAAGAAGTTGACCAATGGAGTACTCCACTCTGCTACCAAAGATGTATAGTACAAGGTTTCATACTCGACTATAGGTCTACTTAATGCAACTAGGGCATTGTTCCACCAAGGTGTGAACTGATGACTCCATTGTAGGCCAATATATACTTAAGTGTCATAAACTTTGCAAAGTTCAATTCTTAGATTAATGATGTCCTAACGCTCCTACATGTGCTTTTTGTAGCAAGCTTTTGTGTTCTTCCTCATTTACGCAACAAGATAAAATTCCTTTAGTGTCTTACTTGTAAATAATTTTTGTTGGTATCTAATACTTTTATGATTGTGTAATGTCGCCTTCATTAGTTCTTACATACTTATTAAGAGATCCAAAAGTCAGAATAGGCTTAGGAAGCGCTTCGAAACCTAAAAGATAGGCACGATAGTTCTAGCCTTAGGAACTACTTCTAAATCTAAAAGATAGACATCCGGACGTTCATATGTCACACCTTGTGGGGATTCTCCAAAAGTGATTTGTGAAAGGTGATTAGCTCATAGATGGGTCTTATCTTCTCTAACCACCACTTCAAAATCGTATTCCATCAATAAAAGAAACCATCTGGTTAGATGCAGTGTATTGCAAGGCTTGTTTACCAAATATAACAAGGCTTGATGGTTAGTGAAAAACTTGAATTTATCAGCCAAGAGATAAGGTCAGAAATTCTTCACTGCATAAATCATGTGTAAACCTTCATGGTTAGTTGTTGTATAGTTCCTCTCTATTGCATTCAATTGTCTATTAGTGTATTCTATGGGTAGTTCTATATTTCCTTCACTTGTGGATTGTGCTAACACATCCAATAGCAAAGTTGGATGAATCCACATGAACATAGAATGGTTTGTTCTAGTCAAGGGGAGTCAATATGGGAGCTGAGCACAACCATCTCTTGAACTATGAAAAGGAATTCTCACATTCATTTGTCCATTTGAAATTGGTCAAAAGATTGTAAAAAAGTTCAGCCACGATCATGTACATCTGAATAAATCTTTTGTAGTAGCCACAATGGCCCATAAAGGCTTTTAAATCTTTCAAGGTCTTGGGTAAAGGTAATTCTACAATCGCTCTAACCTTGTCTTCACCTGTTGATATAACAATTCTTAAAAAAATATGATGTGAAATCTTAACTTGTTGCACCATCAATATGCATTTTTTTGAATCCATACACACTATATTCTATGCACTTATCAAATATCTGCCTAAGCTGTGGGATGTGATTCTTTCTTGTGTGGGAATGTGCACACAGATCATCCATGTAGACCTCTAAATTCTTTCATAGGAATTCCTTAAACACATGACACATTGACCTCCAAAAGTAGAAAGGGCATTGGTGAGCCTGAATGGCATCATCATATGAAAGCACAAATCACATCATTACTTTACGAGAAATTCTAAAGTATAGGTATTCCTCTTTTTATTGCATCCCTAGTCTTTACCTTGCAATGATCCACACATGTAAGCAATTAAGAGATATATACACAAGTTATTTCCTTTCACAAATTGAAAGGCTAGTAAAAATCATCACCATAGATACTCTTAAAGTCTTGAATGGAGAATCAAGTGTTTACATGGTAATGTTTGGATGGGCAGCCACATCAAAGAAATTTTCAAAGTCTAAATGGCTACCTTTTGTGTCCATGTGCATGTGTGAACATGCTTGTATGTGCATTCATGTACATAAATGTACGAGTATTCATGTGCCATGTGTAGGTTTGTGCATATTCATATATTTGTGCATTATGCTAACTTTCATGTGCGTGAAAACATGTATTGCGGTTGTGAAGCATTTGCATTTTTGTGAATGCATAAATGTGTGCGATTGCATGCATTTGTGAGTGTCAATACAAAGCTACAATGCGAATTAGAGTCTTTAAACATTTAAGAGGTAAAAGAGTGACTCCATCAAAAAGCATCAAGTACTCCTTTTGATCAATAACAAGCTTAAACCCAAGTGAGCCCCTCATGAGGGTGATGGAAGGGTGATTAACTTTCTTTGTAATGCCATCTAAGCTCTGTAAAAGCTTCCCCTGCTTTGTGGGATTTGGGGGGTCCCGTGGGCACTAGTCCCCTTCTCTTGTACTTTTCTTTATTTAATTCAAGTCCGGTAGAGTAGGCTAATGCCGAACGAACTTCATATTTAAAAAAAAAAAAAGCACTCATAATAAGCAGACTGAAAATAATAGAGATGCATAACCCCAAAGGAAGGAGATGGCCTACATACTTGGACCATTCACAAATACAGTACAAGGATTCTTGTGTCACTTGCACTCTGAATGTGAGATTTGATTAAAATATATCCTAGAATTTGCTTTGAAATACGCTGAAACTCGATTTGTAAGATAATTAAGTCTTCGAACCTTGCAAGCTTGCTTCAAGGTGAATAAAATGCTGAGCTTCGTCTTAAGTATTCATTTGGTTTCTTTGAATTATAACTTTGGACAAACATGCTTCCACTCATACACGAGGACATGGTGTTACGTTAATTCCATGTACACATGATTGTGTTGAGAGACCTTATTCTTAAAGCCCATTATCCATAAGTGTGCTCAAAATAATGGGTCTAAGCAGGAGCATTAGGAAACATTTATTTTAAAATGGTCACATATTAGAGATTTTCAGATGCAACCACATTTGCCACATTTTGAGAACATCATTGCAGTCGTTTGAGGAGGAGTGTGGTTGTCTATCTGATTTCCACCATGTTGTTTGGCAAGAGGGTACACATTAAAATGCTTCTCTTCTACTGCAGTACTTACGTAAAATTTTCCAGAGCCTGAGAAAACATATTAGAAAATCCATATTTCTATTTTGTTATATAAAAGCACCTTTTACCACTGAAATTAAAAAAGACTGTTTATTTATGTACTTGCATCTAATTGAACATACTACCTGCCTGTTTGCCGATGTTAAACAATTCATTAAAAAACAATGTCACATGAAAACAAGAGAAACATGTAATTTTCCGAACTAAAGCTGGCACACAAGAGCCCTCTTCTTTCCACAAACCCCCTTCGATAGAACAAATGGGAACACTAGGTAACCTCCGTGTTTGTGTGTCTGTGCACGTGCGCGTGCACATGCACGCATGCATGTAGTTGCCTCTGCATGCAAACATGTCTGTGACACAAAGTTTACAAAGATTCTATCTCTACTGAATGACCTAGGGGATTTTTGACTTCTGTGCTTTGAAGATCAGCCCATGGTGACATGGTTTTATCATGATAGTGGGTATACCATTTGCAAGAAGATAAGTGTCAAAAGATTTCCTCTGATATGAGATGTGGCTCATACTGCCCTTCCTGTGGTTGGATCTTCTAGACTATTGCAGGTGTTCCTCTAACGGCGGTCGATAGAGAAGTACTGCCATGGAATTATGATTTACAGATCGAAGACTGATAAAGGATGATAACATTAGGACTAGATTTGATGTCCGGTTGCACCCATTCTTTATTCAGCAACACAATAGGCAATTTAAGGCCCTTGCAAGATAGAGGATAGACAGGTTAAAATAGCTTTCATTTCTATCAAGCTGCTAGAATTTCAAAAAACTTTAAGATCTCTATAAGAAGATAAAGAGCCAGAATGCACTCAAAATTATATTGAATATGCAGGCTGAAAAGAGGTCAAGACCCTGTTCACACTCCTATATTTCTTTCTCCAATATTAAAAAATTCGTTCATGCATACAAGGCATTCCAATGTTATCATTATGAAAGAGCTCCAACAATGAACAGAGTTTTATGGTAATGATTTGTGGTATTGTATAGGGTGCATGGAACTACCACACTGGAAAATGAAAAGCATCCAAAATTATGCCTGATATGACATTACGTAAATTCTGCACTCTTACTTTTTTTTGTTTTGGTGAAGAGAATTTCTGAAATGTATCCGTTCATGAGGATTGAAACCAGGCAAAGAGCCTTGCAGTCAACAATTCTACCCCTTTTGATATCCACAGCTGGACATTTGCATCTGAAGATTGATTGGCAGTGCATTATTCTAAACCTTGAAATTGGATTTTGGCACAATTTAAACACCACCCAAAAAAAAAGTCATCAGCACTAACACTACAAGGGTTCAATAGCTTTTTACATGTATCCAGATCGTTAATACAACTTGAAATGATTTGCAAATCAGGACCATAACCAGAAATACCATTATAAATTCAGATTCATCTCACCATAGGAATGTAAGCTATGAAACACAAACATCTATTAGAAAAGACTACAAGAATTCACACGAATGATTAAGATTCAGATAAAGCATTAAAAGACAGAAATAAAAATCAGCAAATGTGAATCATTAATATATTTGAATGCAATATAGATATCTACGAAAATTGTAAAGAGCTAATCGATAGTTGGAAATAGTTTCAAAGATTTCAAAAGAAAAAAGGGGAGAAATACTCTCTCGTGATTTCTTTGGTTTACACAAAAGTATCTTTGGTTTACAAGTCCAAACAAATATTGAATTTCAAATTTCACCTGATTGCTTGGAAAGGGACCATGGCATTCCTACCAATGCCCTAGTTTTGAGTCTTGGCTCTAATTGATTGTCTTAAAATGACGACTACTAATACTTAAAATTAAGAAAGGCAGTTCCCCTGTCTGTGGACTATGTATATCACATAATGTTGCATTTGTACTTGGTGTTTATAATGTGATTCTTGGGAAAGGGACCATGGCATTCCTACCAATGCCCTAGTTTTGAGTCTTGGCTCTAATTGATTGTCTTCAAATGACAACTCCTAATACTTAAAATTAAGAAAGGCAGTTCAGCTGTCTGTGGACTATGTATCACATAATGTTGCAATTCTACTTGATGGTGTTTATAATGTGATTCTTGGGATCTCTCTCTCCCCCCCTCCCCCGGGGTTCCCCCCCCCCCCTGTCCCACTCCTCCCCCGTCCCCCCCCCCCCCCCCCCCCCCCGGTCCCCCTCCCACCTTCCCCTCCCTCCCCATCACCTCCCCCTCCTGTCATGCCCCTTTGCCTGCCTCCCTGGTTTTGTATCCAGCCCTTATGGTGCTTGGGTGGTTTGCCCTGCTGCACCGAATTGTGTGCAACTATAAGGCAAGTGGTAACCATGCATGCCTCTGGACTGCGGACCGGCTAGGAACGCCCCCAACGTCCGGGCAACGAAGCACCATGGGCGTGAGTGCTTAGCCTTCAATTCCTCACACTTCTTGGGAACGTCGATTGTCCCTTGCATCGTGGGTAGATGCCCGGCAATGGGAACGCTCCCTGTCCATCCTTGCGGATCTTGTACCTTGACGGCCGGGCAGGCCTGCACTGGGCCGGCCCATCCCTCATCTTGCCCGCTCACTCAAAGGGGCTTTGGACGTGTGTGGCAAAGAAGAGCCACTATGCCTCTTGGCAAACTGAAACCATGAACTTGACAGCTACTTCCCGCCTCACCAACCTTCCTTCGACAGCCGTCCCTCTCATCTTCCGAGTTAAGCCCCGCTTCTGCTATGCAATCGGCCTCCAAGCCACCCAACATCTCGTCCCGCTTCGGCTTCTAGGTTACTTAAGGGGATTGCCCCTTTAACTCCTGGCCGTCTATCTCCTTGTGGACTCAAGACAAAACCCCCCTTGGAGTTGGACTGTCACATTTGGTATCAAAGCTTCGGCTCTCGATCAGTCGGTGAATCCACCGTTGACGGTGCCGGTCGTCAGCCTACTGTCAAAAAGGGCAAAAAAAAAATTTACATGAGATACATTTGTCGTTCATCCCCGCTTGGACCTCCGCTCCTTTTGACGCAAAATATGGAGAATTTCTTTATGTACATCACAATGTCCGCCGTCAACCCCCGCTTGGGTCGTCGTCAAACGGAAGCGGATCAGAGCTTCACGCCCGCATGGCACAGGTTCGGGGGTCGACGTGGCAGGCCACCCCAATCTTTTATGATCCTATGTAAGGCACAATGATTTGCCCATCAATGTGTTTATGGGCCCAACCCGCTTGTCGGCCCACTCCCATTCACTCATTCCCTCATTGGCTGGACCCGCGATGTTCTTTCTACAGCAACCATTGTGAGGCAGGAGGTAACACCTTCCATATGTCGACAAGGCTGCCTTGTTCACCGGGCCTCGAGGTAGCACCGTAAGTCGCACTTGCCATCGTAAATCACGTCCCCTTGGGGTGGGGGCCCCCGTTCGTAGGACTTAAGTTTGGGAGCAACACAGGGCAATCCCTCCGTGCTCCACTACAGGTGGGCCCGCAAGGTAGAGTGCTATGGAAAAACGGTGATGCTTCCATGTACCGAAACGTAAATATGTGCTTAACCATCTTATAGACTATAAGATCTGTCCCTTTGCCAAAATTGTAAAATCTTCTATTTGAGTCGCCCCTAAGCCAAGCAAAATTATGGAAGCAAAAGGCCAATCAAATCATGTTCTCCTGCGAGGGTATCACATTGGCTGGGGTAGTGAGCGCCCTGAGGCCTAAAATTTTATTGGATGGAATATCGTCGCTATATTTTACTCTCGGGCCGGTGTGCCTAGAGTTATTAAAGTAAAGTGTCGTGCTTCCAATCGGGCCGTACAGGGCCGAAGAACGCACTATGGGAAAAACAGTAGTCGGCGGGCTCGTGACTTTACCCTCACATCACGCCCTATGTGGATGCCATCCGCGGGTCCCTTCGTGGCCGAGGCAAAGATTCAAAGTGAAACGACAGACGTGAATGTAAGACGGACCATATGCCGCACGTCCATGCCTTTGTGTGAAAGGAAGTGTAGGCTACCGATAGGCCCGTTTTCATATGGCCGACAGGTTCGTGGCCTTGCCCTCCCGTTTGTGCCTTATGTGTGTCACCCGCGGGGCCAGGGCATGATTTCTAAGGAATCAATAGGTGTGAACGTAAGCCGCTCCGTGTGCCGCACGTCCATGCCTTGTGCTTAGTGCCGTTGGGGCTGCCTATAGGCCCATTTTCATGTGGTCGACAGGTTCACGGGTTTGCCCTCTTGTCCGTGCCTTGTGTGTGCTATCCGCAGGTCCTTTCGTGGCCAGGGCAAAGTTTCAAGGGAATCGACCGGCGTGAATGTAAGTCTCTCCGTGCGTCGCACGTCCATGCCTTGTGCCAAACGCCACAATCGCGTCGTGGACTAATTCCCTTGAATGTGTCATAAGCCGTAGTGCCATAAGTCGTTGAAATATGCGTCATAAGTCGCCTTGACCGTTGTAAGCTGCACGTGATGTCGGTCACAATGATGCGTGGTATGTCCGTGCAGTTTTTGCGATGTAAATTTGTGGGCAGTCGATAGGCCCCTATTCCTTGATGGGAATTACCTTGGCCAGCACTTGGAGTCTTGGCTTTGCCATGCCTTGATAATTATGGAATGATGGAAAGGACCCGAAGGGTATGCGTGGACGGGCAACGAGGTCCTCCCATTACAAAACGGGCATGCTCCCATATTGCTATATCTGCCAGGGTCGGGCCAAAATTTTAACTTAGAACTGGCTTAGGACCTTAGTGTTTCACTTCAGCTCCTGCCTTGAGCAGAATGGCCCAATCTACCGTTTTGACGATGAAGGGCACATGGACAAACAGTCATGAATTAACTTAGACGGACTTCCCATCCTTTTGAGGATAGGACCTTCTCGAAAGTCCTTGGACGGAATCGACACATTCAGCCTAACAAGAGGCAAAGTGCCATGACCCAAATTACGAGGTCCCACACTTATGCAAGATTTGGCTCATGTGGAGCTTCGCTTTGTCTCGATGCAGCTGAGTGGGGCAAGCCCTACCTTCTTTAAGTAGTCCCTTTGCTTCGAGCCAAACCAACGGTGTTAGGTTCGCACCTCTCCTGCAAGTAAAGCTTCCCTTAGATATGCATTCGCACAACAACCCATGGTACTAAGGACACTGCCGCAAATTCAAGGGTAAGAACACAATGCAAAGTCTCACAACCATCACAATTTTCACCCTTTCGACTTCACTATAGACAAGAATCATCCTAGTTGCCCGTAGGTGAACTTCTCAAG